>VDFB02270651.1:398030522-398535698 GCA_007258455.2 Sequoia sempervirens | reverse complement strand
TGAGAAACAAGATTTCTATGATTGTTTATAAACTTGATTTTATGGTAAAGGATTTAGTGATTTTTTGAAGTCATGTATTTATTTGTATAGTCATGGGGGTAGATTGAATCTAAAGATACTTAAACACTAGACTCGTAAAGCATGGTTGGTCAAAGAAGGCATGAAAATAACTCTAACTACTAATAATATTTTTAACTATGCCCGTGTTTTTAAGGAGGCTCTTATTTCTTTAAACATGCAGGGCTTTCCATGAAACCGTAGCATCTATATTGTATCCTAACAAATGATATCCCTTCTAAAGTCCCAATTTAGATTTGTCTATTTTTCAAGGGCTTAAATCTAGTCCTTCTTATGTTGATGGCTTCAACAAAATTCACACAAGAGGTAAAGTTCAGTCTCCTCCAAATCCTAAAGAACCTAAAGTTGGAAATAGAAACAAAAATAAGTTTGTTATTTTGGGAGAAACCCCCACTAGATTTCAAGATGATCATGATGAAATCCAAGAATTGATGGCAACAACTCAGAAGAATTATGAAATTATGTAGGATCAAGAAAGTCAAGAAAATTTATAGGATGCTAATTTTTTCGATAATAAGCAAGTTGATACAACACAAGATATTCAACTTTTGAGGGTTCCTAAGGAGATTCTAGATGTGCCTATTGTCATAGCTAAACTCCACCATGCCTTTTTTATGCCAAGTCTTTTTTTTTTCAAAATCCTATTTATATTCCTTATATTTCTCAAAATCTTGAAATCCAAAAGACTATTCTTGTCTTTGAAGAGATTGAATATGTACCTAAAACTCATTTCATGGGATTTCATAAAGACTTTGAGAAATAAGAAAATTTTACTATTTTTTATCCAAAAGACAACTCGAAATGAATTATTTTAAAGAAAAAAAAAAGGTTTCACCATGGGCTTTGGGTATTAAACAAAGTCAAAGTGAAAAAATAAGGGAGGTAGGAAGTACTCAAATCAAGTTTTAAGATTGAGCATGATAGATCAAATGTTTGGGAGGACACCTATTGGTTTCAAGTATTTTCAATCAATTTGATATATCCCTTCATCATTAATCTCAATCATGATTATTTCTTTGAATGTTAAAGAGCTTGGAAGCAAAACCAAATAAAATGGTGTTATAATAATAGTTAAATAATCCAATCCTTTTATGTTATTAATTTAGGAAACTAAGGTTCTCAAAGAATTTATTAAAAAATTGGTCATATAATTGGTAGATGATAGGATAGTCTTGTTATATCATCCCATGGGCTATCTAGAAATCTCACATGTGCTTGGGATTCAAATTTTTTTCTCTAAAAAATATTAAGTTGTGATAGCGGTCTCTCTATAAAAGGGGTTCTCATGACTAGCAACTGAAATATCTTGGTCTCTAATTCTTATGCACCCCAAGACCTCCAAGGTAAGGTTGAAACTTTGGGATAATTTATAGGTTAACAAAAAGGGCTTCTTTAATTTATAGGTGCATTTTTTATTGGACTCAAAATCATAGTACTATATGTATCTTCAACTTCATAGAGTTTGATTGTCTTTGTGGCATCTATGTATTCATGGTTGAGCAGTGTTCTATATGTTCACTCATGCAGTGTTTTGTACCTCTTATCTTGATCTACATTTCTTAGAGGTTTGTTGATTCCAACTGACACCAATTCATCAAGTCAGCAAAGATTACAACTTCAACATGCTTCAGGTGTTTTTATCATCATGTTCATATCTTCATGGGACATCTTTTCAAGCTTGATCTTAGGGTTTTCTCCATTTTCGAGAGATCGTTATTGTACATGAGGACCTTATCAGACCTTGTTTTTGGGACTCATTTTTTCAATGTTAAGCTTACTCCCTAAGTATTGCTTACAGAGGTGTTAGTATGAAAAGAGGTATTATCAAACTAGTTAACCTTTAGCCTACTTAGTAGAGTCCCATTCACACTACACTCAAGCTCACTTAGAGGTTATCTATACTTTTGTCTCACCTCATGTAGACTCGCCAAGTGTCTCAACACTTGTCCATAGAGTCCTACATGTGTTTCATACCTGGAGGGCTAGTCAGAGTTTGACGCCTAACTTCTCACCTCTTCTTGCTTGCCTTTATCAAAAAGGCTCATTTATACATTTCTACAACTCACATGCTTATGATATTTTCTCATTTTTCATATGTTCATTTGTGGATTGTTTTGAGTTTGCAAGCAAATCTTGGCTGCTTCAATAGTTTCTTCTCCTTTCAAATATTTGGATGTCCCTATTTTTCCTATTTGTTATGGGAAAAAGGATAAAATGCAATGATGTATTCTCTTTAGCATCATATTTGGTTGCATGATCCTTCTCAATTTTTATTATATTTTATCCCACTGTTATGGATTAGAAAGTTATCCTTTATGATTTGGACTATATAATTAGAAAGATTTTTTGGAAAGGAAATTCTAATAAAAAAATGGAATTTGGTAAATTGGGGAAAAATTGTCAACCCAAAGGAACATGTAATGTAGGTATGAGATATTCTCTCCTTAACAACATGACATTTGCTACCAAATTATATTGGATCTAGTGTGTGCAGTATTAGGAATTATGGGAAAGGGATTCAAAAATCAAGTATATAAATCTGAAAAACCATTATTTTCATTCTTAGGGTGCTAACTGTTAGCACTTGGATTTTGCACCATGTTGAATGTAAAATTCAACAATCCAGTGTAACATGGGAAGACCTCTAAAGTTGTGGGTTACTTTGTAAGCCACGGGTAAACCTCCGGAGAAGGTCGGCTTCCTTTGTGTTATCACCTAACTACTGATCTTTGTAAGGAAAAGGGAGAAGGAGTGCATGAAAATGAAAACTAAATCCTATGGTGATACACCGAATTGACAGGAATCATGAAATAAAAAGATGAGCATACACTGGAAAAAAGGATGATAGTTATTTCATCTACCCCAACATAAATCTTGTGAAAAATTATGCAAAGATTATAAAAAGGTTTAATATACATATATATTTAAAGAAGGAAAGATGAATTTCACAACTTTAAAATTTAAATGCAGACTTAGGAAAACACAGTTCAAAACTTGCATAATATGAAAGAAGAAAGAAGGTAGTATGACAAAACTAACACTGATCTTCAAGGTAATCTCTATATTCCAAAATCCAAAAGAGTTACAAAACATACATCAGCTGAGAAAGGATTGTTAAAAATCACTAACTCTCCAGAATGCATAATCAGAACTCCTTTACAAAGAGGCAAAAATGCCCTATATACAAAAGTCCCAGCCCCTAGGGCTTACAAAAATATCAGCCTCCAGAAAGATCCGCCCCTAGATCTTTTTAATGAAGTTAATGCTGCATTAAACGTGTATCCCTGTTGTCCATGTCGGTGAAGGGTCGCTCCAGGAATGGCCTCCTTGATCTTTTGCAACAATCGCATTAACTTCTAGCCCTGTGTCCACCCTCGAACCTCCATCAGGGCTGCTTTGAATGTTTCTGAGTGCTATCATAAATGTCGCTCCACTCCTACCAGTTGACATCCCAGCTGTCCTTGCGGTCTCATCCTTTTTGTTATTCTCTTGTTCTAGACCCTTCTACAAGTTGACCTCTTCTAGAAACAACATCAAATTTTTCCATTAGATCTCCACATTATTGCTTCACCGAGCTGCTTCGTCGCTTTTGATCTCAGACTAGATCCATGTTGCTTACATTCTGTTGATCTTCTTTTTAGGGGTAGTAAATCAGTCAAAAGGACAATGGTTCGCCTATAGTTCTTTCTGATTAGTTGAACTCGTGCCACGTAGATTTTCAGATGGTCAAAGGTCGCTTCATCAGAATCGCATGTCAGTGAGACACCAACCATGTCTCCCCGATGCGATTATGCCCTTTAGTAGTTATCGGCATAGCTCACAACCGTCGGCAAGAGTTCATAGCAAGCTGCAAAAGTCATATTGACATCCCTAAAACCATCGGCAAGACTATCACCTTCGGCCAGACATCATAGCGAGCTCTCAGGAGTCATATCGATATCGCCATTTCATCGCCCAGACATTCGGATTTGGCAAGAGTTCTCGCCGAAGCCTACAGCAGACCATCGCTATTGGCAAGACAAACATCAGTCGAGAAGACCTCATACCGAAGGCATGAACATTCGGCAAGACACCATCAGGTCGGTAGGACATCTCCTCGAGCCCATTTCATTTCCCCGAGCGTAGATTCTTCCCTCTCGGCAAGACACCATTCGGTCGGTGAGACATTACATCGACCGAGCCTTCTGTCAGCGAATGCAACTTCCTTCGGTGATACCTTGCCCTATCGGCCAGACGTTATACCGATGTCATAACCTTCTCGGTGATACATCTCGCCAAGCTCAAAACATTTCAGTAAGCTCAAACCACTTGTGCACAACAGTCAGCGAGACTATTGGGTCGGGGAGACCTCTCCCCGAACTCAAAATATTATACCGAAGGCACCTCTCTGTCGACAGGACTTCCCTCATTCAGCCATAATTTATGCCAAAGGAAAACTCTCTCGGTGAGACTACCATGTGTCAGCAGGATGTCTCCCCGAGCTCCTTCATTACATCGAGACCCTTCATTTCGATGAGACCTCACCCAGTTGGTGAGACATCACAGTGAGGGCACCATCTTTCACTGAGACCACGCGTTGTCGACAGGACATCTCCCCGACGTCGACCGTTTCGGCGAGACCACCATGAGTCAGCAAGACCTCATGCCAAAGCCTTCAACTCTCAACAAGCTTGGACCATTTCGGGGAGACCACCAACAGTCGGTGAGACCTCTCGCCGAGCTCCTCTTGTTTCGGTGAGACCCTGCTTAGTCGGCAAGACCTTTCGCCGAGCTCAAACATTATACCGAAGGCACAATCCCTTCGATGAGACTCCACTTGGTCATTGGGACTTCATGTCGAATTCAACCTTTCGGCGAGACTTCAATTTGTTGGCCAGACTTCATAGTGATGATGAACCACTCTCCCTGACGCCAGCCTGGTGAACAACTATCGGCAAGACATCCCAAGCGGAGAGACATATAAAACTTTACAGCGACCGAGATGTCTTGGCGACCTGAGGAAAAAGTTAATCCATTTGGCCTTCATGAATACTTGAAAAATAGACCCCTGCCTGATTT
Organism: Sequoia sempervirens; assembly: GCA_007258455.2. NCBI lineage: Eukaryota > Viridiplantae > Streptophyta > Pinopsida > Cupressales > Cupressaceae > Sequoia > Sequoia sempervirens. The sequence goes on along the minus strand of VDFB02270651.1, from coordinate 398,530,562 downwards.
AGCCCGTAGGTGAAAATTGGGCAACACTAACATTAGCAAGGATCCTTAGATATAGAAAATAAGGAAGTTAGGGAGTAATCTAATTAAATTCGGCCTCTTCTAGATGTTGGAAAGGGTCACTCTACTCTTGTTTGGGAAGAGGTGTGAGATCAAAATAGCCCTCTAAGTGGAATCACCTCATCTCCTCAAATTAAATTAGAAATATGTTGAAGCTAGTTTGATTTATGTTTCTAATTTAAAAATGTGTTGTAATGTAGGATGTTGTGAGGATTTGGAAATGGAAAATAAACTATTTGTGGCTAGGTTAACAATTCCCCCTTATCATTGACCATTTAACTCATATTTTAGCATCTCTAAAGATTTATTTACACATAAAATTAACATCCTTGCTTGGAGACTAAAATAATGTGGGATTTATTTGGTGTAGACTAGTTATAAAAATCTTATGCCAAAAAATCTTGAAGTTAACAATTATAATCCTTGGAATAAGGTTTGGAATCCTAAATTTTAATCAAAAGTTAATGCTTTCACATTGATATTATTTTTAGATAAATGTATTTAGGAGGAAGAGGATGTGAAACATCTCCTTTGGTCTTTCTCCTTTAGCAACCAAGTCTTCATCATTTATGGTGCAATATGATGGGAAATTCATTGAATATTTTTTATTTTATATAGGACTTGTGTGAAACAAATGCAACTCTCGTTGAAGCTAAAAGATCTTAATATGTTGCATGGTATTGGTCATGGTTTTATTTATTGGAATATATATTTGAAATGCAATCAAAGGATATTTAATTATACTACTAGGCACATCAATTAGGTTTGGGACATAATAATGGTTAATCTAAAATAAACCTATCAAGTATGGATTCATGATTATTAGGTGATATTTTGGTGGAAATTTAAAAACCTTAAAAGACTTGTTATTACTGTGGTATCTCCTTCCATATCATATAACAATAATGATTCTAAGAAATATCAAATTTAATTAGAAGGGAACATCCTCCTTGAGGCCCAAATAAAATCAATGTAGATGAAGCTTTGAAAGATAGTTCTAGAAATCATGGCATGTGAGGTGTCTATCATGATCATAATAGAATGATTGACTTTTAGTTTTTTGTTAGTCTTAGCATTGGTTCTAATAATTTTGTTGAATCTATGACCATTTATCAAGTTTTGTTAGAATCTCAGTAAAGGAAACATACTAGCATCATTTTAGAATCTAACTCTAAAATATTGATTAATCACTTCAAAAGGGAGTTTTTCTTAAAATTTCAACAATGGTAGTTGAATGAATATAGGAAAGACATCAACTTCTTGATTTATGGTTTCATTTTTGTTAAGTGGAAGTTTGGTGTGAATAGGGATATTTCCTAATTGGTTAACCTCCTAGGTCCTATTCACATTTGTCAATTAAGTTTACTCAAGGTACACATAGATCCTTATCTCTTTTTCTTTCATATCATATTATCATGACACATGTCAAATGATTGTGACACATGTCGCAATCTTATGTTTACTTATCCTCACACCTTGTCTATATAAGCAAGGCCTCATATGCACATTATATATCATTGATCAATTTGATCATTATATCAATATTGTATTCATAATCAAGTAATCTATTCTCTTACTACTCTTTTATGGAAGGCTATCTTAGGTTTTGCAAGTAATCTTCAGAACTTGAGTCCTTGTGTGACTATTATAAGGTATGAAATATTTAGATTTGCAAGACCTTTCTCAAATATACTGGTGATTTAGATAGAAGCTTTTACTAGGAGTATTTTTAAGAAAAAAGGACCTCTCTATTAGTCTAGAAAGATCCAAAATCCTTATTTTAATATAATGCACTCTATATCTTAGAGGGAAAAAAATTATCCTTTTTTGGGGTTTTAAAAACAAATTGTAGAAAATAATTGTATACAATCATATAGATTTGTACCCATGCATGTCATTATCATATTACGGTATATAATTAAAAAAAAAATGTTTCAATAGATTCTACATATGGTTACTATCTCATTTCTACGAAAGCATTACATAGTCAAAGGTACATTTTTTTTAGATTTTTTAATTAAAAACTTTAGGCACACTAAATATGTGAGAAGCTTAACACAAGTTCTCACACCTAGTTACACACAAGCACGTAATGCTAAATATATTGAGCAATACAATTCTCACCACCCCCCACATCGCCACTACCATTATATATTAGCATTGAGTAGGCTACAAACATTTGACCATCATTTCCTATCATTACCTAAACAACATGGCTAGAGCATAACAAAAATCTACCACCGCCACCCATATTTGATGCCTGATGAATGGTATTTCCCAATTCAATGGCCAAAATATTCCAACCCCCATTTTACATTGCTAAAGGAGCAAAAAAATTTTGGCAGGCATAATTTTTCACCCAAGGGTTAGATTTTCTAGATTTTAAAGATCTATTTAGTTTTGAGATTCAAAAGATAATGCCACTATGAGGGATTTGATTTGAACTATAGTGTTTCTATATTATGCACCAATTAGGTATGAAGACTTTACTGAAAGACTAAACCAAACATGTTTTCCCTTAAGGAATCAAGATTTTACTCTTTTTATAAGGTGGTGAATTTGTATATCATTTCCTAAAATATTAGTTATCATTACCAAGTGCTAGTCATGGGTTTGCATGCATATTTAGAAGGCAACAAAAAAAATTGTTGCTTATTATTCCTTCCATATCTCTTTATACATAATATATGCTTCTTATAAGTATACTTCAATTGTATAAGTTCAAGGGTGTAATTTTTAATTGCATAGAACCTATAAATAAACACTTAGTAGGGATGGCTTTATGATGTCTCTTCCTATACACCCCTAATCCTTCTTTCAATGATGCATATAATTGTCGTACACATCCTAAATGGGGTTTCCTCATTAATTTTGAAACTATTAGCGAACTTATTAAGAATTAAAGGCATTATTAAATTATTATGAATGACAATGGTTGTTGCAATTAGGGTTTTAATTAGAAAATTAATAAAAAATAAACCCTTATTTCTAAATGAAAACACTAAATATACAACCAAAAATACATTTAAAGAAGGCCAAAAAACTGATTTGAAGGTCTCTAAAACTTGCGAGGTTAACAGGAGGAGGTGGCAAGTGAAATTTTTTGGTTGCAGGAGGTGTAGAAGCGAGTACCTATTCTTTCCCATCATTGTTTTCTCAGAGTTGTTGGGAAAAAATGACCCATAATTAATTTTTTTTTAAATAAATAGTTTTACAAAATGGGCACCCATTTAGAACGAGATCTTGAAGCATAACGAATACCTATTTTGATTTGAGGCTCTATCTCCATTCCTATTGGCATTTTTTCTTTGCATGACACTTCCCCTTTATATGGACCCAAATTCTTGTGGGTACCTTCCCCTAGGTCTAATCTATATTCTCATTACCATATAACAATCTACCTTCCCCCTCTTATCTCCCACACTCCTTTCTCCAACTAGGCTCGACCCCCTTGCCCTTGATTTTATAGCAACACCTTGCTATATGTTCCACATTCCAATATATAAAACACCTTATGAGAGAGAAATCATAATCCGATTCTTGGATCCATTCTCCCATAATTGACTTCAACTCAATTTCAAATTTAATAACTTCTTAAATTAACTTTCACGCATTTCCTTGCATAGGTGGCTAATTTCCTCCCTTATGTAGCCAAAGAGCTCTACATATAACTCCCTAGTGAGTCTTTCCTTGCCCTAAACACTTCTTTTGGCCATAATTTCTAGGGTACTTTTACATTTGTATCCACAGTTGTGATTCCAAACTAATTCCTTGGCCAGATTGAAACTCAGAGACCAAGCTCTAATATAGAGCCTAACATTTCCCATAAACCAAGGACCCCCTTTCAAAGCATTTTCCTTATCCCCTTCCAATTGAACTTGGTAATTTGAAAAAACACTAAATCCAATAAACTTACCTAGGGAGATAGGCAAATCAACCACTTTTTATTGATCCAAGACTTGATCCTTTCTCTTGAAGGCTAAATCCCAATAAATTTAGCAATAATTGTTGTGATTTTCAACTTTTTCATAGCCAAGTTTAGGAAATTTTTTGGAATGTTGATGTTAGGGATCTCTAATCCACTTCAACACTGACATTGAATAACGATATCTTTCAATTCTTCCTTTTTATTCTTGCACCTTCCTTCCCTTATTTAAAGTTTAATTTCATGAGTTGAAAAGGAGGTCCAATTCTTGACTATTTTCCATGTTCTCTCTTTCATTCCTCTCTTCATCCCTGCTCCTTATTTTGGAAAAAAAAAACACTTTTCTTGCTTAATCATTCCTTTTTTTTTTTGCACCTTTTCCTTTATCAACCTCCTCTCTTTTTACCTCTCCTTTGTTTTTAGTTATTACCTTCATTGATCCTTTCCTAATGTCACTCTTTTTGCTAAATTCAGTCCTTTTTGTCATAAAATACATACATACATATATCACATTGTCATTTTTAATGAATTTATTTAATACTTATAAAATAAATTTAGCATTTTCTTTATACATGAATTTTATTTCTTTTAAGCTTTTCAATTAAAGACATTTTTCTATTATTTATTTATATTTATTAATATTTAAGAGTTTAATCTACTATCTAAAGGTTTCTTTGAGATTTAATGATTTCTTTTAATAATTTAAACTATGTTTGATCAGATTTTTTTTTTCATTTATATAAAAAATTTAAACTATTTTCAAATATATATTTTATTCTTTTTTATCTATATTTAAAATAATATTTTACATTTTAATCATAAATTTTATATCCAAATTTTTTAATTATGAATCTTAAATGAAATTTACCCATTTCAAATTTGAAAAAAAATCAAACAACACAATAATTAACCATTAATTCTTGATGAAGACCCAATTGTAAAGACCACAACTCTCATATAAGAAGTTTCCATCTCAGGACAAGTTCTATCTCTTTAACTAAATTATGTTCTCATTTCTCTATGCAATTAGAATTTAATCAAATATATGGACCACATAATGTTCATCCCATCACTTAGTTGACAATTATTCCTAACCCTAGTAGATTTAATGCTGACATCTCATTGCCTCTCATTAGCTCTGCTATAGAGCAAAGCACAACACCAAACATACTCTTGTTCACTAATTCCCACAATAGAATTCTATGCTCTAGATTCAAATCTCAAGCCACAAAAACACAATCTTCTCAATATAAGGTCTTTTTTCATGCAAGTAATCAATTTTAAGAGCACAAATACTTATGAGAATTCTCTTGATGTTAACCAAATATTTCACTTTTATACAAGATTCAATTCAAGTTGTTTCAACAACTCTCATTTTTCATTTAGATTCTATACATCTAGTGACTCCATTGTAATTGTTCACAGTCTACATGCACTCGGTTTTCCTTCCAAGACTCTTTTTCCCTAGCTCTTCCTGAAAGCTGCAAGGAAATTTCAATCATACATCAGAATTACAAATACTTAATCTAACCATGAGGAAACAATGAGACAACCATATGAACTAGCTTGATATATTAAATATTTTGTGGTTACATAGGTTTCTTGTATATTCTTACGTGTTGGACATATCTCTGTCATATTCTCCTCTCTTAATAGCTTTGTTTCTCTACAATCTTCCTTGTATATCTGTGCAGTCTTTATATATACAAATATAGACGAATGTATACCATTTACAATTGTGAAAATCTCATGTTCTCTCTACTTTGCTTCCATATGTGCTTCTATCGTAAATCTTCTTGTATCAAAGCCGCTAGTATTGCATTTCACAAATCTTCTTTGTATCAATATATGTCATCTCTGATATGGGGTTTTGTCTTGGCTTTGATACTTGGAGGATATCTTGAAATATGTCATAATTCTACTTTAAATTATCTCATGTTCTCTCGCTATCTTCTATCTAAATCATCAAAAATTGCATTTCACAAATTTCTTCACATCTCTGATCTTGGCTCTTGGAGGATTCTTGAAATATGTCAGGTATCACTACAAAAAACTCTTTTTCACTTTGATCTTTCAGCAATTAGTAATTATAATGTCTAGAGAGTTCTTTTAGATAATGTGTATATTTTTTATCAATATTATGATAAATTTTATCATATTTATGATCTATCATCACAAAGAGGAGAATTATAATTTGGATTACATAACATTAAAAATCAAGTAGAAGTGGAAGTGGAAAGAGATTAGAAAATGTGAGATAAGAAAGGAGGAAGGAGGAAATTAAAAAAAAAAAAAGGGAAAGAAAAATAAATGCCAAGAGAAGAATACAAGATATAACTATTGAAAACAATCAACACTGAGAGGGGGGGTGAATCAATGTTCTGCAAAAATTAACTTTGTTATTTTGATCATTAACCCACTTTAAGCATTCAACCAAAAGAAATATACAGAAACAAAAATAAAATAACCACAACACCATAACACAAGGATTTTTACATAGAAACCCTATTAGGGGAAAAACCACAATGGATGGCCAATCCACAATATAATCTGAGTATACTCAAAAATAATTTTACAAAATGGGAATGCACTTGCATTCAGGCACACTACCTAGAGCTCACTGCTCAAGATAGGAAGGCACAATGCCTTACAAAGATTTGGATTAGATCCAAGAGAATGAACTGAAAGAATAGCATCTACAAATGCTTGATTATAGTTCCAGTTAGGCTCAGTTGTCGATCTTCTGTCCTTCTGACTGATACTGAACTTCTTCTCTACACTTGCTCTAACTCACACCACAAAATATTTATGCGCAAGTGAAACTATGCATAAAATTGCTCTAACACTCTTCTAATATTCGCAATACACATTGACACACCAACACACACCTCTTACACACAAAAATGATATAACTGATCACTTATATATATCTGCAACAAAAGATCTTATCTTTACAAGTCGACTTTAAACAAAATACAAAATATTCTCCATGTGTCGGCTCAAATCATGAACATTTTTTGATGCACACCCATACAAGTCGGCCAAAACATAGCTTGGACCCAAAACAAAATGCTTGGACATAAAAAACATTTAAATAATTACTCCTTATACATCTGCAACACGCCACATTCATTAAGTCGGCCACAATGAGCAAATAAACAGAAAAAATCCTACTAGATCTCCTTACTCGTACACCGATTAATGCAACACCACAAAACTTAACAGTAAGATGACATAGATGCTTAAAAAACTATCCTGGGGATCCATAGCTCAAATTGATGATCCGGTGAAGCATGCAGATTGACATACTACCCGAATACCTTGTTCTTCCTGCTTTCTACCGGTAACCCTATGTTCTCTACTTTATCTATTGGTATGACCAAATTTTGATCTGCGTACCAAAATAATGACTTTAGTTGCCATCAATGGAAACATTGGAAGCCATATGCCAACAATCTCCCCCTTTGGCATTGATGGCAACACTTATTGAAAAATGACTAAGTGTCGAAACTAGTAAGTACGCTAGCAAAGTTCAAAATTTAAAAACACAACTTATTTTCAAAACATTGCCCCCCTTAGAATGTCAAGGCATTTTTCACTGCACTCTCTCCCCCTTTGACATCAATGACAAAATTTGGGAAATCCAAAAGACAAAATTTCAAAACTATACAAACATAACTTGTGACTTACATAAGTTTGAAGACATCTGCAAAATCATTCTTCAACACACTTAGATTTGTGTCCCAAACTCTTTTGAAACTCTCCAAAATGGTTATGTGACCACACATTAAATAAGATTGAGCTTCTGCAAATTCTAGGTTCATTGGATCACTAACTGCCACAACAACTTTTGCTTCCTTCAAAGAACTCACCATTATCTCAATCTTCAGACAAATTAGTCCTTTGAGTTCACTTACTCTCCCAACAATCCTTTCATTTTCACTCTTCAAGCATCTTATTTTGTCAAGTACAGATGTTACTTGACTTTCTTGCTGAGCAACATCACCAGCTAATGAATCAAAAGTATCAGAAATGATAGCCAATTGATTTTCAAGATCCTTCACCTTTTTCTCGTTACCTTCAATAAACTTGGAAAAACCAAACATTCCTTCTAGGCCTTTCCAACTTCAGATATGGAACCTTGAATTTTCTTCATGCAAGTGGCTAATAGATTCTTATCCTTCGCAATCACTTCCTTCAACCAACTAAGTCTTTTACCATTAAACTCTTTTTGCACTTTATCCTCAACAAATTTTTCAAGAGACTCAAATTGAGTACTTACAACATTTATGAGCTTCTTTAGCTCACTGGAAGACAAACCAAATAGATCCATGACATGAGTAGGCATTAATTTCTGCAAAACTCCAGATGCAAGGCTTAGCAATTCACTATCCTCTATGTGAGACTTCAAAATCTTCTCACTGGCCTTAGCTTGAGAAATTGATGTGACCTTCACCATCTGAATTGGGGACAAAGTGGACAAATTGATTGAGCTTTCATCCAATTCAGGATCAAAATCTTCCTGTTGCTCCATCAAAGATTTCTTCACTGCCTCGGCAGTGTCTCTTGCCTTCACTTTGATTTCCTTAACTTGAACTTTTTCTTCTTCAACCTTGGGTTCTTCAAAGACTGTTTCTAGATTTCCTTTGGGTGCTTCAACCTCCTTCTCCTTGGCTAATACCACCTTAGGAACTTCAATTTCCATAGGTGTCTCTGTATTTTCCACATTAGGAGGAATCTGAAAATCCTCAGCATCTGCATTCACTTCCTCATTTTTTGGAACATTTTCAGTATTCATTTCCTCAGCATTAATCTTATTCTTTGACATAAAATTTTCTAGAATCTCCTTGGTTTCACCAACAACAACATCAGTTTCACCAATCATGAGTTTATTCACCCTTGTCTTACTTTTAAATTCATTTTTAGCTTTTTCAAGGGGTGAATTCATCTCCTCAATTGACATTTCTAGACATAAATCTGCAAGAATTCTCTTCCTCAGATTCTCTTCTTCTGTTCTAGCACTTAATCTTCTCGACTCCAAAATATTATATGGACTCTTTGGTAAGCTAGACATAATCTCAACAAGAACTTTATTAAAAATGTTCAAATGTTTTATTGTGGCTTCTTCAAGAAATCTTTGACCGGATTCATCAAAAGTTTCATACAATTCACAAAGGGGCTTGAGATTTCCATCCTTGATAACTACATTCTCAACTTCCTCAACTGACATACCGGGTTTTTCAACCTTTTCCCTTTTCTTTGCTTCTTCTTCTTTACTGGAAGATTTTCTCTTAGTTAACTTTACAACCTGAGTTTTGATATCCTTCGTTTCTCTCAAAACTTCTTCTGATTTTGTTTCCTCATCTTCTAAAACAACTTTATATGTTCTTGTGCTTTTATTCTTCTTCCTTTTACCAGAAGGATTGACTTGAGCTGGCTTGGTTGCAGGGGAAATCCTAGTAGATCTAGTGTAGGTAGAAGATGTTCCCGGACTAGCTTGCTCTTTCTCTTCTGTTGCTTCAGCCTTCTCTCTTCCTTCTCACTTCTTTCAATTTCTCTACAGGTATTCCCATACTTTCTGCAAAAACTTCTACCTCTTTCCTTACTCTCCTGGCTATCACCGATTTTTTCAATTCCACATGAACCTACATACTTTTCTCTGCATAATTTCCAAACCTCTCTTCTCCCTGATCCAAAGGTGAACTCAGCAAGTGTTTTGCATACATCTTCAAGATGTTCTCCTCTACTTCACATCCCATAGGCATGCTCCATATTGTTCTGGGATCAACAACTTCCATATGACATTGATCAATATCCACCATGAAGCAGATAGTATCTTTGTACCGTTCCACAATTGAAGTGGGAATTCTTTCCCTAGCATTCATCATATTCTGGAAATTTTTGAAGTACCCCCAGAGAGTAGTATTCCTGACCTGACGATCGCCAATTCCAAACAACATGTCCCTTATCTGAACAACTACATGCACATCATTTTTCCAATGTACTTTTCCAACACCCAGAACCTCATCCATGAAATAGAAAAATAAACACAGTAGTAGATTACCATATTTGAAAGTATTCTTCTTATCTATCTTGATTTTACTCAGATTCTCCATCAACTGACTTTTGAGCAGCTCGCACAAGTCATATTCTGCATTTTGCTTTACCATTTCATAAGCTGCATAGATGGTCGTACTAGATACAAAATTATCTTGGCTAGAATGGTATATCTTGTAGCCAATGACCATTGATGCAAATTTTACATGCTCTTTAGCAATATCTTCTATTGTCATTTCCCTTCTATCCCATTGTGCACTTGTTGCCTCTGTAACCTTCTCATTCTTCACGAATTTCAAGACTGGAAGTCTACCAGTGGAATTTAGACTCATGACTATACATATAACCTCTTTTGTGATCTTGAAGGGTATATTTAGCCACATGAACTCATCATGAACATGGCTCAAAATGTATCTAACCCATTCATTTTCCTCAAATATGAGAAATTTTGCAAACTGCATGAACTTCTTCTCTTTTAGGGTTTTAAATTATGGCTTTACAATAAAATCCTCTCCAATTATATGATGGGAATACAGATTCATCATTTGAGAACTTCCTAATTCTTCAATATTGGCATGTATATAAGCCGTAATATCTTTTGTATGCAATACTCCATACGACATAGATAAAAATGCACCAAGGGGCTCAGTCTCAACAAACTTATAGGGATGCCATTTGAATTTAGGATAGGGTTTGTCCTTGACTTTGACTACTAGAGGAGTGGACATGATTGCAAATCCACAAATTCATAGGATTTTCGATAAATACCTTTCCATGGGATTGAAGTTTGATCGCAGATTCTTCTTCACACTTTGAATCTCTCCACAATTTAGCAAAGTTCACTCAAGGGCTCTTCAAATTGCTTTCCTCCAAAATGCAAAGTGACAAATGAAGGATAAAAATGCTCTTTTATCATCTGCAAACCTAACCCTTTTTGACGCAATAAATGCATTTACCCTAATTCATCTGGTTACCCTGTTTCCATGTACTCAGATAGATGATTCTTCTGCGGATCTCCAAAACTCTACAATACTGCCTCCAATTGGGTTAAACTACATCTAAAAAGCATTGATCCACCTACTAGACTGGTCCACATTCCAGTATCAATTGCCTGCAGGGGTTAAAGGATTTTTCTGACAGCTCCCCCTAGGCCAAAGGCCTAAAACTAATTCCCAGAGGAATTACCAAAAGTAGATTCTGGTGCTGGCGTATTTCCTTCAACATAGGGATTCTTTTTCACCCATTTCTTTTGCATTTTCCTCTTGATCACATCTGTAGTAACTTTCCCTTTTCCTTTGACATCCTGCCAGGTGTATTCTGTCTTACCAAACCTCTTCTATTCCAACAAAATCTAGCAATATGGCCAAATTTGTTGCAGTTGTAACACACAACATTTCTTTGTCCAAACCAATTGTTCCACTTATTTTGCCTTGATCTGCATTGGTTAGCAATATGCCCAAGCCTATTGCATGCATAACATCTAATATCTCTATGAAATTTGTTCATCACATTTCTGCATTCATTGGACTTATGACCAAACTTGTTACAATTAAAGAACTGACCTGAGAATGATGGTACACTTGTGTTCATCCTACTCCTACACTAAGAAGCCATATGACCAATTTTTTTGCAAGAAAAATAGTAGTCATTAAATCTTTGAGCATTCAGTTGTCTTACTAGATTCCTTCCAACTCTATTCATCTAATTTCCTTGTATGAATCTTCCTTGTCTAGAATTCCTTTGTCCAGAGTTCCTTTGTCCAAATCCAAAACTTTCACCTTCCTCATAGCCATGACCTCACTTGTCACCATCAATCCTTTGACCTTTAATCAATTCATCAAGCTTGGCTGAGCTTGCTTTGAATTTCTCCTTGTACTCATTTGCGGTAGTAAGTTCATCTTTGAGATCATCAAGCTATTTTTCAAGCACTTCTTCATTGTTTTTAGATTGTTCCAATTCATTGTCCAATCGGCTGCATTGTTCAAATTTTTCATTCAAGGATTGAGCAAACTTTTCTTCATTCTTCTTTCTATCTTCAATCTCCTTAGTCATCTTCATCATAATAGATTCCATCTCACGCTTCAGGGCAACATTTTCTTTGGAAAAATTTTCACATTCTTTTGTTTTCTCCTTCAAGGCATGATTGAGTTGTCCATCTTCCGTGCTTCTGTTCTTCTGCTTGAGTTGATCACATAATTCCTTTCTTTTTTCCCTTGATTAACTGGTTTTGTCTTTTAGTGACTAGATGAATTTTTCTGCACTCTCAAGATTTTCTTGCAATTCCCGGTTCTTAGATTTTGACTAGTCAAGATCATCCAGGGCCACCATAAGTTGTTGAAGACTGCTTGTATCCATTGTAAATACTTTCCAAGATCTCCCCAAGCTATTAGACTTCTTCCTCCGAACTAGCTCTAAAACCAATTTTTGGAAACAAGCAATACTGAGAGGGGGGGTGAATCAGTGTTTAGCAAAAATTAACTTTGTTATTTTGATCATTAACCCACTTTAAGCATTCAACCAAAAGAAATATACAGAAACAAAAAGAAAATAACCACAACACCATAACACAAGGATTTTTACGTGGAAACCCTATTAGGGGAAAAACCACAGTGGATGGCCAATCCACAATATAATATGAGTATACTCAAAAAGATGTTTACAAAATGGGAATGCACTTGCATTCATGCACACTACCTAGAGCTCACTACTCAAGATAGGAAGGCACAATGCCTTACAAAGATTTAGATTAGATCCAAGAGAATGAAATGAAAGAATAACATCTACAAATGCTTGATTACAATTCCAGTTAGGCTCAGTTGTCGATCTTCTGTCCTTCTGACTAATATTGAACTTCTACTTTGCACTTGCTTTGACTCGCACCACAAAATATTTATGCGCAAGTGAAACTGTGAATAAAATTTCTCTAACACTCTTTTGATATTCGTAATACACATCAACAAACCACGTGCACCTCTTACATACAAAAATGATATAACTGATCACTTATATATATCCACAACAAAAGATCTTATCTTTACAAGTCAACTTCAAACAAAATACAAAATATTCTCCATGTGTCAGCTCAAATCATGAACAATTTTTGATGTGCACCCATACAAGTCGGCCAAAACATAGCTTGGAACCAAAACAAAATGTTTGGACATAAAGACATTTAAATAATTACTCCTTATACATCCGCAACACGCCACATTCATTAAGTCGGCCACAATGAGCAAATAAACAGAAAAAACATCCTATCAGATCTCCTTACTCGTACACTGATTAATGCAACACCACGAAACTTAACAGTAAGATGACATAGATGCTTAACAAACTATCCTGGGGATCCACAATTCAAAATGATAATCCGGTGAAGCATACATATCGACATACTACCCGAATACCTTGTTCTTCCTACTTATTGCCAATAACACTATGTTCTCTACTTTATCTACCGGTATGACCAAATTCTGATTTGCGGACCAAAATAATGACAACACTGGAAGCCATATGCCAACAATAACACATAGACATAAATTAATAATCTATGTTAAAAGCCATTAAAGACAATTCCAAGTTAAATTATAAATATAAAGTATTTACTAATAACTAGAATGAAAAAATATACAATTCATGAGTAATATGTAAAATTTTAGGTACTCATATTAAAATGATATAAAGATTGATATAGGATACATGATAATATGCATGTATTTAATGATGTATGTAAGACCATTTGCAAGATTTCACAATACGACATATCTCCAGGGAGTCGAATAGAGTGGTAGACTTGCTAGCGAACCATAAGTGTGATCAAATAGAGGAGCTTATAGTTTCAAATTAGGCTGATCACTAGGCTAACTTGAACCATATTTTGATTGATGAATATTACCTAGACTCCATTGATGACATTCGTTGGGATGGTGTGTCATCTCATGGAACCAAATAATAATTAAATTATCATCTATTTCATTTTTCTCCACCTCTCACCTAGATGGTGAACACATTACATATGTGGCAAGCCACAAAGTTTCCATGAAGTTATTGGAGGAACTGAAGTGGGTTTTGGTTTTCCTCCAATCATCATAATAATGTAAAATTTCCTATAAACCTTCCATGAGGGATATTTTGAAAGTTAAAAAATGGGAGTTGTCCCCTTCACAACAACTTGTCAATTATATGTATAGAGATGAGTACTATCATAAATAGAGAGATGGGTACTATTTATATATAGAGAGATGAGTACTATTTATGCAATAAATAAGGGAATAAGAAACATTAAATGTTTTAGTAACATGAATATTGAGATGTGTAAATATAATATTATATGAGTAATGATGAATCACAAATTATACATGTAAAAAATAAAACATTTATATAAATGATTGTAAACAAGTAGTATATGTTGTGTCTAGATCTATATTAAAAATATATATATATTAATATTGTATGTTGATATATAATATTGAAACAATGTATATATCTATGGATATGTTGACATATCAATATGGAGAAATGTAATAGATATATATGATAATATTTTATATTGTTATTCATATTGATATCATATATGTATATAAACAAGATAATACGTAGAAATGCAGAAGATTGAATACAAATATATGTAAGTAAAATGATATATGAATATTGTGAAGATTTATATATATCAATATTATATATTGATATATAAAATTGATCAATATTGATAAATATATAATTGGAATGTACTATGTATGTATGAAATAAACAAATAAGAAATTGAAAAGAATTTGCAATAATAGTCTATATGACAAGATAAAAATGTGAATGATAATAAGATATTATATAAATAATGAGGTATATGGGAATACATGCAAGAAGAAGATATTGATATAAAACAATGAACTTAATATTATATATGTAGAGATGCATAATGACAAACCATATGTGTGTGTGCATTAATATTATATAATATAAACCTCTAAGGCTATAAATGAGGTATGAATTAGAGGAATTTGTGGTCTATAAGATTGTTTTCTATTGTGGGGCTTCATGCATTGGAGAAACTAGATGCTCCATTAACATTAGAATCAAAGAACATAGTATTGACAAACTAGACATGATCAAATTTCAAAATCCAACTTTGCAAAACACTTTGACTCCACTAAACACCACATTTTTCTTGAGGACACCTAAGTTCTTCTTGAGGAAGATAGTTTTCAATAGAAAACTCCAAGAAGTCATCTTTATTAGAAGTCACCCTACCAATCTCAATTTTGGTGCAAGTTGGCATTTAAGCCTAGCCTGAGAACCTTTACTAAAGTCCCTCCATTTGCAACCCCATCTCTCTTGATTACTCTCCTCATTCCCCTGCTTTCTATCTTCTTTCATTTCCTTCATCCTTGTCACCCCTATGCTCTTTTTCTTACTTCACCCTTCCCATCCTTCCCACGTCTTTTTATTTATATACATGGCCTTTTAAGATTTGACTTATTCTCTTCCTTCTTTTTTTTTAAAGATTTGGCTTATTATATATTTTGTCCTCTTTTTATTTAGTATATATTTTGTATTATGCACTAACATATGTGTTTATATATTGCTATACATAATATCCTAATAAAATATTGCTTGTACTATGTATCTCTATATGTTAGATTGGTTTATATATTAATAAAAAAAAGTTTTGAAATGGAACAAATCCTTGTACAATTAAGCAACCCATAGGAAAATATGATGAGTACCACGAGATATGGGAGAAACATAGGAGACAAGGGTCTCAACTCTATTACAAAGAAATCCTAGTAAGTAGAGAAAAAAAAACAACACAATACAAAAACAACTTCCTAGATGGGTTTAAGACACAACTATAGCCAAATGATCAATCACAAGTTCCAACACTGCACGAATGAGAGAGAACATGAGGATCCATCCTAAATAATTCTAGACCCAACCTTATTGAATCTCACACCCTTCCTTCTAGTATGAGATTGGGAAACAAATTTAGGAAGACCTTTCTTTCACCTTTGTACTATATTCCAAGATATATTATCTTCCAAATCCTCAAATATGGAGGAAACATGTGGGGATTCCCCCATCGAAGACCCATCCATGGGAGCAATTTAAGGACATATGAATGTTGAGCTGGAGAAGCCAAACAAGGAACAACATCCTTATGGGCACATTGAAGCTAAATTAGTGTCAAAGGATTGGTAGATTGAGTAGCCAAAATAGAATGTGGGTGAAATTATCAATAGGAATCAATGGAGTAGAAGGAATGAGATTTATCAGAGTCACATCAATCGCAAGAGAAACTCCCTCAAAACCTGAGGAGAACAAGAAGAGAAAATCCACTAGCTTGAAAAGACTTGTCATCTTGAGAAGAACCATCCATAATTTCTATTCCCTATATGTTATTATATGCACATTTTTTTTCTATATCTATATAGACAAATTATATACATCCATTCATCACAGTAATTGTATAATGTTAGGTTGCCTGTTTGTACTGTGAATGGCTGGCAAAAAAATTGAAGTAGGAGATAAAAGGTAGCGGGCAATAAATTGTGCAATGGCCTGGCAAAACCAATTCTGAATTCATGCAGCGAGTCTTCAAGCTATGGAAAGATGAGGTACATAGAAAAAACCCTAAATATTATCAAGACAGTAATCATCACCAAATAAATCCAACAAACTGGCAGAGAAACCGATGTAGAGTGATAACGATAGTTAGAGACAAAAGAGTTTAGTAGAATTATAACAGAAAAATGGCCAAGGTAGAAGGATATGGATGGACATAATATAAACCAAAATTTTATGACCCTACATAACTAGAAAATACTGGGAAATAGAGAATTCACATTTAGCAGCAAGGGAAAATGGAGAAAAGAATGGAGGCCAATCGCCACCGGGTTAAAGTATTGTTCTGCTAGGAGAACTTCCCAACAAAAAAGAGATCTCAAAGGTGATTACACTAAGGGAAGAAGACATGGTTCGATCCAAAGCACTTCTCAAACATCAATATTTATGCATGAAATGTCTGGTGCATGGCCTTCCAAAACATGGATTCAAAAGTGGTGCTAGAAATGATGGGGAATGAAGGTAAAACTCAAATCATTACCACGAGGTTTTTCTCTATTAGAATGTGCATAAGGGAGAAGAAAGAATAAATGTTATGTGATGGCCTCTTACCAATGGATGGAATCGGCTCACACATTCTCTAACCAAACCATCAATGTGGGTAGGGTAAGAATGTATAATTTTTTTTTTGAAATATTAGGACATGGACATTTTTGAGAAAATTGGTAACATTCTACTAACACTATTACAAATGGATGATAACACGAATATTTTTGGGAAGTTTGGTAATACTTGAGGGACATTAATACAAATATGTGGATGTTGACATGTATGTATGATTGTGAATCACAATAGATTTGGAAAAAACCCTTTTGAAGTGATTGAATTGAATTCAATGGGTGAGAAATAGAGATATTGGGTAGAAGTGGAAAATATGGTTGTCTATTAGGTAAAAGCACATACCTATGTCACTCTTTCAGCCATCTAGTAAAACACTTTCATCTTAAACAGTTTCAAGCGAAATAGTTTCTTCTAAAACTACGTGGCACATATAGTTTCGAGTGAAACCCTTTCACTTGAAGACATTAACTATATTTTTTCTATTAAAAAATAAAATGTGGTCCAATTTATATGTAACTTTTTAAGTGAAACACTTCCAATCAAGAGGGCTTTAGTCAAAACACTTTCACTCAAAACTATCTATGTAGCAACTTAACCTCTCTTTTGGGACAAATTCAGAAAAAATCAATTTAAAGTTTAAATTTCTTCAACTAGGGGTACTTTCACGAAAATATGAAAATACTCTTTTGTAGAACTTGGAGTGTAAAATCTTTATATATTTTTTTTATTATATTTTTTTTGGATCGGTAATAGGTTTTTGTATTGCATAAAAATAAAATTACATCATTTACTTCACTGTTTGCATCAACCATCCAAAAAAATTTATCATCCACCATAGTCTAATTGAAAAGCATCTTAACATGCAACATAACTGAAAGAGGAACCCTACCCAACTAATACTAGTCCCACAACCATTTGTAGCTACCTTACAAACTACAACAAGATTTTCAAACATTCTTCACCCTTTCTACTGATAGTACAAAACGGAATTAACAAGGTTCAACCCCAAAAAGCTAGCAAAAAAACTACTATTCATATGTTAATTTTGCAAAAAGCCTACAAAAACTACTATTTTAATTATTGCTACCTGTTTCCTAATTGACTCTCGTTTTTGCTTTCTTCTTCTACTTCCTCACCTTCTTTCCTTTACCTCCCCTGCACCCTATCTCTGCTTGTGTTTGCGCTTTCTTGCATTCTATCTCCTCTTTCGCTTGTGCCTTGACTTCTACAATGATGGCTTCCACTTTCATCAACTCTATAAAGAGTTTCATTGCTTGCCAACCCAATCTTGCTTCTTCCTTGCAATGGTTTTTAATCCCATCCTCTAGCCACAACAAGAAAGGGATGCATCCTTCTAACCCTTCCAATTCCACATTTTCCAAGCCTTCTCACATGTCCAAGCCTTCACTTGGAATAGAACATTCAAGTATTGATTTTAAACCTTCCAAAAAATCACTATCCGCAATCGTCTTCGTCACTTCTTTCATTGTGCTTGTCAATTTTCCTAAGTCTAGATCCCATGCAATGATCAAAGAGTATACATCCATGTTAGTTTTGTATTGATGCCTCAAGTTTCCAAATGACATCCTCACACTTTGCACCAGCCTCTCGTCTGAGAACAAGAACATCCCCATTAATCTTTAATCAGACACATCACCATAAAATGGGTTTAATTGCCTCCTCAAACAAAGCATGAAGTTAGCCTCCATTTGAAAATTGCTACAGATGCACCACCTCTACCACCACACTTTCTTTCTTTCTTCTTCACCACGCCAACCTCTATAATTATCTTTGTTAATCAAGGGCCAAGTTGTGGTAAGACTCTTAACTCCTCACATACCAATCTTAATTGCTCTTCGTACTAAGCTTTCCACTGCTCCCATCCTCATCGCTCCTCCAGTCTTGTCCACTTGCTTTAACTTGCCCACGATCATCCCTTCATAAATGCATCATCCTTGCCAACTTCCTAACTTAATCCATTATAATCACATTTCTCAAATCTTCAATACGTAGTTCACCAATCTCTCTAAATGTAACGGCCCAATTCGACAAAATGTCAGCCTCTGAATTGCCTTCTCTCCTTATGCGACTAACAATAAAATCATCACATTTATTTAATTCTTCTCTAATTTTTACAATTGTATTCTAAATGTGACATGCTCCTATTTTCCTTTTCATTATTGCTTGCACAATGATAAGTGAATCACCTTCTAGGTGTATTCTGGATGCTCCCAATTTCTTCCCAAGTTTAACTGCTAACAATGTTGTTGAGGCTTCAGCTATGTTATTCATGCCCTCCAATAGCTTCTTCGCTCCCAGAGCTACTACATTCCCTTCCCAGTCTCAGATGATGAATCCTGCACCTGATGGTCTAGGATTCCCTTTTGATGCTCCATCAAAATTAATCTTCCACCAACCATCCCTTGGCTTTTCCCATCTAACCACCATTGTAAGCTTTTTAGCCCAACTTGGCCCCTTAACGGGCCGGTTATGATTTTTTTTTTAAATTATTGTAAGTAGGTTTTTATAATCAAACATGAGGTTGATTAGAAATTGAAAAATATTAAAACATATTTAAAATATTTAAAAATATATGGTGCACTAAAGGAGAAAATCCTCTCCAAGAGATATAATTTTTTTAAATAAAAATTCAAACGAAAGTTAATATCCCATGAAAACTATGACATTTTGATTAAGTTCAACTTTAAAACATTATCAAAAAATAAGTATTCATAAAAAATATTTTTTTCCATGCATTAGATTTTCAAGTAATCTGTGGAGAAAAAAAATCTATTTTTCTCTTTTTTGTGACATCCCATCGACCTCATTTTTTTCAAAAAAAATCAATAATTAAAACTCTTCTCTTAAATTTATAAAAAAATATATCTATAATTTTTAAAATTAAAAAAAAAAACTATAAACATAAACTACATAAGAGTTATATATTTCATTAGTTTATATTATTTTAAAATTCAAAACATAAATATCACTTTTAGGTGGTCAAAGTTAAAAAATTGTATTTGTGTTGGTCATTTCCTTTATAAAAGTGTGACACAATTTTGTATTTTTACCCTATCACAAAACTTACCACCATAATGGGTAGAGTGGAGGATTGCCTCAAAAGTGTTAAGAGGAAAAGTGAGATGAAGATAAGGAAAGGAAATGATGAAAAACCTAGTGGTGAGTGGGCATAATATGTAATGTGCTTGGATGAGATTTCTCCAAAGCAAGATGTGGAAGAAAGGGAGAATGATTGGGTCAGGATGAAGGTAGAGATAAGAAAGATATACCATCATAGTTGTGTGCATTTGAAAAGGATAAAATAAGCTTCAATATTGCTTTAGATCTATAGAACAAAAAAATTAAAAATAATCAAGTTGAACAAAGGACAAACGTAAGATGGAGGAGTCAAAATTCAAGACCAATCAAGAATTAGAAGAGTTGGGTGTTGAGGCAGCAAAAGTTGAATCATACATCATAGAGGAAAGAATGGTTCATCAAACTATGTCAAAAGCAAAGAAACCTAGGTGTAGTGAGATCTTACACAAAGGAAGGAGATCCACAAAGGAACAATTAGCCATTGCCAAGATGGCCAAAAAACAAATAAAATTGAGATATGGGAAGGAGATAATCATTCCCAACAAGTAATGAAACTCCTAACATGGAATTTTAGAAGCTTAAATGTCCCTTAGAGGAGACACTTGCTCAAAAGGTAAAAGAAAATCATGAAACCAGATCTACTTTTGATTCAGTAAACTATATTGAGCAAGGTGGAAGTAGTTAAAGAAATGATGAAATGGAGAGGAATATTTGGGGAGGAATTTGGTGCATCAAGAATTGTGGGGGAATTATGGAATTTGATTATTGTGGATCTAGAAGGAATCTTTAAGAACTAGAATTGGTAAGTATGTAAACAAAAAAAATTCATCTAGCTTTGATTTCCTTTTAGTTAATATTTATGGCCCTATTGGGAAAAACCAAAAAAAAAAAGTATGGGATCAAATCACTTCTTTTCTACAAAGTGTAAACATGGAAATTGTCATCTTGGGTGGCAATTTCAACATTGCCTTGAATGCTTAAAAAATGGGGTGGATTGGTGAAACCTACACAAACACAATTAAATTTCCAAAACTAAAAATTAAAATTACTTATTGGACATCATTCCTAGATACATAGATAAATAAGAAAATGTGATTCTCTGATATAGCTAAGAGACTTGATATATTTGTGATTTATGGAGACTAGCCTAAAATAGCAATCACATATGAAAGGAACATCCTTCATGTATCATGGTTTGACCACTAACCACTCAAATTAAGGTTCACCCAAGGTTCTAAACCCACTAGAGGATATTTAAAATTTAAAAATATGCGGTATAGAGACCCAATATTCATATACAAATCACATAAATAGTAGACTTCTACCCACAAATTGAAAAGCATAAATTTTTTTAATTTTTTTTAGAAAACTAGACCATACCAAGGCCTATCTCAAAATCTAGAACAAGATACACATCAATAACATATTCTTAGAAAAAGAGACACTATAAAGGAACCAAAAAGCCTTAATGGAACAATCATATGCTATAACATGGATCAAGACTCTTATCTAAAAGGAAAAGGCTCTTAAAGATCAATATGTGGAGGTATTAGCAAGGGAAAAAATTTATTGGAGACAAAAATATGGGAAATGTTGCTTAAAGGAGGGTGATAAAAACACAAATTATTTTCATAACTTCATGAAAAATAGGAGAAACATGGATAGAATCCAAAGTCTAAGAGATAATGATGACCTATTAGTTGACAAAGTAGAAGATATTGTGGTGCTTGCTTACAAATATTTCAATTCACCACTGAATGAGGATAATAACTATTGTGACTCTTTAATCACCAAGGTATTAGACAACATCCCAAGTCTTTTTATACAAAAACACAACAAACTTACCATGCAACCCTTCACAATGGAGGAGATAACACTATACATCACCCAAATGGCATAATAATGCATTGGGGCTAATGGATTCCCAATAAGTATTTTTAGTAGTGTTGGGGTATCATTTGTGAGGATCTCTTATATGTGGTAGAGGAATCAAGAAATAGGAAAATAGTTCTCAAGGACCTAAATAACACATTCATCACATTGATCCCAAAGAAAAAGCACAACATAATCCTTGGATGATTACAAACCCTTTTTATTATGGAACACAATTTAAATCATAAGTTTCAAGGAAATAATTAATAAAACAAAACTTATACTTCAAGAAATCATATTAGAAGAGTAAGGCATCTTCACTCTTGAATGATCCATTGCTGATGGAATGATCATTGCACATGAAGTCATACACACGCTTCAAAATTACAATACAAAAATGATGTTAGTAAAATTAGATATTAGAAAGGCATATGACCATGTCAATTGGAGATTCCTACTAAAGGTCTTGGAGAAATTTGACTTTTGCAAAGAGTGGTGTAATAGGATGAATAGTTGTATCTCCACCTTGAGATTTGTTATTGGTAAATGGGGTCCCCTAGGTTTATTTAGCTTCTCCTATGGATTAAGGTAGGGAGACCTACTCTCTCATTTCCTATTTTTATTATGGATGAGGCATTGTGAAAGTACATACAAGAAAAAATATTAATGTAGATGGATAGGAATAAAGATCACCCCAAATGTAAGTCCAATGATTCATCAATAGTTTGCTAACAATGCTCTTCTTTTTGACATTTCTAACAAGAGAGAGCTACAAACAATTCAAAATATTTTTAAAGATTCTTGATAGGTACTAGGACAAAGTGTTAATAAACAAAAATAAAAATGTATTTCTCCAATACTAATATGAAAAATCAACAATTGGCGGTAGAGATCCTAGATTGCAAAATTGGTTCACTTCTTGTCAAATATTTGGGTATTCCTATTTTCTTTGGTGCAAGGAAATAAATGTTTTGGGATCCCTTATTCATTACATACAAAAATAATATCTCCTCAGGAAGGGGCATTGTTTTCTAGATGTGGGAAATATATTAATACTTAAGGCAATCATCTTGGCCATATTTATTTTTTTACTTTCATGTTTAAAGATGCTGAACAAAATCATGAATTCCCTTAGTAATAAAAATGAGTGATTTATTCTAGAAAGACACCTTTAATGACAAAAAAAATCCACTCATCACATGAAACCACATATTCAAACCTAAAGAGGAAGGTAGAGTGGGGATATTTCAATGGGACATCCTAAACAAGGCATGAAGAGAAAAACTTGTTTGGGGAATACACACAAATGCACAATTAAAAGGGCAAAGATTACACAAAATAAGTGTCTTGATTTTGATTCCCAAAATAAAATAATCATAGCTAAAATTCCAAATAGGGGATATTCAATATGGAATTTCATCTTAAGCTACACACTCCATGTAGAAAAAAATAAATGGAAGAAAGGTTTTTTTTTTTAAGACTATTCGAATGGATATGATACCATAAAAAATATCCCAAATATCATGAGACCAAGTGTATCCTATAAATTGAATAGGTAGAACATATAATGGAATACACCACAAGTGTTGATTTTGAGGGTTACCATGAGTGGATATGAACAATATTACAATATTTACATATCCAAGTAGAACAAAAAATCATTCTAGAAGAAGTTCTAGATAGGAGGAAATAATTAATAAATGAAGAGGACTGCATCAAATGGTTGTTAGATGGATAGGATAAATGAGAGGGGGGTGATCAGCTGTATAATTAAAACATTAAATCCCTCAATATCTTTTCAAACCCTTATCAACCATTAAACTCCGATCATGCATTAATAGAATGTAAACATGTGAAATAGTAATGCAAACACATCCAAACACATAAGAACACTAGATTTACATGGAAAACCCAAGAAGAGAAAAACCATGGTGAGGATTAGCTCACATATATATATACCCAAGAAGAGAAAAAACATGGTGAGGATTAGCTCACACATATATATATATATATGAATTGCAACACTAAATATAATAAGGCTCACTGTCAAGGGCTCATTACCCAAAAAATGAAGAAAGGATCACTCCCAAAAGGACTCACTATCCAAAAGAAAGAAGAATAGAAGAAGACTATTACAAAGAGATACACTATCTCAAGGAAATAGGATAAATCCACAACTGTAACTTTATGCCATCCGCAACCTTCATCTCACTACCTCCAACAACTTCAAGCACACTAAAATGTAGACACCTTTTTCTCACTGCATCCAAAAGTCATGGGCATTTAAGCTTGCACTCACATCACCACACAATCACATTCACATCTTTTCACACTTGCCACACACTACACAACCTTCATCTTTTATTTATACCATTCATGACCTAAAACAATCTCAATTAGGTCAGCCTCAATGAAACATATGCACCTCAAATGTGCAACACCAAATAGGTCAGTACCAAACACTTCCACAATGGAAATAAGTGAAGGAAGACAATGCCAAGGGTTAAATAGGACCCAAATCTTCATTGAAATTCTACTCAACACTTCCAAAAATAATAAACATCCTTCATAATTAGCACTAGCATGCCAAGTCAACCAAACATACACTAACACTAACAAGCGACAATATACATGCCTCTCAAAGTCCGAAAACATCTTGCAGACCACATAGAAACACTCCACAACATCCAAGAATATTCCAAATTATCAGAATATTCAACACTACTAATGCAACCACGTAAAACTTAAGAACACTTTCATTATGTACAATAGGATACACTATAACTGAACTCTAATACAAGAACTACACTTGCAGAGCAACTCAACATGAACCACTAAGGGAAAGTAGATAAAAAATATATAAGCACATTCCCAGATCTTCAAGGCAAGATACTTCACTATAGAGAAATGTAGAGCAATCTCATTTCTCCCATACAACCTACTTCATAGGAAAACACTCTATCAAACACATCTTCTATTGTCGCACGATCTAAAACCTGAAACTTTGGATATAATACCTTTGAGAACCTTTGATCATCATGTCCAAACCAAACAAGCATAACTTCAACCATGAAGAAATGTAGAGCACAACATAGAACACACTTTTGTCACACTACACACTCGTTTATTCAATTTTTTTCAAAAGCACTTGGAAACCAAGTGAACCAACTGCAACTACAACACTTACTCATTCCATATATCAATGAAAACACTGATGATTCCACCACAACATAGTGCAACACTCCAAAAACTCCATCTACATACAAGGGTTTGAACACCAATAGTCTCCCCACCTAACTCAGGGTTCCAACAAACTCTGTAATTATACTAAAGGTTGATAACAATGATAACACCAACAACATTATGTTGGCATCAACGATAACACCCAAACAACTCAAGCTTCTAATAATCTCTCCCTTTATCATTGATGGAAACACCAACTCTCTGAAAAACCATCAATAAATAGCAAAGGAAACTCTACATCAAGCAACACTCCCCCTGTCTAGGGCATCTCTCACTCTTCATACTCTCATTCTCTTGCTTCTGAACACTCTCTCCCCATGTGGTCTTCAAACCATATTCTCTTCTACACTATGTTTTTTCAACTATCTTTCTCCCCTTTTGACATCAATGGAAAAGGGCCATATACTCAACCAACTCCCTCTTTCCTATATACTTCACATTAGGTAACACCTATGCTTCACTTCTTCTTACTGCACTCTCCAATTGCATATGCATAGAAATTTTCTGCTCTTTCTCCCTTTGAAAACACTCCAAAGGGAATCACCCTTAAACAGCTCTTTTTATCTCCACTGCACTCACTTTTCTACACTCTCCCCCTTAGGGACACAAAATATGCTCCATCTAACTGTACCAACTAACAATACCACTACATACTCCCCTTGAGAGGTAGCCTTCAACATCAGTACAGGACCAAGAATTTATCTTGAAATGCTTCCCAAAAAGATGCACACACCTATGAATCTAGTTCAAAGGAGGGGAAATAACCCCTAACTTCTATCGAAGATACTAAAAAATATCTTTAGGAAGAGCCTTTGTGAAAATATTTGTAACCTGATCCTTAGTAAGCACATATTCCAACTTCACCTCATTCTCTACAACTTTTTCTCTTAGAAAGTGGTACTAGATTGAGATATGTTTTGTTCTTGAATGCATTAACGGGTTTTTTGAAATATTGATTGCACTTGCATTGTCATATAAGATAGAAATAGGTTCATTATATGATACTTTGATATCCTTCAATGTTTGCTTCATCCACAACACTTGTGTATGTCATGATGTTGTTGCAATATACTCTTATTTTTCAGTAGATAATATACATTGAATCTTGCTTCTTAATTAACCATGAAACCAACCTACTTTCAAGAAAGAAAGTACCACCACTTGTACTTCTTCTATAATATTTACATCCTACCCAATTTGCATCTATATATGCACTCAAGGAAAATTTAGTATCCTTTGGATACAACAAACCATAGCGTAGAGCGCCCTTCAAGTATCTAAATATCCTCTTCACTACTGCAACATGATATTCTTTGGGATCTTCTTGAAATCTAGCCACAAGACAGATTGAATGCATGATATTTGGTCTATTAACAATTAGGTATAACAATCCACCAATCATTGATCTATAATCTCTCTGATTTATCTTAGGAGATTCATCATTCTCTCTCAACTTACAACTAGTAACCATAGGAGTACATACTAGTTTAGAATCCTCCATCCCAAACTTCTTCAACATTTTCTTAACATACTTTGATTGTGAAATGAATATACCTTTCTTTGATTGATTGATCTACATTCCAAGGAAGAAATTCATCCCCCCACACATTGACATCTTAAACTCTTTTTGCATCTCCTTTACAAACATTTTGCACATACCTTCATTTCCAAAAATTATGTCATCAACATACACTACCACAATCAAGATTTGTTATCCTTCAACTTTGAAATATAGATTTCTATCTATAGTACTTTTCCTGAATCCTTGCTACAAAAAATACCTATTCAGTCTTGCATGCCAAGCTCTAGGAGCTTTTTTGAGTCCATACAATTATTTCTTCAATCTATAGACCATATCAGCATCTTCTGACAACTGAAAACCTTTCGATTGTTCAATATGTACCCCTTCGAAATCACCATTCAAGAATGCAAATTTCACATACATCTGATAAACTTTGAAATATTTATGTGTCACAAAATCTAAGAACATCCTGATAGCTTCCATCCTTGCCACCAAAGCAAATGTCTCTTCAAAATTTGTACCTTCAACTTGTGAGTAGCCCTTACATACAAATCTAGCCTTATTTCTGACAACCTTTCCATCCTTATTCAATTTGTTCTTGAAAACCCATTTAGTTCTTGTAAAATTCTTATTTGCAGGCCTTGTGACCAATTCCCAAGTTAGATTATTCTCAATAGGTTCCAACTCCTCTTTCACAGCTTTGGTCCAATTCTCATCTTTGCATTCCATGGTTGCTATTTTAGGTTCCACCTCAGAAAGTAAACAAAATTTTACTTGTTCTTATATCATAGTAGATTTTCTCTTGTCAACACACATTTTCTCTTATCTTTAATGATTTGTTCTTCTAAATTATTCTTCTGCACATACTTATGAGTCTTAGGTATCTTTTCTGGAGCTTCTTCCTCTTCAACTATCATCTCTTTTCCTTTGTATTCATCTTTTTTTTCTTCAATACAAGGGGATTCATTAGATTCATACCCTTCTATCATTATTGGACTTTGATTTGGTTCTTTGTCAACTTTTACACTTGCACTTTCAACAATCTTCTTCAACCTTTTATTGTAGCACTGGTAGGAATTGCTTCTTGTAGAGTATCCAAGGAAGATTCCTTTATCAGATCTTGCATCAAAATTTCCTAAGTTTTCTTCATCTCTTTTGATATAGCATTTGCTTCCAAAAACTTTGAAATATTTTACAGTAGGAGGTTTACCATACAATAACTCATAGGGAGTCTTTGAACTTTTCACACTTTCTTGACCTCTGTTAAGAATGTAGACTACAACATGAATTGATTCTCTCCAATAGACATCTGGTAGATTAGCTTCCTTCATCATTGTCCTAGTTGCTTCTTGAACTATCATGTTTTTCCTTTCCATAACTCCATTCTGCTGAGGATTCCTAGGAGCTAATAAAGGCCTCTTTATTTCACGATCTTCACAAAAACCATTAAACTCATTTGAAGTAAAGTCACCACCTCTATCAAATCTCAAGAATTTTATTTTCACATCCATCTCATTCTCTATCATAGACAAATTATTTAAACTTATCTAGAGCTTTTGATTTTTCTTTGAGAAATGCCACCTAAGTCATTCTAGAATAATCATTAATCAATAACATGAAATAACTACCACCACATGAGCTTCTTATTTTGGTAGATCCACATAGGTCTATATGCACCAACTCCAAAGGACTTGCAGTATAATATTATTTTGTCTTGAACCTCTATTTTTGCTTTCCCACTTGATATTCTTTGCAGATTACATTGATAAACTTTGTTATCCTTGGAAAATATCTCATAGCATTAGTAGAAATAATCTTCACTAGGCTATCAAAATTGATGTGACCCATTCTTCTATGCCATAACCAACTTTCATTAATTTGAGACATAAATCACATAACACCACTACATTCAATTTGATAAATATTACCTTTTTTCCTTGTTCCTACAACAACCAAAGTACCAAAGCTTCCTTTTCTAATTTCACAACCATCATCTTGGAACACAAGATTATATCCTCTGCTACACATTTTTCCTACACTTAGAAGATTATTTTGAAGACCCTTGACATAAAGAACACCATCTGTTTTATTCTTATCATCAAAACTAATTGAACCTTTTCCATAGATCTTAGCAGATGTATCATCACCAAACTTAACAAGACTAAATTCATACCTTTCAAGCTTAACAAACTTAATCTTATCACAATTCATATGATTTGAGCATCCACTATCAACGATCTAGTAATTACTCTCTTCTCTAGCATGAAAAGAAGTCAACATAGTTCTTTCAATGTTATGACCTATTTACAGAGCACTTTCCTTCACACATCTTTCAGGATTAGTAGAATTATTTCCAACATTTAAATCCATAAACAAGAATTCACCACTTCCATCATTTGGATAATCTAATTCCTCATCATTAGAAACACCATTATCCTTTTCAAAATAATAAATCTTTTTGACAAATTTACCTTTATGATCCTTTTTTTATCATTGGTAACGTTGATTAGACATTTAGATGCATAATGACCTCTTTCCACAGTTGAAACATTTGAAAGGTAACTTACCTCTATATTTTCCATTTCCCTTCTTTAATCTTCTCACAAAATTTGCTTCCACCTCATCAAGATCATCCTGATCTGATTCATTATCCTTCTCTATGCTGTAAACTTTAAAGGTTGTTTCTTTACTTGTAGTATCTTGACCAAACTCTCTCATTTCAAAAGAAGTTAAAGCACCATAAATTTGATCTCTAGAATAATTATCCAAATTTTGAGCTTCCTCAATAAAATTTTTTTAGAGCTATAATATTTAGGAAGAGTTCTTAATACCTTTTTCACAACTTCACTTTCTTCTAGCTTTCCACCAAGACCATTGTTGACAATGGCAACTTCATCAACTCTGAGCATGTAGGCAGTAATATCTTCATCTTCAAATATCCTTAGGGTTTCCAATTTGGATTTTTAGTTCTGCATCTTTGCTTGTTTTACCTTGTCATCTCCTTCATAAATACACTCCAACTTTTTCTAGAATTCTTTAGAAGATTTTAGACTTATCACTTTTCCAAGTTCAAAATCAGAAACCACTCAGGATAGCATTTCTTGATTTGCTATTTTTTTCATAATCCTTGATCTCATCATCACTAGTTGGACCATTTGTAGGCATAGTATATCCTTTTTCAACTTATTTCTAGAATCCAAATCCAAGAGAGACTAGAAAGGACTCCATCCTAGCTTTCCAATAAGCATAATATGTTCCATTAAACATAGGAGCTTTAACACCCTTCTTGTGCGCCATCTATATCTACCTCAAGGGGTTAAGCTTCTTCTAAGGAACCATAGCTCAAATACCAATCATTAGATGCACAATACAACTAAGAGGGGGGTGAATCAGTTGTATAATTAAAACATTCAATCCCTCAGTATCTTTTCAAACCGCTATCAACCATTTAAATCCCTATCATGCATTAACAGAATGTAAACATGTGAAACAAGAATGCAAACACATCCAAACATATAAGAACACCAAATTTATGTGGAAAACCCAAAAAGGTAAAAACCATGGTGAGGATTAGCTCACATATATATATGAATTGCAACACTAAATACAATAAGGCTCACTACCAAGGGCTCACTGCTCAAAAAATAAAGAAATGCTCACTGTTTGAAAGAAAGAAGAATAGAAAAAGGTTGTTACAAAGAGATTCACTATCTCAAGGAAACAAGAGAAATCACCACTAAAAATTTATGCCATCCACAACCTTCAACTCACCGCCTCTAGCATCTTCAAGCACACTAAAATATAGACACCTTTTTCTCACTACATATGAAATTCATAGGTGTTTAAGCTTGCACTCAGATCACCGCACTTGATCAAATTCACATATTTGTGCACTTTCCACACACCACACAACCTTCATCTTATATTTATACCATTTTCAACCTATAAAAATCTCAATTAGGTCGGCCTCAATGAAACATATGCACCTCAAACATGCAACACCAAATAGGTCGGCACCAAACATTTCCATGGTGGAAATAAGTGAAGGAAAACCATGCCAAGGGTTAACTAGGACCCAAATCTACATTGAAATTCTTCTCAACACTTCCACAAATAACAAACATCCTCTGTAATTAGCACTAGCATGCTAGGTTGGCCAAACCTACACTAATAGTAACAAGTGACAACATACATGTCTCTCTAGGTCTAGAAACATCTCATGGACCACACAACAACACTCCACAACATCCAAGAATATTCCACATCATCAAAATATTCAACACTACTATTGCAACCACCTGAAACTTAATAACACTTTCATCTTGTGCAACAGGATACACTACAACTACACTCCAACACAAGAATTGCACTTGTGGAGAAAGTCAACACAAACCACTCCAAGGGAAAGTAGATACAGGCAATATAAGAACGTTCCTAGATTCACAAGCCAAGACACTTCACTGCAGAGAAATGCAAAGAAATCTCATTTCTCCCAAACAACTTGCTTCACATGCAAACACTCTGTCAAACACATCTTCCACTATTGCACGATCTAGAACTTGAAACTCTAGATATAACACCTTTGAATGCCTTTGATCATCACATCCAAATTGCACAAGAATGAATTCAACCATGAAGAAATGTGAAGCACAACACAAAACACACCTCTGTCACACTACACACTCTTTTATTCAAATTTTCTCA
The DNA here is from genome assembly GCA_007258455.2 of Sequoia sempervirens. Classification (NCBI taxonomy): domain Eukaryota; kingdom Viridiplantae; phylum Streptophyta; class Pinopsida; order Cupressales; family Cupressaceae; genus Sequoia; species Sequoia sempervirens. Next base: position 398,498,907 of record VDFB02270651.1, on the reverse strand, counting down.
AAAGCACTTGGAAACCAAGTGAACCAACTATAGCTACAACACTTACTCATTACATACATTAATGAAAACACTGATGATGACACCACAACATAGTACAACACTCCAACAACTCCATCTACATACAAGGGATTGAACACCAACAATCTCCCCAACCAACTCAAGCTTCCAACAAACTCTGCAACTATACTGGAGGTTGACAGCAATGACAACACCAACAACATTGTGTTGACATCAATGACAACACCCAAACAACTCAATCTTCCAAAAATGTTGTGGCTCAAAATTAGGGATTTATAATTTATATTTGGGTTACAAACTTTTAGAAGCCATGGGGAAGAAATAAAATTGTCTTGCACATCTATGTTGGAATAAGAATTATCTCCCCAAATTTGGGGCTTTCACATGGGAAACTATACAAAAGAGGATACTCATGATAGAAAGGCTAAGAGAGTAGGGTTTATTGGGACCCTCTATATGTATGTTACGCAAAAATGAGACCCTTTAGATGTGTCTTATATAGAAATAGTGGATTATATACTATTAAATTGTTTGTTTGCAAATGGATGCTAGTAATTGGTATTGAAAAAACTCAACTAACACGGACCCTGAGCACAAGATATTATTAAAATTTTGAACTCATGAATATTATTTTATAGCATGGATAATTTCACCTACATTTGGACTGTGTGTCCCTCAATTATCATATGGGAAATATGGAAGGAAAGGAACATGAGGATATTCCAATCTAAAGTCATGACCATTGAAATTTTTATGACAAAATTAGAAAGAGCTATATAAGAAGTAATAAATAATAATTTCAAGAATCAAAGTACGAAACAAAAGACCTTTACCTCTTAGAATAACATGAGCTAGTAAAATATTGACTAGGATTGAGAGTTTTCCCTATACATGGGCTAGTAGGGCTTACCCCCTTCAAAACCCAAGAAAAGACATCAAATAAATAGCTCCTTTGATGGGAAGGAGTAAGATTAACTTTGATGGGACCTCCAAGGGAAATCCATGTGTCTCTAGAACTAGCTTCAATGTGAGATATCATGAAAGGAATTTGATCATCATCCCATCAAAGGTCTTGGAATAGGGAACAAATAACAAATTTAAGGTTGTGGCACTCCTAATAGGCCTACAAATATGCTCACACTTCGGAATAAATAAATTATAGATTGAAGGCAACTCTCAAATTATAATAAATACAATTAGAGGGATCAAAATTGGAAAATCAATAGAATGTCAACAATCTTGAGGCTTACACAATCAAACATGTATGTAGATAAGGGAAGTATCATGTAAACACGTTAACAATTTTAGTATAGATCATTACACAGGGCATCTATTGAGAAATTATTTGAATCTTTGGATGCAATGATCCCCCTCTTTATTTCATGATAATTTGTTACATTTGGGATTACAAATAACATATTGTGATGGTGCAATATGATTGCAATGACTTCAAATTCATTTCATCTATCCTTTCAAGTACGTGAAGCTAACAAGAAAAAATATGATTTGGAATGAAACACAAATTTTAGAGGGATCTCTCATCTCTCTCTTTAGAATGTGTTCAATTTAATGCTCAATGGATACTGCTATGAAAATAAATAAAAATTTAAAACTATGACATACTTTTATGAAGGAAACAATCAACACTAGTCTAATTTTTAAACTTAAACCACTAGAAAGTGACATATATTTTTGAATTTTAAAATGATATAAACTAATGAAATGAATATTTTTTGGTGTATTTTTTGTAAAAAAACTAAAATTTATTTGAATGTAGGTTTTTATAAAATTGAAATTATAGTTTAGTTATTGATAAAATGCTAAAAAAATGAGGTTAAGTTGGATGCCACTCTTTATATAGTAAATTTTATTCTTTTCCTTCATTTTTTTATATGTATGTATAACATGAACTTTAGTGCATGGATGAATTTTTTCCCCATTTTGATGATATGTTTTTTAAATGAATTTTAAAATTTGTGTGTACTGAAAATATAATTATTTTGATGGGATGTAATATCTTGTCTTAACTATTTATCCAAAATAGAAAAAAAATACCATCTTGACATGAAATATTTTCTTTAGTGCATCATATTTTTTTAATAAACTTTAGTATTTATTCTTGACAAGAAAATCAACCTTATCTTTCTTATTTATTCTTTTTTATTTCATACGTACATACTTATTCCAATATATATTAATCTTGATCAATTTTATATATGAATATATAACATTGACATTTTTTCAATATTAATATCATTTTACTTCATATATTTATATTTGTTCCGACATTTATATAATACATACAAATATAAATGCAAATGACAAATAAGTAAATACATATTCCAAAATGAAATCAATTACCACTTTACTAGTATCCCTTCTAGTAGGAATTACTTCAACCCACTTAATAAAATAATAAGTAGCTACTAGGATCCATTTAAATTCCCCATTAGACTTCTTAGTGATTCTCTTATCAAACTGATCCCCCCAACTAAAAAGAGGCCTCCACCATAATAGGCCTTAGAAGTAGGGCACTTATCCCCTCAACTTGCTTCAAAATATCTAACAAGTATTACATCTTCTAACTAACTTGTGTGTATCAAAAAAACAAAGATGGCTACTATTATCCAACTCTAAGAATTTTATGGGTTGTAATTTTTTCTATGAAATTTCCACCACATACACCATTGTGCATCTCTAATAAAACTTTAGCAACTTCCTCTTTTAATTGAGGCATCTTAGAAGAACTTTATCTTGCTTCTCCACATTAAAATTTTATCAACCAAAACATATTTCAAAGAGCACAATTTCAATATTTTATTATTTTTATTCATTTAAGTAGGGTAGTTCATATAGATCTAATAAATGATGTCCTTGTACCAAGGAGAAATCTCCTTACTGTATTTATTTTCATTAGTTTCAACCTCCATGCGTTTTTTATTTTCCACCTCTAGATTAGATTTTGTCATTAGCTTAGCAAAGCCATATCCTCTAACCAACTTAGTGATTTGTATTTCAATGTTAAGTTCTTAGATCTTATTGATCCATATGCATCACCTAACAAAACTTCCTAGTGTGTAAAGATGTCTTTTGTAGCTACATGTGGTATATAAACAATAATTTTAGCACCCACTAATTAAGGTTTGTTTTTCTTACAACCTTTACCAAGGAATAGGCTTGTTTTTTGATAATGTCACACTTTAATTTTTCATTATGAAAGTACTAGTTGAAAACAAGATATGGGTTGCTCATACCCATCTTGATTCGTGTGTAACAATACTTCAACAATAGTATGAAATGAAGCAAAAGAGAATAACTAAAATGCCAGACAAAATAGTTGAAGTTAACAATAGATCCTACATAATTTCCTCTTTTATGTCTTGAAATGTTTTGAATTGGTTTATCTTCCCAAGCTATGATTTATCCTTTCTTCAAAATCTTGGAGATAGCTTTGGTTTTCTTAGTAATGTTTTGGGATAAATATCCTTAAAAAATCATTTTCCCAAATAAATATTGGATACCTTTTACTATTTTAGGTTGAGAGATTTAGCAATAGCTATAACTCTTTCTAGATAATTTCTAAACCCATCTTTTAACATTATATGTCCCATCAACATTTCTTCAGTGACCACAAACATGCACTTCTTGGGGTTTAAAGATATCCCATACTCTAAGCATAATTTAAAAATATCTTCCAAAGGGTCATAGTGCTCGCCCTTCTTCAAAAAGGTTATCAAATCTTCTTAATACACAACCAAAATAACATCAAAAAGATTTATAAATTCTATATCTATAGTGTCATAAATTGTACACCCCTACAATTCCTATGTTTTGTGTCCACTTTGGTGTATATTCTCTTAATGTTTTTATAGATTCATTTCAACCCTTGCATCATCCTTATTCTTTCTCAAGGTGCTTAGGCCTTCTCTTTCATGATCACTTTTATTTTTTCCTTACATTTTTATTATCTCTTGTCATTTTTTAGCATAAATTTTTTGGATAGTAGTGCTTAGCGTGGACATATTTGCATCGTGTTAGCGTATCGTGACAATTTTATGATTGAAGGCATCTCTAAGAATTTTTCTACTTGTCACCTTCTTAGAGTAGTGGAAAATTCTCATTAACCTCTTCCTCTTCCCTCCTCTTCTCATTTTTGAAATTATATTTTTATTTTTACATACACTCTCTTGGCTCTTTTTTCTCAAAACACTCTATGGCTCTCTAACAACTTTTACAACATTCTTTTTAGCTTTCTTATTCTCTTGGATTTCTCAACCATCTATAATTAATATCTTCTTTTTTTCATTTCTATTGTATTTTTCTTTTCTTGTGCCCCTAAGCACCTTGGGATTATCACACCCCTCTCTTTCATTTTAGTACACTTTTGCACATAACAACTCTGATCATTCTTAGACACACTTGGGATAGGAGCATGCACATACTATCTTATTTCTATCTTGGTTGTCTATGGAGATAGAAATACTGAAACACAATTTTGATTGAGGCAAACCCCTAAATATCCCCAACAATTTGTCTCACCTTATATTTATAGGTTAGGTAAATTTTGGGTTTCTTATCACATATTTTGGGACTTTTTGGTGTGATTGGTAGTGAACAATAATACAGCCCAAGGGCGTCCAAATTATGCACTAGTGTCCTTGGTGAAGACCTACAATTTTTAACTACAAGTTCCTTGTTCCTTGTATTTTTCATTTCTATAGTTAAGAAGTTATAGATATATTTTTGTTTTCATATATTTTCACTCATCTATTTCCTTCAAGCATTTTAGTTAGTTTATGTTAATTTTCCATTTAAGAACCATCTTTCTAGAAAAAGGATAATCAGTGTAGCTTTAAATAGGTTTAAAGAACTTGATTCATTTGAGTGTAATTAGTGAAGTTTTCTCTCAAATGAACCTTTCTTTCCTTTTGTTAGATTCAAATTTCCTACATTACAATATCTATGGATCTTTGAAAAGTGCCTCTAGTATTTGTGAGTCCAAATGGCATTCAAACATATACATAAATACCCCCATGGAGTTGTAAAGGTATTCTTGTATTATTTAGATTCTTTTACTTTGATTTGGTTATGGCCTAAAAGTCCACACATCATACATAACAACTCACATCCAATCACCTTCTACAACATTTCTTCCATATTAGGAAAGGGGTAGTTATCCTTGAGAGAAGAAATATTAAGATTCCTAAAACCTACACATAACTTTACATCTCTATTATAAGCTAAATAAATTATCCCTCTCTAAGTTTGGTCAACTCTTGTTTCATATTAGGAGCTAATGTAGGACTTATAGGTCTTTAGTTTTATCTAAATGGTTTGGCATTAGGCTTGAGGAGTATCTCATGTTGAAATGTATCTTCTCTATATATCTTCAAATTATTATATGACCATGAAAATGGCCTCTTATACTTCCTTAGAAATGTGATAAGCAATGTCCTAATTTTAGAATTCATCTTTATTCCAATATATGCACACCTAGGGGAAATTGTGGTCCTAAGTTGATTTCCTCTAAATTATTTTCATGTACATCAGTAGGCTTAGTTAGGATCCTATTTTCTCCATAAAATACTCTCTCTAGAGACACTAAACCTATAGGAATTGTGTTGATTTTTAGCTAAATAAGATCATTCCTAAATACAATATTCTTTCCATCCATATTTTGTACGAAGTGCTAAAAATAAATTTATTGACTGTCATACTCATTAAGGAAGTTTAATTTTTTTTTTAAATCATGGTCATTGTTAAATACTTTCCAATGATGAACATTGTTCAAGACTAAAGACCTTATCAATAAATCCACTTTCAAAATGCAATTTAGGGATAGGTCTTCTAACTTGATAACTATATTAGCCAAGAAATTTGTAACTACATTGCTTCCCCTTTCTACCCATTCAATAAATAAAACATCAAATAACTCAATACTATCCAAAACAACATTCTTGTATTGCTTTAGTCTCTTGTTCTTTGAATCATGTTTACCTTTAACATATAATATGACTAGCTCAAAATCACCTTCTACTCTATTTTTTCACTTTATGCTTCAATTTTGAATTCAAACCTAATAACAAAGCCTTGTACTCTACTACATTTTTAGTACATTCAAAACTCAGTTTGAAAGAAAATTGAATGAATTATTTGCAAGGGATGTGTATGAACTTCAAATAGCATGATTTCAAAACTAAAACAAAAAAACATGAAATAAGAGAATTACAATCAAGCAAGATCAAAACAATGAAGCAAGTAAAGCGAACTGATTTGAAATAAGCCTAAAACCAATACAATTTATCATACATGAAGCTCCATTGTTCTCCTCTATTTCACCTTGGGAGAAATGGTATATGTTGTTTTGCCTTTGGATGTGTATGCTAAATCTCAGCAGCATAACATTGATTTTATTGATAGTAGATTTTGGCAGAGTTGATTTGCATAAAATGTGAGATCCCCCAAGTGATGAATAAAAGACTATATTTATAGACTCTTAAGGAAAAATCAAATGGAAGATGAGGATGAGGATTGAGATAATTGAAAAATCAATAGAGTCAACTCAACTAAAAAATAGAGATTTCTATTTTGAAGCATGAAGAGAATAATGAATTATTTAATTTGATTAAGAGATAATTGTGCACATAAAGCTTCTAGTTTGAAGATTGAGTTGAATGGTGGATGAAGATGAAAATTCTAAAATGAAGTGGATTTAACTAAGGAGAGAAAATTGAGTTTCTAATATGAAGAAGTGTTAATTGATGATTCATAAATGGAAATTATTTGAGAAAAAAAGGAAATTAGATCTCATTTAATTAAATAATAAAATATTATTTAATTAAATGGATAAATGAGAATTATTAATTAATAAATTATTTTTGATGTGATAAATGGATAATTAATTCACATTTAATTAAATAATGGTATATTATTTAATTAAATGGATGATGGGATTAAATGGGAAATAATAATTATTTAATAAATAATAATATTTTATGTGATAAATTAAGAATGACAACATGATGAGGATTAGGATTCAGTGGACTAATTTAGATGTCTACATTTTTCCCCTCTTTCAAGCAATGTTCAAAGTAATATTGTTTCAAAGAAAAGAAAAGTAGCTAAGATGGAAAATCATAAGAGATGAAGAAGATGATGATATGCTCTAGTTAGGTGAGAAATGGAAAATTAGAAAAGATGAGATGATTGATGCCCCCTCTAGAGATTACCTATGAATTAATTGCATGGGTGATCTCTCAAAAGAAGAGAAGAAGAAGAAAATGTTAGATAAAATATAGAAAATGATGGATGAAAAAGATTAAAATATGGATGTAAGAAAATGAATATGAATGCATAATGATGATGATGATGATGATGATGTGTTATGTTGTCTCTGAGATTAGCAACCTTTATTTGGTATAGAAATGGATGTTATGCACCAGGGTATATAAGACCAAGGTGACAATGTATCCAATGCATGGACTAACTCTCAAGAAAATATGCTATAGACAATAGGATGCCCCAACACTCACAAGGAATATGATGCTCTTGCCAGATCTATGATGAGACAACCATCAAACACAACATACAAAAACAATAGACCTTGCCCCAATATGTATCTTATCAAAGCACACCATGATATGAAATGGTCATGGTGACCTTGAGTAGGAATAGTATGGTTTAAAAGATAAACCCAAAGAAATATCAAAAGATCTAAAAGATAAACCAAAGAAAAAGACAAGAAATGATCAATAGACACACAACAATACTATATTTTTCCAAGGTGTAGGAAGGACTAAAGGATTGATTTGGATCATGTGTGGTTTTAGGAAGGAAAGATCTCATATAAGAAAAATGTCTAGTTTTGAGAAGGAAACATCATGTATAAGACAAGTTATGAATAATAAGGAAACATCCACGATGGAAAATGATTGTTTTGACTGCATGCTATCTAGTTTGATGTCGATCTCTAAGGTATTACGTTAAAAGAACATGTTTCAAGTGTGTTGTTTGATGGTTTGGAAACACATTTCCATGTTTGATGTTTTCTTATATTTATTGATGGAGTTGTATTCTATGGATGGTATACTAAAGGATGGAATACTTTTATGATTGAATGGGATAGTGGATGGATGTTGGCTAGGTGGATTAGAATCCTTGAAATGGTGACAAGGGAAAACTAAGTCTTGTGATAAGGGTAAATGGAAAGGATAATGTATTACTTTGGTAAAGGATAGGAGACATGATTATTCAGGATATGATATCCAAGGACTATGTCACATAGGAATAACTTGTTTTCTCCAAGATATGGGCTTGGATAGTGTTATGATAACTATGGCATGATATTTTATGATACATTGACAAAGGATTGACATATCAAGAGTTTTCCAAAGCATGATTTATGTTTATGTTCTAATTCTTATCAAGATCAAGGTGGGTAGGGAAGATGGATGGAAAATTTCATGACAAAGGTATGAAAGATGAGAAGACTTTCCCTTGAGTGTAATGGTCCACATAGATATTTGATCTTACACATGATGCCTATTTTCTAGGTTTTCATCATGGTACTTATCCAAAGTGTCATAAGAATATTTTTTATCTTTACTACTTTCTTTTGAAATTTTCATCATTTTTTTTGTATTTTCTAGATGGCCTTGATGTTTAGATGATCACTAATTGTTTTAAATCCTTTGATGGTGTTGATGTAGATATTGGTTTCATGGTATGCCAACAGTGACCTCTATGTAGGAGTTGCCTTGTCAGGATCATGGCGCTTGTATACAACTGATGGATGTCATTGTGATCCTTTCTGATACTAGGGTTGGCCTTATCAAAATATGCACATCGTGATAGAGTGTCACGGGAGCCCTTACGATAAAGTGTCTATGCCAAAACACAATGGATTTGTGAAGTAGAATTTTTAGAGTTTAGGAAAGATGTTGGATTATGATGGATGATGGTAGATGTGGATGGATTATTTGGAATTTTAGTTAGAGGAATTTTTATTTTCCAAACTTGGGATAGTGGATGGAGTTTAGATTTTGGATTGTGATTGTGTTTGGAACCAACACTTTTATATGCTTTGCATGATGACCATTTTGAAGGAGGTGGGTAATTATTATATGTAGGAGACCTCATTTCTTATGGGTCCACATTTTTATTGGATATTGGATTGGAATTATTTTCTTTTCTTGATCCATTTTTCTTTGGGATCCATTTTAACTTCATTTTTCCATTTAGATTTTTGTTTGATTCGATGGCTTTTGACATTTGATTTTGGATCTTGTATTTGTAAGAATTTTCTTTTTGTTGGTTCCAATTTGTAGGTTTAATGAATTGGGAATGATGGTTTATGGTGTGGATGAAAGGAGTGTTGGTAGAAACCTTATGGTAAGGACTACTCATGGCACCCATTTTGATATTTGTATTGGATAAAGTTTCCCTTAATATCATGGAGGAATCACTAACACCATTATATTTATTGATTGAAGAATATACATGACCTTGATGTCTAGGATTTTCATAAAACTATATTGGTTCTAGAATTCCTTGATCATGTAGGCCTAGTCTTCTTCATTGATATTTCATACTCTGATAGATTTTGTTTGTGATGGGGTATTTTTTGTTTTGATAACAAGATGCTAACCCATCATTATTTAGCTGGAAACCATTGTTGCTTGCTATTTTCTCATCTACAAGAAAGCTTGATTTGAAAAAAGGAGATGATCCTAGTTGATATGATAATTTATCTTTATCCTTTCTCATTCTTGTTTCTTCTTGATCATTTGGGATGGTGAATTGATCCATGGTAGCTTTTATATCTTCTTGTTTGATATGATCCATGACATTTGTTTTATTATCTATGCGTCCAAGGGAGGCAAGTGTCTCACCTTGGGAAATGGAGGTGGTTGGAGTTTGGATAGGATAAAATTCAAGTTTTTGATCATGGATTCCATGTAGGTGGATGAGGGGATCATCTTGTATTTCTTGATCAAAGGTAGGTTCTTGACCAAAGATGGGCTCATATTGGATGTCATGATTAGAGATAAGATATTAATCAAAGGTAGGATTAACTTGAATATCATGATCATCTAGAGGGGATTCTTGGATAGGCTCTAACATAGGATCATGATCAAGGATTGGATCATCATGGACACTATAAATAGGATTTTGATCAAGGCTCAAATTAGCTTGCATATCATGACCATCTATTGGGATATTTTGGGTAAATTAATCTTGATTTATCTTGGGGTTTATTTCATCATGCTTTGGACTTTTCTCTTGACATAGATCCAATGGTTTAGGTAATGGAATGTGATTTTGGATAATGATAGTATTTTCTTTGATGAACTCAGGGTTTTGGATAGGAAGCTCTTGAGTTAGCTTGATAGGTGATGGAGGGAATGATGGTTGAAGATAGTTGGATTGTGTATTATTAGCAATGTGATGGGATTTCCTAACTATGTTTTCATATCAGAGTTGAGCATTATTTGCTATTCTTCCTAGGAGATTATTGATAACTATTTTTTATTGGATGGCTTTATGGCTTGGGATTGAGTTTATTGCAATGACTTAGAATGAATTATTGTGAGAGGAGATGGAGGCTATATTACTTTCTTGGGATGACAATTCAATATATGCATGGGAGATAGGGATTTGCGATATGGTTTGTTGTTGAGGAAGGATTTCGATGGAAGATTGGTTTCTCTTATCAAGGTTAGGATAAGAATGACTAATAGATATTTGTTGGGAATTAATGACATGGATTATGTTACTTAGTTATTGATATTGAGGATAGATGGATGGATGACTAGAGCTTATGGGTTGTTGGTAAGAAGGTTGGAATATTGGGGGTTTTTGGTATGGATGAGATATGGATGGATGATTAGGGATTGTGGTTTGTTGGTATGAAGGCTAGATGGATGATTCACCAGGGATTGTGGGTTGTTGGTATTGAGGGAGCATTCTCCTAAGGTTTTCAATTTGACTATGGAGAATATCAAGGTAAATTGAAGACATGGTTACAAACTTGGATTTTGGACAATGGGATTGTTTGGTTGGACAAGTTGGTTGAGTTTTAGTTTTGATGCAAAGGATAGTTGAGTTGGTGAATAATGGATAGATTTTGAACCCTAGAAATATGTAAGGATAACAAATAAAATATTTTTTTCTAGTTTTTTTGGAAATTTTGGATTTGTGAGTAAAAATCTAATTGAGCTAATATGGGAAGACTCTAAGCAAATTTCTAAGATAACTAGACAATATTTATAACAACTCCTAAACTATTGGAAAATGAACCTGGTTTAATTCTAATGATGGTGGATTGATTTGAAAATTTTTTCTTGTAATGTTTCAACAAATTATGGTTTAGTTGTTGAATTTTTTGGCAATGTGCTAATTAGTTCCTAGGTGGCAAGAGATCTACACACACAATACAAGGCATACAAAGTGTTTGACACAACTTTCATTTTCATAGGCTTTTCCTCAACATCATTATGTTGATTGAATCGATTATTGGTATATCACATGAAAAAACTTTGAAAACACTTTGTTGCACAATCCTAAATCTATTCAAATGGGAGTATCTGCATAGCACAATCCCACACTCTACACCATAGGATCACCTCTTAAATGTATAAAAGGTACATTGAGGACTTTCCATGCCCAAATGTTGATAGCTAGAGATCTAGTGGCACATTCCCAATATGGCAACAGGCTCACCTTAGCTCTCTCTCCTAGAGACATGAGCCTACCAAAATATTTCTAACATAGGATGGTGAATGGTGAGTAATCTTCACACATGATTAGTTGTACCTTGCATCATGCTATATAGACAATCAATAAGGCTTATAGGCTTCTAAAATAAGGTTCTTAGTGGAGGCACTCTATAAACACCATCGCATGTACAAACACGAGATCGAAATATCATCTCCTTGTGTTTGAAATCACCCGAGACCATAGAGGAATACCTGACATGTCATTATTAGATTGAGATATATCTTTCACTCTCGCCCCTTTATATAGCCCATTAGAAAAAAAATGCTTGAGGTCAAACCTTGGGGTGATGAGGTCCCCAAGAAGGCCTCCTACTTTGAAATAAATAGAAATAGTGTTGATTTTGATCCCCAAGATCATTCTTAGGAGTAATGAGGGGAGAGCATACACAACACTATACCTCAGGGTATACAAATAGATTGCAAATAAATAGTGTTTTTGATTTCCAAGATCGCACTAGGTGCAAGAAAAGTGCGTACACACACATCCACTTACCAAGCACATCAAACAATTCATTTTAAGTGCACTAAAATCCAATGTGAGATTTTTCTTGTTCAATTTTAAGTGCACCAAAATAAAGTGAGATTTGTAGGTTCAATTTTTAAGCCCAAAATGAAGTGTGAGATTCGTATTGTTCAATTTTAGTACATTAAAGGAAAATAAATGTGTTGTTTTATTTTAAAATGCACCAAAATAAAGTGTGAAATTTGTAGGTTCTTTTTTATTGCACCAAATCAAGATGTTCAGGTTGTAGGGTTCATTAAAAAATACGAAATCAAAAAATGATAGTTGTAGGTTCCTTTTATTGTACCAAATCGAAATGTTCAAGTTGTATGGTTCACTTTAGAAACACCAAATCAAAATGTGAACTAAATTTTAATGCACCAAAGTGTGAACTCCTAAAATATTTAGAAATCTACAAAACCCACTTGTTAGTACTCTTTTTGCAATAATTTTCTCCCAATGTTTCACCACAAGCTGATTTCCAATTTTTGATTTGAAGAATTGACCTACTTCACAACATGCACCTCAAAACCAATTTTCCAACACCTACGAAAACTTGAGAATTTGATTAATGGTTTGAAATTTATGTCTGTTTTACTATAGATTGGTATTTTTGAAAACTGTAAAGATGAAAACAAGCAATTTGATCTAGTGATTAAACCTCTATCATTGGATTTCTAATTAAAAAATTAAAGATAAATAATTATAAACGAAGATTTAAGACATGCAACAATAAATTGATAGTCCAAAAGAACAAATCCGTACAAATGTATGGATTAACAAAGAAAGTTCCCAGAAAATACATTTTTTTAGTTCTAGATGCTATTTGGCACCAAAATAGGGGCTTATATATGAAAATTTATCCATAGGACCTTCTAGATGCAATTGTGATGTTTGTCTCTCCTCAAAAGGCTCCTAAAAGTGTGATTTTCAAAGTCTCTTAAAATTACCTGTAACTTGCAAGATAGAAAACACTAGAAACTTGCAAACAACATGGTTAAATTAAAGAAACATTGAATTAGGAATGTGGGGTCCCACTGGGCTTGTTAGAATGTATGACCTAAAAATAGCATGATTGTAAAACTAAAACATAAATCATCAAATAAGCAAATTACAATCAAGCAAGATCAAAAAAATGAAGCAAGTAAAGCAAGTTGATTTGAAATAAGCATAAAACCAATACAATTTACCATGCGTGAAGCTCCATTGCTCTCCTCTATTTCACCTTGGGAGAAATGGTATATGTTGTTTTACCTTTGGATGTGGATGCTAAATCTCAGCAACATAACATTGATTTGATTGATTGATTTGTTTGATAGTAGATTTTGGTAGAGTTGATTTGCATAAAATGTGAGATCCCCCAAATTATGAAGAAAATACTATATTTATAGATTCTCAAGGGAAAATCAAATGGAAGATGAGGATGAGGATGAAGAATTGAGATAATTAAAAAATTAGTAGAGTCAACTTAACTACAAAATATAAATTTCCATTTTGAAGCATGAAGAGATAATATTGAATTATTTAATTTGATTAATAGATAATTGTGCACATAAAGTTTTCATTTTGAATATTGAGTTGATTGGTGGATGAAGATGAAGATTCTAAAATGAAGTGGAGTTAAGGAGAGAAGATTGAGTTTTGAATATGAAGAAGAGTTGATTGATGATTCAAAAATAGAAATTATATCACATTTAATTAAATAATAAAATATTATTTAATTAAATGGATAAATGAGAATTATTAATTAATAAATTATTTTTGATGTGATAAATGGATAACTAATTCATATTTAATTAAATAATGATATGAATTAAATGGATGATGAGATTAAATGGGAAATAATTATTATTTAATAAATACTATTATTTCATGTGATAAATTAATAATGATGACATGATGATGATTAGGATTAGGTGGACTAATCTAGATGTCTACAGGATGTTAGTACAATTTCATCTCTTACTCCACCCTTGAAAGATATCTGATCAAATAGCATAGCTCATATATCATTAGATATAACTTCATGGATTTTTGTGTCTACTAATAAACCACCCTCTTCTTCTAGGTTGTTGACCTCCCCCCTAAAATTTTCCAAGTCTATATCAATATAAAACTCTTTGTGCTTCCACTCAACAAGATCTTCAATTATATATGAGGCTCTTTGTTCTTTATCCAACCTCACATGTTTTACAGTTATTGAGATCATGCCATATGAGGAATCCATTTAAATAATTTCCTCTATGGAAAAAAACCATATTCTTGACAAAATCATGTCATACTATGGAGGAATATCTACCATTATCATATTTATCCTATATTCTTTTAAAAAATATACAACTAACCTAAAATTCACATCCTTCATCATTCCTACATTAGGGATCTCTACGAAATCCATAACAAAACACTTACCAAATGACCTAACTTGCATGCTTAACTAACTCATTATCTATAGAGGCATAATGTTAGTGAATGTACTTGATTTAATCATGCATTTCCTCACAAATTTATTTTTTATGGACAATGTCACATAAAATGGATTTATCTAGGAAAGACATTTACTTAATGTTGATCCCAAATACACTTCTAGAATCTCAACATTCTCTACCTTATCACTCAACCCTGTCATATGGTTTTCCCTTTTCTATTATGTTCTATTTTCTTTTCTCTTTTATGGATGATTCAAAGGAGAATTGTAAGTGAGAGATAAATCTCTATTATCATGCTTAGTTATTCTCATAACTTTGATTAGAGGGACCTAATTTTTTATCTAACTCAACACCTAGGCGATATCTAATAGAACATACTTAGACAAGGTAATATCTATTGATATGGTATTAGATGATAAAGGAGGATTATGGCCAACAATACCTTGTCTAGGATGGTCCTTTACAACTGTTGGTGGAATTTGAGTGGTTTTAATTCTCTCATAATTCGGTTGCTCTTTCTTTGAATTAAGAACTTATTATTTTGATTATGCTTGTTTACATTCTTAACAAATACTTTGAAAAAATATTACCTTTTATTTTTAGCATGATCTTTAGCAAAAAGTTGAACCTTATGATCCCCTTATTTTCTATTTGATGAAAAATCCTTTAGCATTTCTTGATGTAATGCTTGCCTTCTAATTTTTTTTTCTTAAATTATTATTACTCTTGACTTGCAATAGTTACCATAGTCAAAGTTCTAATATCCTCATCAAAAAAATTCCTTTTGAAACTTGTTGATCAAGCACATAAAAATTTATTCCTTCCTCATTTCAAAATACTTTCTGGTGATAAGAATTTATTGCATGCCTTCTATCTTCCACATATAATTAGGGTCCACATTCATTTTCAAAAAGTAATTATCATTGTTGCAACATCCTCTTGAGGTTAGCATGTTAATTTCTTGATGATCCTAATTGTGTACTTATTTGTGGCCAACATGATCACATTCATCACACTCTTCGTCATTGTTCAAATTTTCTAATGTTGCAACACTTTGTAATGGGGAATGAGGCATTTGAAATTCTATACATCATGGAGCATCTTCCACATTACTAACTTCTTTATTTCAAGGATTCAATGCATGTTTATTGGCTGATGCTATAAGATTTAGAATTGTAGGTTTTACATTGTTCTATTGGTATTGTAAGGCTTAATTAGATAATCTAGGCATCATTTCCTATCTGTGTTAATTGTGTCTATCATTTGATTCATTCTTTTCATTTTTGCTACCTTGTAGTGGAATTCCTTTAGGGCATTCATATCTTGGTCTACTTAATCTTTTGGTATAGGAGCTTTACTTTTTTGAGCCTTATCATGAAGCAAGATCATCAAGTCACTTCTCCTATGCACCTTAATAGATTCTCTTTGATTTATTTCAATATTTAAATAAACCTATAGGCCTTTCTTAAGGTATGTGGCTCGTTATCCCTCATAAAATACATCATTTTAGCATCATATGTATTACAATATAATACCAAACACATTAATTCATTAGGCCTTATGTATGTTGAATTTTTTGACATAAGCTTAGAAAATATAGCATTAAATTCTTAAAAAGATTTATTAGAACATTTAACAATAATATTGCATTCATTTGCGAAAATTTTGAAAAAAAATCACCATATTTTTCTCTAAAGACTCTTTGAAACTCTTCCCAAGATTTAATACTTCCATCAAGTAGGATTTATACCACTCCCTAACAATCTCATCTAAATATTGGACAAATAAATTAATCAATACATATTCACCTTCCATATCATATTCATAAATCAAATTATTGAATGCCTTTAAATGATCCTCTCTTGAGACTACATTATTCCCTTAAAATTTAGGGAGCTTTGATTTGACCTCTCTTGGAATGGGATTTGCGTATCTAGGTATTCCTATGAAATTCAATTGTTTGTACCTATCAAAGTTCAAAGGATCCCTCTCAAGAACATGCCTTCTATTGTTTCTTACCTCTCTATGAAGTCTTCTTCTACCAACAAGATTCTATATTTATCTTCTATCTTGCTGATCAAAATTTCTCATATTATTAATTCTAGATCTAGGGTCAGCTCTAAATTTCTAATCCTCAAGCCTGACTATTTATACTCTTACGTAAGTTATTTCTTGACCAAGATTGTCACCATGAATTTTACAGTTTGATTGTACCTTAGGTTAATATTCTTTAGATTCCTTAAACTCTTCATACTCTTGGTCATTTTCATAAGTAGTATTATCTCTATAAAAATAAAGATCATCATTTCTACTACTAGGTGGACCTATAGGCCCATCATAGAGGACATTATATCTCAAATTCATTTTTCCCATTAATGCCTCATTTACACAAGCTTCTACATGTCCTTCACTCTCTCTTTTTATAAGTCTATTTGTAATTTTTTTTTTATTCATAGACACACCAATCATCTCCACTTATCTACTATGGAACTCTAGAAGAAAGTTTATCACTATGATATCTAGCTTTTTTATCTACTATTTTTGATTTGTTGCATTATTTTTAATTTGATAAAAAAAAAATCATGGGAATTACTAGTATTATTTTCTCTCCATTAATCTTTTTTTCTTCTTGTTCCTCTCACCAACCAACTTATTATCAAGATTACCTTTGAACAATGATTTCTTTCATCCATGCTAATTTCACAAAATATCTTTTGGATTTAAAAATTGAGTTTCCACCCTTCAAAGGGAAAAGGGTTAGAATTATACGCTAACACAAGATGTAACACAAGTTTCAAATTCAGGGTTTACCAATTTGCATATATTGAGGAAAGTCCCAAGGAGTCAGGAACTAGTCCCTAGCAAAATCGCCAATCTATTGGGAATTATTTTTTGCAATAACCCTAATTCTAAGGCACCTTCCACACCATCTAGATATCGGGACCAAAATAGTCTATAAAAAAGGGGAAAACATATGCTCAAATCAAGGTTTAGAAAAGGCCAAAAAATAAGAGGTGGATAAGCCTCTTCTATACTTTGAGCCTTTCCAAGATTGGGAGTGTGTTACTAGAGATCTTTGAAAGATAACACAAGATCATAGAATACAAACAAAATCTGACTTGATTCATAAAGGCATCCCTAAAACTAGCCATGATAATATTTATTTATGTAGTTTTATTGCACCTACAATTCAAGGATCTCTATTTATGGAAGTTGAATTGCATGATACATCATAAGATAGAAAACTAGTTGATAATACTTATAGATACATTCATGTATGGTCACTCACAATATCATTAACCCAAAAAAAGACTTTATACACAAATATTTCATCAAATACAAGTTCACAAAGGATTTAATAAAGTTTTATAAAATTGGATTGTGCATAATGGAAGGGTGTTAACTTATGAATAATTTATAAGCATTAGAAAATATGATTTTTATGTTAAATGTGTGCAGGATAAACTTCAACTACCAAAGCAGTTCTAATTTCTATAGCAAAAAAGTCTAATCTAGATGAAAAATCACAATGACAAAGTAAATCATAACACTCAATTAAACCTAATGTACTTGGCCTTGTCTTATAGAGCTTAGACCCTTAATTACCCTCATGTTCTTAAAGTGCGCCCATTCTTAGTAATACACAAAAAACGTAAATGGCCCACATATCATCCCTAAAAGAGTTCCTACTTTGGCATGTAGGTGCACAAGTAGAATAATTTTATTGCACCCCTTAAATGAATTCTAATTAGGACCTAATATATAAAACAATAAATTTTATCTAAATAATTCCTTAAATCCCTTGAAGTGCTTAGACAAAAGTGGAGACATGTAAAATGATATCAAAATTAATTTATTACATCAATTGTCTGAAAAATAATTATAAAGTCATCATATAATTTTTAACACAAATAACAATGTTCTACATTAATTTGACATAAAATACAATGTAAGTTTGCAACATGACCCAAATTAGCCTCAACACTCTAGACCTAACCTGAAAGATCGAACAAAGACATACACTTACAAATTCCCAATGAATCGGTATATAAAGGGGGAGCTAAAATAAAATGGAAGTAGTTGTAGAAAGATGACATCACCTATATCCTCGATTAGTAACTACAAATATCATGTTCCCATAGCATCTTTGATCTCCTCATTTTCCAATGATTGTACAATGAGAATGAAGGAAATTTATTTTTAAATAGTTCATTAAAACTAAAGCATATTAGGTAAAAACCTCTTGTAGAAGGTAGAAACAACTATTTCATCTTTCACCTACTGATATTAAAAGGATTTATCCTTTCTCTTTCACGAAATCATTTGATAGTAAATAAATCCTAGGAATTTGCATGAGATTGGTGTGGGAAACAAGAAATATAAGAAATATTGAAAAAACTTCCTTCCACTCATTCCCTTAATGTATCTCCTTCATATTTCCCCTTACAAACTCAAGGCATCACAATCTAAGAGTTCTATTTTGGTGTGAATTGAGCAAGTGGAAGATTGAATTATTTGTATCTATGTTAAACATTTGTAGGAGAAATGTACAATTCAATATTTGACCTAGTTTATATGACACGCGCAAGAAAATAAATGATATCTCTCAATCACTAGATCTTGCCTTTACAATCTCTAGGTGACACATAACACTCATCAACATGTGCATTTTTTTGGTTTCTTTATGCTTTTGTAAATTAAAAAAAAATTGAGAGCCATCCAAATGTTTTTTTGTGATTCAAGGGTTCATGAAACCCTTTGTAGGATTTGCAGAGGTTCAAGGAACTTGGAGAACCTGTAACGCCCCGTCATGCGAACCCCAAAGGACAACTACAACTGAAAAATTATCGCACAATTTTTTGTTTGTTTTGAAAGTGAAACATTACATAAGATTTAAGTATGTACATACATTACATGAAAAGAAATTATGCATTTACAAAATCATTTACGTCCTTTGGGGTACACAGGACGAAATTACGAAACCTAGACTCTTACCAAAACGACAGCGAATGAAAACCAAGACTTCATGAAAATAACATATGTTGGTGTAATTAAAAGTGTTGTACCTTGTCCTAAGTCATAATTACACCTTAGTTAAGCTTACTTAGGGACCACATAGGAGGTAGTTGGAGAATTTCCACTTTTGGTGGACTTGACATGTTATTACTTTATCACATCCACCTTTTGTGGACACACCATGTGATTACATCTCCACCTTTTGTGGGTGATCCACCATTTGTGGTGATTATCACATTATCACTTTTCCACCTTAGGTGGAGTGATAGATTTTCATAGTTGTCTCATGTCATAAGATTACGACACTTGTCATAATCTTATGCCCTTCTATGAACTCTCACCTTGGCTATATCACCAAGGGGTCTCTCTCATTGTATACAATCATCTCATATCATTGACATTGAATATAGTTTATTCTTGTCATATTCATCTCTCTCTCTTTTTGTGTTTTCCATTTGGTCTCTAGATCTTGGCATCATATCCAATTCTAACATGGTATCAGAGCGGGTTGGGTGCCATTGGAGAGTCTTTTTCTGAAGAGAGATATCAGATTTGGGGGTGTTCCATTTTTGGCTCTTTGTTGTAGGTTCATATCGGAGCTTGCTAGTGCAAATCTAAGCTCACCATTGCATCCGAAAGGTTCGAGAAAGTTGAATTTTCCTTTTGTTTCATCCAAATCAGACATACGAGGCCAAATCTATGAGGGTTTGAAGTTGAAGAGTGGTTGCCAGATCCAGAAGGTAGTTGCATTTTTGGAGCATTTTGGGTCAAATCCAACCCTACCATCACGTTCAGAAGGGCCAAAAACCTTACGATTGACTGTCAATTCATCCATTTTGGAGCAGTTGTGCGGTGAGGCAGTTTTTTTTTGCCCAAAGAGTCGTATGACCCTCAAGTCATCATTATTGCGCGACGGTAAGGAATTTTTTTTTTAAAAAATAAGTTTTATTTTCTGCGAAATTCTTTTTTCAAAAAATTTATTAAAATTTCATAGTTTTTATTAAATATTGTGAGAAAATATATATTTTTTAAAATCAAAAGCAAAAAAAATTATGTTATGCGGACTTTTTTTCTACACACTGTACCCGCGTATAGTCGCAGGTACTAACCCACAGGGTAATGTGTACCCGATCCAACCTCCAGTCGCCATGTGGACACTGCGGTCCCCACATCCTCCGCGGGCCACATTCTATCGACGACCGGTGACATAAAAATTCGGCATCCCCTATACCGGCGACAACAAGAACAGGGAATATTCTATTTCTGCAATAGATTCTGGCAAGAGTGACGGCTGTGCAAACGTCAAAATCAATTTCGTAGACAACAGCATATTTTGTTGTGGAGGGAGGATATTCTTTTTTTTTTTACAACTAACGGCTGTCAAATTTAACATCGTGAGTTGCTAACGTCAGCATTACATCGGCACTACTTTGAAATTTTTTACCCCTTACAGTTGGAGTTTTTGTTTTTGTAATTCAACTTCAAAGGCTATAACTCAGTCGTTTTGACTCCTTTTTTTGAGCAATTTTTTTTTTATTTAGGCTAATTTTTCGCACTCTTTGCAGTGGTGCAATCAATTTTTGGTTTTGGTGCCTGGTTTTTCCAAAATTTGTAGATTCTCATAGTTGTTGATGATTCATCCTCATTTGGGGAACTTCAAGAGCTCATATCTTGCTTCTATGGTAACATTTTTGGGTGCAATTTTTTTTGAAAGTGAATAATTTTTTGTGTACTTCTCATTGGTATAATCAAATTGATCTCATTTTGTACCAAAAATTATACTTGATTCTGTGGCCTATTTTGGCATTTGCATGTACCAAGATCAAAGACCACTTTGCTTTTTTTGGCAAGTGGCAATTGCAAACTCACTAAATATAAAGTGCCAAATCAGATATTGCTAGCGGGTTTCTTGATTGAGTAATTTGGGGGGGTAATATGTTGCCTTTGTTGGCTTATGTCTCTTGATTGGTCTATTGTGTGACTAAGTTGAGGAGTTTAATATGGGAATCAAAAAGCATCCTACTGTAATAAGGTTAAATCAATGGAACTTTAAGTCTTGGTGAGATGGAATCCTAACAAATTGTAGGTGGCTTAATCTTTTTCCCTATCTCTGTGGACTAGTTCCTAAAGCTTCATCAAAATGGAAGAAAGTTGTGTGGGACTTAAAGACAGAACATATCTTGGGATTAATTGGTTGTAGTTGTGATATTGATACAGAAATGGCCACTGATGGTATTGAGATCCCTTGTGACCTTATGAACAAACTTTGGGAGATGTATGGAGACTTGAATGAACCTCCATTCCCAGAGGATCTTGTTGCAGATTGTCTTGTTCCACTTGCAGAGTTTCGACCTATTGATGATAAAACAGCTAAAACACTTGCTGATTGGGAAAGGTATGGTAGCTTTGATGAGCCAAATCCTTCTCCTTCTCCTCCTATAGAGACATCTATTGAGACTTCAGTTTCTATGGCTCCTAATCTAGATTTAGAGGGTTCATCTTCTTCATCTATGAGTCAACATCTTGAGGTTGAGGACTCTTGTAATCCAGCATTGGAAGAATCATCTACTGTTGTACCTGAGGAAACTTGTGATTCAACAGTTTTGACTCCTTGTGATTCAGTGCAGCAGGATATTCATTGTCTTCCAGATATGGCTACTTGGGATGACTTTTTGACAAGTATTTTAGACTTGTTTGTGGAGTCTCATCTTGCAGATTTGGGAGACATCATCGACAACATTCATCTTCTCTTTGATGAAGATGCACCTTCTTCAGTTGTTGTGAGGGAACACCTTAACCCTCTTGTTCATTCTCTACATGATCATTCTTTGCAATTTGGTGTGAGTGTGGATACTTTTGGACAACATTTGGAGGAGGCTTCTTTATCTTTAGAGGGGGTATCTTTGTCTTTGGATTGTGCTCTACATTCATCTCTACTAGATGTTGGATTGTCCTCTTCAGCAGTGTGGCCAAGAACGCCTGTTTGGAGTGTGTCAGCTTTCAGCATCGACATGGAGACACTTGAGCATGCTTCAGAGACATCATACATAATTCATATTCTTGATATCCTGCATACATCCATGGTTTTGTTTCTTCCTAAGGGGAGGAACGTTGTTCGGCGAGATTGGATCAACTTCAACATTCAATGTCGAGCTTCTACCATCATTGTAGGAGACTCAACATTGAGGAGGGGCTACCTTGTCTCTCTTCTACTTCCCTCTTATGGGGGGGTCTTTTTGCTCACATGGGGTTTTTACCTTCTCATTCTTCATTGAGAGTATTTCTATTTTGTATTTCATCTATCTTTTGGGGAGGAGCTTTTTCCCACTAGGTTTTCTCCTTTTCTCCATTTGTGAGAGATTGCATTGCAATTGTACATGGGTACCTAACATGGCCTAGTAGTCAGGACCCATCTTTTCATCTTTGTGTCATTTGCATAATAATGTTCCACTCCCTAAGTTGCACTTAAGGGGGGGTGTTGGTGTAATTAAAAGTGTTGTACCTTGTCCTAAGTCATAATTACACCTTAGTTAAGTTTACTTAGGGACCACATAGGAGGTAGTTGGAGAATTTCCACTTTCGGTGGACTTGACATGTTATTACTTTATCACATCCACCTTTCGTGGACACATCATGTGATTACATCTCCACCTTTTGTGGGTGATCCACCATTTGTGGTGATTATCACATTATCACTTTTCCACCTTAGGTGGAGTGATAGTTTTTCATAGTTGTCTCATGTCATAAGATTACAACACTTGTCATAATCTTATGCCCTTCTATGTTCTCACCTTGGCTATATAACCAAGGGGTCTCTCTCATTGTATACAATCATCTCATATCATTGACATTGAATATAGTTTATTCTTGTCATATTCATCTCTCTTTTTGTGATTTCCATTTGGTCTCTAGATCTTGGCATCCATAGCCAATTCTAACAACATACAACCATCCATGATCATTAGAGATGAAAAAGATACATCATTTTATTACAATTCAATTCGTAGTTCAATATTACAATTGTGGAGCATATTTCCATAGATACAACATATCAAGGATATAATAGTACATTACATAATGCTTCCCTTATATCAATGGGAAGAGTACATCAAGTACAAGAATAGTACATCAAGGAAGAATAGGGTACAAGCATAGAACAGTCTTCAACCAAGTGAAGCTCTGGAAACTCTGCGTCCGCTTCCGCATCACGAACACAACTTGGGAACCCAATGGGGTGCATAGCATGTTCCACCCAATCGTGTGGGTCTGAAGACACACCCCCTTTGCTAGGAGATGACAAGAAAGACCCTCAACCAAATCAGTTAGGTGAACAATTGCAATCATGACTATACGACAAGAGCAACCACAAACACAAGACTGCATCCGCTTCTAGAGGTACGAGCACAACAAAAGGGGACAACAACATACAAACTTGCTAAAGGGTGGAGTATCATCACATAAGTTTGACATGGGTTACCCAATGCAGATCTTCATAAGTTACCGGCCCCCTACCTGGTTAAACCCTAGCAACCTCAACCAATCCCCGACCCCCATTCTCACTCATGCAGGATCAACATACCTTTCAAGAGGACAAGGCAGTTGAAATTTTCCATTCTAGGCCTTCCCACTCATCCCAAGCCGAAATGAGCACTTGGGCCATGAGTGAGGCTACATTATCTGAATTAATGTGAGAAACTACCCAAACCCCCTAATTAATTATTAGGTTATCACTGATTAAAGAAACTTTGAATGAGTTACCCATACGCCACTTTGTGCGCCGACCCCCATTGAAAGCCATTCCCCCTAGGACTAACAACAAATCTCAAATTCACAGACTAGGTAAGCCCACTTGCACAAATAATCAAAGCCAAATCAGTAAATACACCAAGAGAGGCATGTACTGTCTCACGCTAGTACTTCAAAGTAAATGACTTCCTAGTGCAAGGCTAAATCCACAAAAACATAATCTAAGTATAAAGATCAACCATTACCAAAAATGACAAAGTCATGTAACCACCCACTTTCCGATGAAGCAAAATAAAACTCATAAAAATACTCAAGACTTGATATGGGTTACCCAATGCGAATCCTCTTAGGTTGTTGACCCCCATCCTGGGTTATCCAGGTAGCCTCACCAGATCCCCAACCCCCATACCAACTTATGCAAATCAAAACCATACCCCCTCAAACCTTTGGAAGACTCTCAAATTGCTATCACAATGGTTTCCCAACCATCTCAAATATGGTTATAAGAAAGTCAATTGCAAAAAGTCTCCTCAATCGAAATTAACACAAAAGGAAGACTCGCATCATGGAACCACAAAATAACTATATAACTTTCATTATCACAAATCGACAAGCGGAGAATAAGAGTGACAATATCAAAACGAGATCTTCAAACTCAATCAAAGCTGATATAAACAATTCCATACAAATCAATCACAATAATCACTGAATGACACAATATTCAATTCATGCAATCCTTGCAATCACAATTACTCCAAAGCTAAAACATTACTTCTATTGGCACCATTACAACTCACCCACACTTCACTAGTCCAACACATCAATCCAACAACGAATAATCAACAATACAACCAAACATTTGTAAGAATGACCTAAACATTCCTATCGAATACTTGTATAATCCTTACTAAGGAATATTAATGCAACTCACAACAAACTATTGTCCCACCATCATATTACCTTTCTTTTCTATAACATAATTAAAGATTACTCTATAACAAAATTTATCTCCTAAGATTTTTATTAACTACCTCTTAATGATCTTATAAATCAAAACATAATAGAATAACATCCCTATATTAAGCAAAGAAATTTAATCCCAACATACTTAATCAAATCCCTAGTATTAAAGTTTCACTATACAATAATGCTACAAGGGCTATACGAACGTAACTTTACAAAGATATTTTATGGTGTGCCCTACCACTACATTTAGTAATACTCCAACTACTTAGCAATGATCACTAATTCAACTAACTATTAACAATTATATAGATAAATATTCAGCTATTAAAGACAACGATATTATTATCACAACTCTACCTTAAACGCTAATTTCTTTTATGAAATATGACACAATTAGAAAATTGCATTATTTACTTAACACAATTTCAATTTCAACTATTCCACTAACTTCCTTACAATACCTTTTTCCTAAGCTGTCAAATGGATCAATTTAATTAATAATAATGCTTTACTCTTTTCTAAAACATTTTTAAGTGCTTAAATAAATACTAATATTCACTTAATATTAATAATTAATCACAATCACCAAAATTATTGGTACTCACGTTATTCAATACTCATTATTTTATTGTTAATATCATGCCCCAAAATTTCATCAAAAAGCCTAACATTTTTTGGAATTCTCAATTTATTTATTTGTTCTAATACCATCATAGCATCATTAATATCTAACCCTAATATCTGAAGCTACTAAACTTATATCCATTAACACGATAAAACAAACTTTTCAAATGTCTTTATCATTGTCCATATATATATATATATAACATTAAATACATATTTATTTAAGCTTATCTATAATCCATTTATTTAATTATTTATTCTTTATAAACAAAATAACAAATATTTTATTTTATTTCATTAATCTTTTAAAAATATAAATATAAATTAATTTATCCTCATATAAATATAAATATTTTAAAAAGAAAAAAAAGGATTATTTAATAAGTGTAAATATTTATAAAAAAGACGGTTATAAGTAAAGAAAATAGTCTTAAACATATTAAATTATCTTTATGAAGATGTAAATACCTCTTAAATTAAAAGAGAACTATACGTGGCTTCATAAAATACCTCTTAAATTAAAAGAGAACTATACGTGGCAAGCCTTTAGGGAATAAAATAAATTATTTTAAAATCTCAGAAGTAATATTTAAAATTAGTTTTTTTTTAACAAAATGCACATCACATGCCATATATTAGTTTTTCTTAATTCAAATCACGAAATTTTCTAACTAAAAGTTTCATTTTAAAGGATACTTGCAAAGTAATCCCGTGTTTCTTTATTTCTATTTTATTTGCTCTCAATTCCAAGCAACAGGGATATGAAATCATGGCAGCATGAAAGGGGACAAGAATTATGATTCAGATTATTATCATTGTATTCCCTCTAAAACTCATATGGCTGCAAGGCAACGGCATGAAGGAGGTTGATGACAGCATGAGGGAATAAAAAGATACCCTGATGTAGTTGAGAAAGACGCCATGAGCAAGGGTTAAGATGCAAGGAGAGGAGACGAGATTCACTGCACACGACATCTAAATTCATCTACAAGATTGTTGCAAGAGAAATTGTTCTGAGAGATGTGAACTGTTTCCATCATCTTGAATAGATTTCGACAGGCTAAAGGAGAATATTGGCGATGCAAAATGAAACAATCTGAAACATAAGCTTGCACTATAAAATTCGCACAACAGTAATCCTTATTGCATTGCAGATATAGTTGATCATTAGATGAGTAAAGTTGACCTTCATGCCTGTATTGGCTATTTTGGGGCACACTAAACCTTATTTATAGGCTGCAAATTCGCCAAATTGGAGAAGCGAAAGGTTGTTACCAGCGAGGGAGAGTTGGAGAAGCGACAACCATGTTGGATGCTACCGCTGAAAGACCTTGCAAATGCACTGGGAGACATGAATGCAGAACGAGGGAAGCATAGATAGGGCGCGTGTTCTGTCTGAAAGAACGCCTCTGAGAAATGTGATCTCATGAAATGCTATGATTGCAGAATATGCACTAAACGGATTTGTTGAAAAGGCTTAAGAAACTTTCAAGCAAATGCAATTGGCAGGTGTATGGCCAGCCTCCACTACATTCACCAACGTCCTCCTAGCTTGTGCCAAAATGGGCGCATGAAACAGGGTATGTCCATTCATCAAGCATATCAGAAGGGGGATTTTGTCACATATTGTGATTGCAAGTGCTCTGGCAGGCATCGACGCAAAATGTGCAAGCACAGTCAAGGTACGTGAACAGTTCGACAGAATGCCTTAAAGGATGTGATCTCAAAGAATACTATGATAACGGGATATGCACAGAATGGATTGGTTGAAAGAACTTTAGAAACCTTATGCAGAGTTCGCAGGAAAATATTATGTGACCCTACTAAGGCAGATTTTATTCAAAAAAAAAAAAAGACAAACCAAAACCAATCTCCCTACAGCCGCTGCTTCAATCTATTCACAGCAGATGAAAGGTAGATCAAAATAATCAGGGCTGAGTATTTCCAGCGACGCTGCTTTTAGATGGATCCTAAAAATGTTGCGGCCTATGTTCTTTTCTAGACATCTGTAAAGAAGCAGACAGGTGCGAGTGATTCACGAAGTAAGGAGATTGATGAAAGATAGAGAAATTAAAACGATACCTGGACTAGATGGATTGAAGGCCATAAATTGGCGCATTCCTCCTGCGTATGAAACAAACCACAGGCATGGACAGGACAGATCAAATTGGAGAAGTGAAGGGTCAATACCAGGGAGGAAGAGTTTCGAGGAGCGAATACCATCTCTCTTGTTATAGCTGCCCCTATTCACAATATTCTATTGAAACAGCCATCCCCACAACAAGATCAATGCCTTGTTTTTTTTACAGATCTCAGCAGAATGTCCCCTCCATCGACCAGACTCTCCCCCATTTGGAAGAGCGCCTGAAAGAGATGTAGGGAGGTTTGGAAGACACGTTTTCAAAAGGTGGAAGCAAGGAAAGGCACTTGTTCTGTTTGACAGAATTCCAAAAGAGCTGTCATTTTCTGGGCTGCCACCGTTGCAAGGTATAAAAGAGTGAAATTAAATAAACTCTAATGTATTCTTACTTAACATATATTGTTGGAGTATAAGTCAATTCAAATTATGACCTTGAATAGGCTTTGTTTGCAATATATGAAGCTTACAAGTTGTTACTAGTTCTATGGGTAAATAATATCAAATTTAAACAAAATCACTATATTAGGATCTCACCAAATCTTTTAAGAATGCTAACATAATTTTTTTGTGAAAGTTGGCAAGTCACAAGAATCATGAATATCCAAACATATACATGAACCATATGTACTATAGTATAGTATCTTAGTAATGGGTGTGGTCTTGGAGGGGCGTTCTTTGTACTATCTAAATTTAATGAAAGGTCTAATGCATAGTTAGTAGAGAGTACATGAATAATACCCCATAATAGAGTTTAACATAATTCATTATTCAATTGTGAACAATTTAGAGCTATGATCAATTTATCATCTAAAACATATTAATTTGTAATTTCTTAATACACAGAATATGAATTAATTATTATGGATCCCTAAAATCAATCCGTAATGATAGGGTAAGTATGCATTCTTTACCCTTGATTAAAGATCATTCAAACAAATTTATAATCCATAACTTAGAGACAATCCCTGACCCTGATAGGTAACTAACCATGTTCTAAATATGGTATAAATTTACACATAGTCAATCATCATAGCAAAGTATAAAATAACATCCAAGTGTTTTTTCACATGAACAAGTATATTAAAGTAAGATGTGGACATGATGAGGAGGAGTGGCCTCGCACTTAGTTTATTTTTCAATGATACTCAAATTTACCATAGCAAAATAATTCTCAATTTAATTAACGGTTTTAAACAAAACTACTAGGTTCGCCAATAAACAAACTTACTCGAAATCCAAAGATGGCCGAACGGATGGACACTACAAAACCTCTGACACAACTTTATTCCACTTCAAAGGTTCAGGGAACTTTTGGACCTCTGAATTTTTTCTTCAAGTTATTATCTCTTGTGAAGTTATCAATGTTTCAGGGTTTATAGGAATTTTAGGAACTTCAACATCCCATTGATTTCACCCTATCAAACTTTTACAGGTTAGAACTTGATAACCTCTAACTTTCACTTTTTGGTGATTCAAATAACTCCCAAACCTTTTTGAAATTTCAAAGAGTTATGGAACCATGTAAATTTCTAGCATAGACCTTAGAAGGATGATGATTCTTCGATTCTAAATTAATTATAAGGATATGTCAAAGATTGGAGATCAAGGATACTTCAAGCTGCATGCCAAAAGTAGGAAAATATGGGAATTTGTACATATTTGACTCTAAAAGAATGTATAAAGCAATATGTGAGGGAGTCAAGGATTAAAGAGGCACCTTGACTCTTACCTCAAAGTGTGTAGGTAACAATAAGTTTGAATTTGTAAAAATAAAAAATAATGTAGTACAAAGTGTCAAGGTTCGAGAGTTGAGGATACCTCATAACTCATTCCAAAAGGATGTGAGTAAAGGGTTGATGAGAACTCTAACTTTGAAGGATGTATAAGGAAAAATTTTGAGGTAGGGATCAGGGGCATGCCATTCCCCATGCCACAATGAATGTGAATAATAAGATGAGTGAAATTTTGACTTTAAAAGGTAACTTTGTGTAAAGCATAAAAGTTTGGAGTTCTAAGGAAAGGCATGATACTATGATAAAGCCCACAACTTTGACAAAGACAATGTAAAAGGTAAGGGTTGAAGGAAAGGTATGACATTAAGGAAAACTTTGAACCCTGATAGGAAAAGGGGGTAAAGGTAAGGTTTAGAGAGAGATATGCCAAGAAGGGAAACTTTGAAACATTAAAATTCTAAAACTCTAAAAAAAATCACACTTTAGGAAAAGACCAAAGACACCCAGATAGAGATTTTTTGGGAGTTTTTGCACTTTGTAACACATGAGGGGCAATGTGGGGGATAAAACTAAATAACACTTTAGACAATATTTAACAAAGGGGACCCAATTGATTATTTCTCAAATCGCTTATCTATGGTGGATAAAACAGGGCTTAAATATACAAAGGAGTTGGACTCAAGCACAATTTGACATGGTCAAATTGGATGCCAACAATGTATGTAGGGATCACCACTTGACATCACACTATATATCTAAAATATATTTGAATTTAAAAAAAATAAAAAATCGTGTTTGATGATTCTTAATTTTG
This sequence comes from Sequoia sempervirens, assembly GCA_007258455.2. Lineage (NCBI taxonomy): Eukaryota > Viridiplantae > Streptophyta > Pinopsida > Cupressales > Cupressaceae > Sequoia > Sequoia sempervirens. The sequence continues at coordinate 398,468,142 of VDFB02270651.1, read as the reverse complement.
TATTAATGATGATCTAAACTTGAATAGAAGCATATCTTGAGTTATAACAATTTATAATATGTCAAGTGTTAGAAAATCAATATGCTTGAACACATGATGTCACACATTTCTAAATTATAAAATGAGCATTAACTTGTGAGAATTAAACCATAATGGATTAATATACAAAAATTAACTAAACTAAAATACAAATTAGTTTTAGCAATAAATCTAATAGTTTCAACTACAAGTTAAATAAGATTAATTCAATCTACAACTAAATGCCTATTCAAATACATTGGCATAAAACCATAAAATTATAAAACATTATATATTCTGAAACATAATATGGAGTATGGATTATCTCAAGCTAGTAAAATTAACACAATAAGTGAATTATCTGAACAAATAAAATCAATTGTCTTATATGAAATGGGTTAGCATTGGAATGTAATGAATTACTATAGACATTATTTCAAGAAGTACATGTAAACAAATCAAATAAACCAATTGGTTCAACTCTCTCATAAATTGCATGTAATATCTACTTAGATTTTTCTCTATCCATCCTTTTCTTTGTGTTGGCCACATGCATGTAGCACACCATGAAGAACAATGGTAGTAGTAAGCCAAAGGACTATAATGATATACGAGCTTGTTATAATTTTTGCATATAATAGCTTGCTTGCTTGCTTGTTTGTATGTGTGCTTACCTATTTGTCTACTTGCCTACCTATGTGCTTGTTTGCTTGATTTCTTGACAACTTTCTTGCTTGCCTACTAGCTTGCATGTCTATCTACCTGGGCCTACTTTCTTACATGTCTACCTACTTGCTTGTGTGCCTACCTCTCTGCTTTCTTGGTTGTGTATCTGCTTGCTTTCTTACCTACCTAATTTTTTCCTTCATGCTTTCTCGGTTTCTTTCCTTCATGTTTGTATTCTTGCTTGTATACCTACCTTCTTTCTTGTGTTCCTACCTCCCTGCTTTCTTGGTTACCTACCTACATGCTTGCTTACTTACCTACCTACTTTCTTGTTTTCCTCCTTGCTTTCCTGGTTGCCTGTCTGCTTGCTTTCTTTTCTACCCTCTTGCTTGTCTACCTGCCTACTTTCCTACTTATTTGCTTGCTTTCCTTCCTATTGTTTTGTTTTCTTATGTGCATGCCTTTGTGCTTACTTGTATGCCTACTTTCTTTCTCGCTTTGTCACTTGCTTGTTTGATTGCTTGATTGGCTTCTTTCCTTCATGCTTTCTATATTGTCTAGTTGCTTGCTTGCCTACATTATTTCTTGCTTTCCTACTTGCTTTATTGCCTTTTGGCTTGCTTGTCTTCTTGCTTGCTTGCCTACTTTCATGCCTACCCACTTGTGTGCTTTCTTACACACACACATACAAATATATATGAATTTTAAAATGATAGATTGACTAACATATGTACATACATACATGCATACATACATGCAAGTGAAATACATTACTTTTTTTACCACAACTAAGCTAATTGGAAACACTTTTACCTTACCAATTTTCAACTTTATTAACTTGGTTCTCTTTTCTTGGTAATGGAATAATTAATATATTAATTTCTACATATATCATGTCTTTGTAATAATTGTGAAAATATCCCATAACAAAATGTAGAGAATATATGCATGTATACATGCATTCACATTTGCATGCATGCACACACATACATACCTACATAAATATATACATATATACAAATACATGCACACATGCACACACACACCTACATACATGCATAAATATATACACATGCATGCATGCATACACACACACATTGTAATGTCCCCTTTTTTATCCATTCAACATGCTTAGAAACTTCAGCTTTCTTAGAGAGTGCCAACATTTTCAAAAAGAAATTTTGACTGTAGGAATAAGTTCTTGGAGCCAAGACATAGACAATGATACTTTCTACATGTGCAAATATGATATTCTAGGAGCACTCCAAACTTCTTGGAGGAGTTCATCATCCTTGGACCAACTTTCCATGGACTAAAACTTCCTATGCGCTTAAGGAGTTGGTGGAACTATCAAAACAATTTAATTGGCTTATTTTAATATTTTTCATAAGACCTTGGGATCATTTAAATGGAAAAATTAATTGAATAATTAAATACTAAAGTTGTCAAAAAAATTTAATAACAAATTGTATTTAATTATCTAAAAAGATGTTTTACATGTACAAATAAAGTGTACCTGGGCTCAATGTGTTGAAACGTGGTCATAAGGATACTTTATGTTATTTTATTAAGGGAAAAATAACTTTTTTCAAAAAGTATAGAAAAACAAAAAGCATTTTTTTTGAAAAAACAACAAAAAGATTAATTTTTTTTTCCTAAAACAACTCTAAAAAAGATAAAATGAGGAGTGTTTTCATAAAATGCATTACATCCTTCTTGGATTTATTTCATTTCTCAAGAATGAACATACGTTCATCTTCTCCATTTTCCAAGGACACAAACCCTTCAAAAATTTGAAAGTTTTGAGGATGAAAACCCTCCAAGTTTTACAAGTAATTTAACCTAGGGATTATTAGTCAGCAATAAATATTGGTTTGGAGTCAAAACCCCCCATTCCATTTTGTTGGCTAATAGATTAGCACCTTGAGGTTTTATTAATGTAATTATGATGCTTTGTTCGATAAGGTGCAATTGTTTCCAACAACTCTGGATAATTGTTTCTTATATGAAACAACCACCCTTTGAATTTTAGAAGTACAACTCCCTCTTAAGATTTTCAATGATATCTCAAGAAAATTGAAAATAAAACATATATATTAAGCTAAGTTTAACCAGAAAGCAATAAAGACAAGTAAACCCAATATAGAAAATTGTCAGATACTAGATGCAAGTGATAAATGAAATATCGTGGATGCCAACACAAAGACCAATGAATACAATATAACTTGCAGATAAGTTAATTCCAATCTAATATAACTTTTAAAAGAAACCATTTATAGATACAAATAGTCACACATTCACAAATGAATAATATATCTGCAAAAGGATAAATTAAACAAAAAGAGTTAACCTTCCTTGGTTAATCTCCATAAAAATATACGTGCATAGACAAATAGAGGTTTCAATGCAGTTGCTTATATTAAATTGAAAGATGATAGAGAATTTCTTGTTTCAAAATACAAATATATAAGTGGATGAGTAATCGATTCTTTCAAAAGTAACTACCCAAAAATAAATAAGTCTTTTCAAATAATCATAAAATAGAGAAAGCAACTAGAAGGTCGCAATGATGGTGCTTCAGTGATAGATTCTTCGATTGCCTGATTTGTTGATGTGGCAATCCTCTTTCGAAAAGCTTGGAAAGCCTTTATGTCAGATGTCATCTCCTTGTGTTGGGAAATGGTGACGTTTCCCACTCGCAATTTCCAAACTACCATGTCATCACGTCTTACTTCAAGTTGCCTTGAATCGTATGAGCTTGCAACTTCAGCTGTTTGGAACAAGGCCACATCGATTCAACTGAATCTTCATAGACTGTTAGTATTAAAAGGTCGAATACTAATGATTTCATCAATCACCTTCTTGAAGTTTTCTTTAAGAACTCCAATACTCTCATTGTCATTGTCTTCTTCTCTTGTAAACAGTAGACCAATTGTAGAAAGATCTTTACAAACTCCTCCTTTAATTGCATTACACTCCGACAAGACTTCGTTGAATTCTTGTAAACTTTGTTTGACCACCTGCAACTTGCATTCAACACTTTTCTTCTAGATAATGCAACGGCTATCAACAACGTTGAGAATAATTTGTTCAGTAGCTAGCCTCTCTGGTCCTATGTTCAACATTCAATTAATTTCACCGAAGGAATTGATCCACATATTTTCCTCATTTCAAGTTGAGGCAATATCTTTTTCTATCTCTTCCTTCAAAGAGTGTGTATCTCGGAGTACTCTTTGCATTTATGAGATAAACTGATTATCCATCACATGTCTTGCCCATTCTCTTATAGCTTCTCTAAACATCTTATAGTTTTGTATTTTACTCACCATCTCCTTCCCAAATATTGACGTTGGATCAAAAGAAACTTCAACTTGAGCAATGGGTTGAGGAGCTAAATCAAAAACTAACTTTAAACATTCAATCGGGACCCTAACTTGACCTTTCAGTTCATCTTTTCTTCGCTTGTCCTTAGTAACTCGCTCAACCAACCTAGCTAATGTTATCTGGAAATTATGTGCATCCCCATCCCTTGTTGAAGGCCCCAAGTTTACTCTAGTGACATTAAATTCGCTAGCAGTTGCTTGATTTACCCCTTTTTGAGTGGAAGGATGAGCAACCTCCATACAAATATTTCATGTATCATCATCCTCCAATAGCCTAGATGTAGTTTTCAACTTCTTTGGCTTTGGGGTCCTCTGGATTAGTTTGCTCGCCATATCTACTTCAAGAAGGTTGATCAATTTCTTCTTCTTTGACAATGTATGTTCTAACGAGGATGAAGTGGAAGGGACAACAACTGACTTGGAACTAGAGGAACCAAATAGAGTTATTCTCAAAGGAGTGTTAGAGCACCTTTGCTCTAGGGAGGAAGGTGGAGTAGGAGCAATCTTAGGAGATGATTTGTGAGAGGGGGAGGAAGAAGAAGTGTCAGTCTAAGATGGAGAAGTAGATAGATTAATTGTTTCCTCTTATTTTTCAACTATATCTTTACCCTTATCAAGTTGAGACAGGCCGAGAGCATCTTCACCACATCTTTTGTAATAGATCTTTTTCAGGGGGTTCATCACCTCTGCCACCCCGACTTCCCGATGGTGCTTGATGTGAAGTTTAATGATATACGGGCTTGTTATAATTTTTGCATATAATAGCTTGCTTGCTTGTTTGCATGTGTGCTTACCTATTTGTCTACTTGCCTACCTATGTGCTTGTTTGCTTGATTGCTTGCTTTCTTGTTTGATTGCTTGACAACTTTCTTGCTTGCCTGCTAGCTTGCATGTCTATCTACCTGGGCCTACTTTCTTGCATGTCCACCTACTTGCTTGTGTGCCTACCTCCCTACTTTCTTGGTTGCTTACTTGCTTGCTTTCTTGCCTACCTAATTTTCTCCTTCATGCTTTCTTGATTTCTTTCCTTCACGTTTTTATTCTTGCTTGTATACCTACCTTCTTTCTTATGTGCCTACTTCCCCGCTTTCTTGGTTACCTACCTATATGCTTTCTTACCTACCTACCTACTTTCTTCTTTTCCTCCTTTCTTTCTTGATTGCCTGACTACTTGGCTGCTTGCTTTCTTGTCTATCTTCTTGCTTTCCTACCTGCCTACTTTCCTACTTACTTTTTTTTTCTTTCGTATTGTTTTCCTACCTACCTGCTTGATTTCTTGTCTATATGCTTGCGTTTTGACTATATGCTTTCTTGTACGCCTACTTTTTTGCTTGCTTGTTTGTATGCCTGCTTGTTTTCTTTCTTGTATGTCTACTTGTTTTCTTTCTTGCTTGCCTTCCTATCATCCTATTTTCTTATGTGCATGCCTTTGTGCTTACTTGTATGCCCACTTTCTTTCTCACTTTGTCACTTGCTTGTTTGATTGCTTGATTGCCTTCTTTCGTTCATGCTTTCTATATTATATGGTTGCTTTCTTGCCTACATTATTTCTTGCTTTCCTACTTGCTTTATTACCTTTTGGCTTGTTGTCTTCTTGCTTGCTTGCCTACTTTCATGCCTACCCACTTGTGTGATTTCTTACACACACGCACAAACATATATGAATTCTAAAATGATAGATTCACTAACATATGTGCATACATACATGCATGCAAGTGAAATACATTACTTTTTTAGCACAACTAAGCTAATTGGAAACACTTTTACCAAACTAATGTACAACTATATTAAATAACAAATTATATTTAATTATTTAAAAACATGTTTTACATGTACAAATAAAGTGTCCCTAGGCTCAATGTGTTGAAACGTGGTCATAAGGACACTTTATGTTATTTTTTTAAGGGAAAAATAACTTCTTTTTTTTAAAAGTATAGAAAAACAAAAAGCATTTTTTTGAAAAAACAACAATTTTTTTTTAAAAAATTCCTTAAACAACTCTAAAAAAGATAAAATGAGGAGTGTTTTCATAAAAGACATTACATCCTTCTTGGATTTATTTCATTTCTCAAGAATGAACACACGCTCATCTTCTCCATTTCCCAAGGACACAAACCCTTCAAAAATTTGAAAGCTTTGAAGATGAAAACTCTCCAAATTTTACAAGTAATTTAACCCAAGGATTATCAGTGTGCAATAAATATTGGTTTAGAGACAAAACCCATCATTCCATTTTTTTGGCTAACAGATTAGCACCTTGAGGTCTTGAGGTTTTATTAATGTAATTACGATGCTTTGCCCAATAAGGTGCAATTGTTTCCAACAACTCTAGATAATTATTTCTTATATGAAACAACCACCCTTTGAATTTTAGAAGTACAACTCCCTCATAATATTTTCAATGATATCTCAAGAAACTTGAAAATAAAACATATATATCAAGCTTTTAACCAGAAAGCAATAAAGGCAAGTAAACCCAATATAGAAAATTGTCAATACTAGATGCAAGAGATAAATGAAATATCGCGGATGCCAACACAAAGACTAGTGAATACCATATAACGTGCAAATAAGTGAATTCCAATCTAATATAATTTTGAAAAGAAACCAATTATAGATACAAACAGTCACACATTCACACATGAATAATATAACTGCAAAAGGATAATTTAAACACACATATTTAACCTTCCTTGGTTAATCTCCATAAAACTATACGTACACAGACAAATAGAGGTTTCAATGAAGTTGCTTATATTAAATTGAAAGATTATATAGAATTTATTGTTTCGAAATACAAATATATAAGTGGACGAGTAATCGATTCTTTCAAAAGTAACTACCCAAAAATAAATAAGTCTTTTCAAATAATCATAAAATAGAGAAAGCAACTAAAAGGTCGCAATGACGGTGCTTCAGTGGCAGGTTCTTTGATTGCCTGACTTGTTGGTGTGGCAATCCTCTTTTGAAAAGCTTGGAAAGCCTTTATGTCATATGGCATCTCCTTGTGTTGGGAAATGGTGACGTTTCCCAGTCCCAATTTCCAAACTACCCTGTCATCATGTCTTGCTTCAAGTCGCCTTTCATATGAGCCTTCAATTTTAGTTGTTTGCAACAAGGCCACATCGATTTAGTTGAATCTTCTTAGATTGTTAGCATTAAAAAGTCGAATACTAATGATTTCATCAATCACCTTCTTGATGTTTTCTTTCAGAACTCCAATACTCTCATTGTCATTGCCTTCTTCTCCTGTAAACGGTAGACTAAGTGTAGAAAGATATTTACGAACTCCTTTAATTGCATTACACTTCGACAAGACTTTGTTGAACTCTTGTAAACTTTTTTTAACCACCTGCAATTTGCATTCAACACTTTTCTTCCAAATAATGCAGTGGCTATCAGCAGCGTTGAGAATAATTTGTTCAATAGCTAGCCTCTCTGGTCCTATGTTCAACATTCCATTAATTTCACGGAAGGCGTTGATCCACATATTTTCCTCATTCGAGCTGAGGCAATGTCTTTTTCTCTCTCTTCCTTCAAAGAGTGTGTATCCCAGAGTACTCTTTGCATTTCCGAGATAAACCGATTATCCATCATATGTCTTGCACATTCTCCTATAGCTTCTCCAAACATCTTATCGTTTTGTATTTTACTCACCATCTCCTTCCCAACTACTGATGTTGGATCAAAAGCAGCTTCAGCCTGAGCAATGGGTTGAGGAGCTAAATCAAAAACTAACTTTAAACATTCAATCAGGACCCTAACTTGACCTTTCAATTCATCTTTTCTTCACTTGTCCTTAGCAGTTCGCTCAACCAACCTAGCCAATGTTATCTAGAAATTGTGTGCATCCCCATCCCTTGTTGAAGGCCCCAAGTTTACTCTAGTGACATTAAATTCTCTAGCAGTTGCTTGATTTACTTCTTTTTGAGTGGAAGGATGAGCAACCTCCACGTAGATATCTCATGTATCATCATCCTCCAATAGCCTAAATGTAGTTTTCAACTTCTTTGGCTTTGGAGTCCTTTGGATTAGTTTGCTCACCACATCTTCTTCAAGAAGTTTGATCAATTTCTTCTTCTTTGACAATGTATGTTCTAACCAAGATGAAGTGGAAGGGACAAGAACTGACTTTAAACTAGAGGAACCAAACAAAGATCTTCTCAAAGGAGGAGTATTAGAGCATGCATGTTCTAGGGAGGAAGGTGGAGTAGGAGCAATCTGAGGAGATTCATGTACTTATTTAATAGGAGAAGATTTGTGAGAGGGGGAGGAAGAAGAAGTATCAGTCTAAAATGGGGAAGTAGAGACATTAATTGTTTCCTCTTATTTTTCAACTGTATCTTTATCCTTATCAAGTTGAGGCAGGTCGAGAGCATCTTCACCACGTCTTTTTTAATAGATATTTTTCAAGGGGTTCATCACCTCTACCACCCTGACTTCCCGATGGTGCTTGATGTGAAGTTGAAGATGATGTCCTTGAGGTCATAGGAGGTTGACTGCTTTCCCCTTGAGGCTGAGTATCTTGTGATCTAGTGTGAGGACGTTGACTCTATGTCTTTTTCTTAGCAACCCACTCCCCTTTTCTTTTCAAAACAACTGTAGTCCTTGCTTCGATGGTCTCAACTTCTTTAATGCTCCAATCCATAGTAATGATGAGCCAAGTAGAGATATATTCAATAAAGATGGGATCAACCAAGTCTGATTCATCATCCTTTATATCTTAGGCATCCCAATTTAGGTTGAATAACCTAATTTTTCTCAATGACAACCTCATCCATCTCCTCCTCCTTACCTCATGTTCATCAACATAATCTTCCTAGCAATCTTCCAGGTCAGGAATATGATAAAAACCAGGGCCAAGTTGCAAATTGTTCTTCACATAATCTTTACTATCAAAAGGAAACCTGTCATCATAAAATTATAGTGTACTTGACCAGATCCATTTCAATGTTGAGAGTGTCTGACATAGAATTACATGTGGAGTAACCAAACCGATGGGAAACTGCACACCAATCTTCTTCCTCTCTTGACATCTCTTGTTGACGTTAGTCAGTTGTCTGCACACTTCTATCAATACAAATTTATCCTCAGTATACCTAGGAAGCTTTAATGGAGGGCCACTGAAACCACCAATCCTGATGTATAAAAATCTTTGAAAATGCATAAAATGGCTCCCATATGTATCAATTGACTGCATGGCTTCAGAAGTGAGCCTTAAATCAATTCTCCCTTGAATTTCTTGGATCAACCTCATGGTAAAAGTATCAGTGATTCTTCTATGATGATGGTAACTTTTACCCAACTGCAACTTATCATAGTAGTAAAAAATTGGAACTTCATCTTGGGGTTTTAGGCTCGGTCTCAAACCTGGCCAAGGCCTAGTATTGGCAATGGCATAGATAAGGTAAGAGGACATGTAGAAAAACCTATTAAGTGAAAAATGAATAAACATATGATGCATCTGATCACTATTAAGTTGAGCCCAATCCAAGAGACTCCTTCCACCAAAGTATAAATTGGACAAAGAAATGCATCCGCTCTTCAAATTCATGAGCCCTCTCATTCCCTTTCAATCTATGCAGAAGCACAATTATATTTGAAATTTTATTAACAAAATGATTCCTGTGCAGACCCTTGGGAAATTGAGATTTTCCTTTCCTTAGTGTAGCAAGCCAATTCTTAGCAATTATGTTTCGATAATATCCTTTCTTTTTAGAGAACTCAATCTGTGAATTGGTGAAATTAAGATCTCAGTATCTCTCTTTCTGGAATTTTCAGACAAGAGGCGAAAGTATTTCTCTGAATCTTTACCACCAGCCTACGGTCACAGGTTCTAACTTCCCATGCTTCGGAATCATAATGCTTTATACATTCTACAGCTAAGTCTGGGAATTGAATTGCAACAATCCGCTTTCAATTACCCTCTGCGTAATGGGTGAAGGGTTTGGCTTGCTAATTATTTCCCAAAACTCATCTAAGTTTACATGCCCTAACTTAGTGCCCCCTATCTCAAGCATTGTACTGGTTAAGCCAGAGACAAGCTCATAGCCCTGCTATTTATATTTCATGGTGGCTGGAAGAAACCCTAGAGTAGGTGTCCAATTTGTAGGAAGAAGCCTATGCCAATATAATTCCTCACTAGAATGAAATTCATTGCAGCTTACTTTTCTATCAATCAGAGAAAATACTACATGTTTGAAGCTTTTCTGAGTTTCAAGAGCCAACAATTACGCGAGTTCGCCCCTTCGCTCAATTCTGATTTCTTCAATACCCCAGCCAAACTTACTTCCTTCAATAGCTCACATTACTTAAGAGCTATCTGTATTTAATGCTTGAGTAAAGACCAACTTTGCAAGAAAAACTAAGATATATCGAATGGGAGGGGGGTTGTGAAAATCTAGGCAGAGACCGACAAAGTTATGAAAACCACCAAAGGTACCGACAATTCTCAGACATAGCCAAAATTTCAGTAAGTGAATGAGTTTTTGTGTTGGAACGAAAACTATGGTAACACATTTCAAGTGGTTTCAGGAAGGAATCACAATTGTGTTGAAAGTTGTAGATTGAGTTTTAAATTCAATCGGTATTTGGTTTTGGTTTCTGGTTTTCAGTATTTTGGGTTTGCAAAGATTTTTGAAGTTTTTTGTGGATTCAATGTTTGTGTAATTTATATATTCCAAAAAAGCTATGTGGGATGTGAATTTGATTTGTGTGTACTAGGGTATTTCAATGGTCATATGATATTGCGAAGTCCAAAAATTAGTAGTTTATGTTATTTTAGTTTGGGATTGATCGTTAAAGGTGATAAGAAGAGTTAGTTTAGACATCAATTGAGCAGCACCAACTTCTAGAATGTAGATTTTACTGTTACAAATGTGCAAATCAAATTTCTAGTATAAAGACAGAGAGGGGCTTCTTGCAAATTCGAATTTATATCAAATTTTAATTAGCATATCATAGTCCAACAACAAGAAGGAAGCAATATATCAAACTATTTTTTCCCAATTAGATCACTTGATCATCACTTAGCTCAATCTAGACAAATATTTTATGTGTTCCAATTTGTTAGCTAACTGTTTGATTAAATGCTCTCAAATTTAGAAATTTTCATAAATGTCTGACAAAATGTTTGAATGTAATTGTTAAAGGAAAATAGTTGTTTCTTATCTTTTCTTATTGTAATACTAGAAGGTTGTACCACCAATTATTGTTCTTTCATTGTAACAAACCCTTGGATGGTAATACTATTGGATTCCAATTTATTTTTTGTTTATGCTCTGCCTTACATGGCATGAATTGGAATTGGGTGATTAATTTGTCATTTTGGTGTTGGTGCAACTTTGTTTACACTCACTATCAACTAATTTGGCTAGAATGATTCTATGATTGGTATAAATTGTAAGTTGGTTGACTTGTTGCCAACACTTTTTAATTAATTTTCCTTTCTCCTCATTCTTACTTTGTATGCTTCAATTTGCACATTCTAGGAACTAGGTGATCATAAAGAGTAGAATTGAGTTGATTGCTAAAAACTTATTGCTATTTGAGCTAACGCCCTTTAGGGGTTGTTATACACACACACATATTGTCTTGTTTTTATAACAATAAATAAAAATATATGAAGTAAAATGATATATTGACATACATACATACATGTATGCATGCATACATCATGCATTGATGCATACATACATAAGAGTGAAATATATTAAAAAATTACCACAGTTGAGCTTATTGAAAACATGTTCATGAATTTTTAGCTTTATTAACTTAATTCTCTTTTCTTGCTAATGGAATAATTAATAGCTTAGTCTCTCCACATTTCATGCCTTTGTAATTATTGTGAAAAAATCCCCTAACACAATGTAGAGAATATAAAATCCCCTAAACACACGTGTGTGTGTGTGCATGTGTGCACACACACACACACATTATCTTGTTCATATGACAACAAATAAAAACATATGAAGTAAAATGATATATTGATAATATTGATATACATACAAATATTTTATCTTGTTCCTATGATAACAAATAAAAATATATGAAATAGAATGATATATTGATATTTGCGTACATTCTCATGTATGTATGTACGTATGTACGTACATACGTATGTATATATTTCTCACAATATAAATCTACACAAATATATAAAATACTTTGCATTTGTATACATAAATAATTGTTTTTCATATAACATATCAATTGTCATTATACATGTCAATTATCATTAATCATATAATATTATATTTGCATATACATTTTATTTTTTCTTATTTCCTTGTTACATAAATATTACTCAACTAGATATATATTACATAACAAAATATATATTCACAATTTTTATACATCGCTAAATATCAACATGACTTGCACATCATCGTTATGCATATTATCATATCCTCTATTAATATTTATATCATTTCAATATAGCTGCCTAAAATTTTACATAATATTCATTAATTATGTATTTTTTATTTTAGTTATTAGTAAATATTTTATATTTATAATTTAGTTTGATATAGTCTTTAGTGGCTTTTAACATTGATTATAAATGTATATCTATGCATTAGATATATTTTTGTATAAGCATTTATTTTTCTTTCCTTTCTCTTCTTTTTCCTCCTCTCTCCTTTCTTATCCCTTGTTTTGTGGTCTTCTTGTCACCTCTCCACCCCTACCTCCTTTTTAAGTGTCATTCAAAATGTTGATGCATAAATATACAATTTAATCCAAAATCACTCTTCTAACTTCATGGACTGGAAAACTAATGCCTTCAAACAGTTATATCATTTACAAATAAAATAATCATAACAGTTGTCTTGACAGCTGGCTTGTCTTACCCAGAACCAGCAATTTTGCAATAAGTAGGCTACGCGTGAATATCAAACACATTCAAATAAAGGCTTCAACCATCATAAGTGTCTCTCAAGGCGTTGCTTTCAATCTTATTTCATTACATAAAGCAACGCGTATATGAACAATTCCAAAAAATAAAACTAATCAACAATAAGTTGTTCTTCAATGGATACATCACAGGCCAACCAAACTCAGATACGTATCAATTGCAAGTACCAACTTTGAATGTGATTTTGATATGTTACAAAAGAACCTTGAAGGTTCAAGAAATTTAATTGCTTAATCAACTGCATAAATTGCACCGATTAAGTACAAACAATAACTGGCTGCAACATTTAAAACAGTTCTGTATTACAGCCCGACAGAGCTTGATAGTGATGCCATATTAAGAACACCTGTTTTTTTCCTTGGTTTCAAGATATTATCTGGGATTGCCTTCTTAAAAAGATCAATAAGAAATCCGTTGGTTGAGGTTGATCCTTGCTTATTTGTACAGAGGTTGGAGGAAGTTTTTAGATTGCTGCTTAAATCACTTTGATGAGAGGATTCCACATCCAACTCTTCACATAAAGGAGATTTTCCATTTGTATTGTCGGCATTGTTAGTAAAGGTACATAGACAACCATTGAGCTTTCTAAAGCATGACTTGTGGAATACCAGACCACAGGACTTGCAGCGCATTATTTCACCTTCCTAATTACATCACCGAACACCATCAGCTTATCTTCACACAAAGCGAAGACACGAACTCCAAAGACAAACTGATCCGACACCCTAAGATTAATCCAAAAACAGTTGACAAGGAAGATTTTTCAAACCTGAAAGGGAAAGACAAGGCTTGAAGGCTTTTCACACTTCAACTGGGCACCGCACAAATCTCCTGCTTCACGGCAGATGGAACACTTGTGTGTAATATGAACATAAATCTTTTTTGACAGGGCTTCCATCAGACATGGAAGTGCTGCAGCAAACATTGAAGAATATAAACAGTTAGTTTACCTAGATTTTTTCTATCAATGATTAGGATTTGTAGATGCCAGAATAAAATTTTAGGGGACATTAGATGTTTATTGATCAAACAAAACAGGCAACGTAAAATTTCCATGACATAGTTTCTAGCCACTAAGCAACTCTTCATAACAAAACACTTACACTGAATATACTAGGGTGTAAAAATTGCAATTAAGTACAGGCCCTGATTTATGTACAAATTACTAACGCTTACAGAATTTTGAGGCTTAAAAACTGCTACAAAATTCAAAGACTAAATTCAAAATAACCTAGAAGAAAGGAATGACAGCATCTTATACTAAGTATGAAGTGAATTGTTAAAGCTTATGCTTCATGGCAAATAACCTACAAAAATAGAATGAGAGCATCTTACACTAAAAATGAAGTGAATTATTGTGAAGATAACTATGCTTAATCGTTTTGTACTTCAACTACTACCAAAAAGCAGGCCGAAGAACAGTACTAAATAACCAACAAAATATTGCACATGAAGGGTTTCTTTCTCATAACCTTCAGTTTTGATTATTGAACAATTTGTCCAATAGTAATACTATGGTCATTCTCTGCTACTGAAAAGTGAAAATGTTTGTTCAATATTTGTAGTGTCCCATTTAGGATGTTGGAGAAAACACGTGAATTTTTTTCATTTTCTGAGTTTATGCCATTTGTGCAAATCAAATGTCGAACAGCACTAACAATATCTAATAATGAGTTCCAAAATAATCTGAAACTTTTATTATGTAACATACACCTTTATTCTGCCCTTGTTTTTTTTTTCGTTTTTACTTGATGTGTTTGCAGTTTTTTGAAGGTTTTCAAATAGATAATTCACAATAACAATAACCAACAATAACTAATGCAAAATAAGAGCAAAACACCAATTTTTAAATGCACCCACAAACTGAAATCTTTGCAAATTAATTACAGAAGTTGCAGTCATTTCCAGAGTGTTTAAACATCACATAAATCATTTCAACACTTATTACATTTCATTTTAGACATAGCAATGGACTGCTGTTGCAATCTGGGCACAAAAAGACACTCTAATCAGCAGCCTGGGTTCCAATGAATGGCTGGAAACCACCCCAAAACCCACTATCACGCCTCCAATGAGTTTGCTGAGTGTTCTTCAGTCCTAGGTGCCACCAATCCCTCTTGTTTGCAACCCAAAGACTAGGTGACCAAACTTAGAAACCCCATGCCCTCCTTGCAGCTGTACGGCCTGCCTGGGAAGTGGTACGGCCAACATAGGTTAGAAATTTCTGAGTTTTAATACTTCAATCTGCTGGTAGTAAATGCTAAAAACAGTCCTCCAAATCTGCAATGTAACCCTGGCAATATCTTCACCAACTGAAATAAGTAAGCTCCAATGCGATTCTTGAATGGAATCACCTCAAATCCTCTAGATTGTGTCTTTCAGCAACGTGGAGAATGTCACCTGTAAAGGGTTTTGTCCTCACAAACCAAGAAGAAGAAAAACCAGCTCCTCCCGCAAGTAGAAAACCAAATATCAAATCAAGCATGAATGAGAAATGAGCTCCAAGTTTTCTTTTCCTATCCTTCCTCAAAACCCACGCCCCAAATTGCATTACATGCACTTTATTTAAATTTTAAAAGTTTCATTATTTTTTCCAAATGAGGCGTCCAACTTAGGGAGTACTTTATTAAATTTATAAACTCCTTATGTCTCCAAAAAGTACCCCTTCATAAAGTCCCTTTATAAAATTAAATAACGATAAAGTTAAATAATTAATTTAACTTTATAAAGTATCATAATTTAAAATAAAATACTGGACCATAGTAAAATATTTGGATGCCGACATTAAATGCCTCCACCGACATAGCTAAAAATAGAAATATTGACAACTGACCCTGCCGGTGACCCAAACTGACTTACTAAAAATAGTAAGTATAGAAGAAAACATCCAAAACCACCCTAGAAAGTGGTATTCCGCACATCATAACCTCCTGAGCTCATAAAAACACTGACACTGCCAACTGTTGGAAGCAACCAACTCCATGGATTCCCTAACCCAACACATTAGCCTACGGGAATCCATTGAATAGGCTAATTGTCCACCATACTGAACTGCTTAGGAAGGGGACATTACATATTATGCTATAGCTTCTGGCTACAGTTGAGTCCAATCAACCCTATAGGTTGTAATTATCAATACTGGAGATAAACATTGATTCTGGCAGTAAAGTTATCAATGGAAGTTGGAATGTCATTAAGAGCGTCCAAAATTTTCCCCAGTGATTTGAAGCAGACACCTCAAATGTGTATAGCAAACTGTAGGAACATAAATCAGTAAGCCCACCAATAGACCTTCAAGGAACCACAAAACTACCTAGCAATGATTTGGCCTGTGCTCACAAACGATGCAGTAGCTTAGGATGCTCATCAAAGAATATAAGAAATAAGTATTTAATCCTTAAACCTATTCGTAACCCCTTTGTGCTGATACAGAGCCCTGCAAACTGTGGAAATATGAATCGCCCAGCAATGAACCAATGTAGAGAGATTTCTCAATCTTGTATGGTGGACTGCAAAGAAGTGACCAGCAATAATAATTACCACCTCAAAATGGCAGTACACACACTAGATTCTATCATATTCCTGGTCTCCTATTTGTCCTTTGCAGCAAGCAGAAAAAGGATATGCTGGTGGGCTCCAACACTCGTAGAGACTTAGACTTGTCCCCTCCCAGTACAGCAGCAGTTTTATCTCCTCCTGTACGAACCTTTCAAAACTATTGTCTTTATCACAAACTGCGATCTCTTCCAAATTCCATATTGAATTATATCAATTAACTAACAGCAGATAATCCTTCCAATTCCATATAGCAGCAACTATAATTTCATCCAATCAGAGTTACAGCCATTATTTGTATGGCATCAAAGATCAAATAAGATATGAGACCTTTAGATGTAGTGCAGCAGCTAGTATTGATCTCCGAGGATATTATAAGATTTGAAAATGTCAATAATATAAAATAAGGTATCCGAATAATAGTCAGAATAGCAACCCCATCAAATATACAAAATGCAACTCAGGAGCAATCCAAGCAGCACTTGATTTATATTGAATATGGAATATAGGCAATGCCCTTATACAAATTCGATAAAAAACCTCCCAACACACTCTGGAAACTGTAAATATACCAAAACCCTAGACCTTCAATGTCTTGAACAATTTGCTTGCAAATCCAAACGCTTCAGCACAATAGCAATCCCTGAGTAGAACTGTCCCAATGAGCAAGAGGGTTTTCGTCCTTCAGCTTGTAATGGAAATTGGAAGGTTTTCCTCCTCTGATCACCAGCACTAATGGTTTTCGTTCTTGAATGTTGAAAATTTTCAAGTTGGAAGGAATATTGAAAATAACATAATCCAATGATTTGCTTGATGCCTTTGCCTTTCTTTTGTAGTTGCCCTTTTAGGGCCCTCCATTTATTTTATTAGTTTATTTTCCCCAAGCATTTAAAAATACTTTTCAATTACATTTGTTGGTCCCCTTTTAGAATTACATTAAAATAAAGTGATTAAAGCACTTTCTAAAACATTACATGGGCCCAATAATAATATATATTATAAACTATAAAGTGATTGGGCCTAAAATGATGATTTTCTGCTCTAACAAAGGGCAATGACAATATTGATAAAAGTTCTCTTTAACATGGCCCAGTACTCACAAAAATTACATCAAATTGAGTAACTGGAATTTAACATCCTAAATCTTCATATACCTATTTTTATACCACTGTGACATACACTGAAACCTGAAAACTTGATGCAGACACATATAAAAGGGGAAATAATAAATATATGATATTGAGTTTTACTGTTTTTAAGATGACTACCACCTCCCAGTCCCCACTTGCTCTCCACAGTGTCTTTCAATGGCAGCAGTTAATTGTATATTTGCCTTTGCATGCCTGTGCTATTCTCCTATTCCTGGATTTGACCATAGGTGGATCACGTTGAATCCTAGGCCTAGCTGGAGTCCACCTCACCTCATCACCTCTAGCTGCCAACTCACCTGTGGAACTCATCATGAAAGCACACAGAGACTTTCGTTGCTTTCAAGCATTGCACACTCACTAATTTCCTAGCTATCATCACCCAATGCATACTTTCACTCTCCTAAATGCTAACACACCCTCAAAATGTCATGGGGACTTGCAGCATCTGCTACCAAAAATATCATAAATCCTATAAAATCTTGTATGAGCACTAACCAACACGTATCCAAGGTGAAGAATGTGTCCATATTAGAGTATGGAGTCAGGCATTTGCTCTCAAAACAAATGCAGAAGTTTCACATTTCAGTGCCATGTAATATGCATCAAAAGGCCACAGCAAGAACACAATAAAATCCAGGCACAGCCCTGGCAGCCCCTGGATCTCTCATTTAGAGATTCTCCTTTACTCTGTGCCACCATTTCCATCATTTTAATCTTAAGATTTTCCAACTCGATTCAACTATTTTTAAGTAGCAGTCAGTTGTGAAGGGTTCCAACGATGTTTGAATTTTCAAGGTTAAAATGGAGGGCATTAATTCTGAACCTAACATGATGAGCTCACCGCATCACAAAGTCCTTTCTTAAGGTGCTAAGAACAATCCAATCCTTCATTCCCTACAGCAGTAATGTTTCTTATATTAAATACTTCAGATTGATAATGCCATGTGGAGGCACTCACAGCAGGGAACAAATGACAGTAAGAAGCCTCTGAATAGTGGAAACATCTATCAATAGAGGCATAACATACAGCATCTGCAAGTACTTTAGTACCAATCATATGCCTCTTCTCGCCTACAATACCAAAGGAAGGAATTCTGGAAGCATGGCTGCCACCCATAATGAGAATGAAAAAGCTGATCTTAATAATGCAACTACAATCATTCTGGATAAAAAGTCAAAAGGTGAAAAGGTCCCTACTTTTTCTGATCCTGAAGAGAGCATTAAGGTAGGTACCAATCAACCTCATTCAACTCATATTAAAGGTACAACTAGTTACACTTCATCTTTCATTCCTGTGCATTCATGTCTTAATTATAAACCTAGAACACCCACTGAGGTTCACTGTGTAGCAGATCTAATCTCTAAACCAAGTGTTCCTTCTTCATCCCCCAACCTTGCCCATAATGCTGAAAACACACCAACCTTTCAACCTACTACACCCTATCTTGGCATTCACTTTCTGCTCCCTGAAAAGTCAAACACTCCTGCTGACGCATATATCCCTATTCATGCCTCTGGATGCTAAGTACAATAGGAAAAACTGCCTCCAAATTTCTCAAATTCCAAGGAGTAATCTCTTCATATTGCACTAGAAACACTAATTTCTCCCACTCAGAATTCTTAAGGCCTTGGAACGACAAACTGCCCAATAAGACAACAACCAGCATCTCTTCAACTTGCTATTCATTGTTCAACAACCTCCAAACAATCATGGAGAATCAGAAGGTCATCATCAACTATCTATCCACGCAAGAAGAAAGTACCTTAATGCTGATGTATGTTTATCAAAGCATTCAACATTGCCATGAAGCAATTGAAAAATTCCTTGGTGTTGATCAATCACAGAGAGAGAATCCTTTACAATCCCACCCTATCCAGCAAAATTTTGCCAACAAAACATCTCACCCTGCAAAGAATTTCAATGCCACTATGGGTCTTACATGGCTGGAAAATTGGAATTTCCAAGGAGGAAACATGAATCAGGGCAATGAAGGGTGGCCTTGGAACTCTAAAGCAAGCACCGGTCCTAAGGCCCAAGCTGGGAAATGACAATGTACTGCAAACAAGAATATTGGATAAATTCTGATACCTAATGTTGTTTAAAGCCTCTATGTATGTGCTGATATATCTAATTTCGGATGAACTTCTGGTTTTTATAAGCTATACTCTTCTCTGTGTGTGTGTGTATGTGTATGTATAAAAGAGAACAAACTCACTTCCAGAGTGTAAACCTCCAAGAGCTTGCTTCAAAATCACTATTAGATGTTACTAACCCGAAAGAAGAGAAGGATCCTACCCAAAAATCCATGTTTGTTTGATTACTTATTTGGATGACAAAGAACTTTATGTTCCTTTTGACAGAATGTTATTTATGAGGATATTCAACAGACTTCTGGCAAGTTGGTAATTGAGTTAATAATCAATTTTGCAGAATAAATCAATAACCAAAAACCTGAGTGATAAATGAATGAAATTCCTCTTCCATTATAAAGTCTGCCAGGGAGCCTTAAGTTAATTGTGCTTGAAATGACTGCCATATGAATAAGATCCTTTATCATGGATCATAGTTGTATACCAAATAATGAATATAGAGGCAGAAAAAAAAAAATAGTACATTTTATGTTCTTTTCATTGAATTTCAACATATCCCATTCACATGTACGGAATTTATGACCCAGCTAATTAAATTAGAACAATACTTTTGTCTGCATAGAACCTCTATTAGGATATAATACACAGAAGAAATGAGAAAGCAAAAAGAATAGCATACAAGAAGAGCACTTAAACTAAGCTGGAAACAACTAATATGTATATAATCCTGGAGTATATGCAAAATTACACAAATAGAAGAGATGCCCCATGATATCAAGTACTCACATTATATAGAAATGCACAAAAGGCATCTACAAGTGGAGTATACCATAGGCATGCATAGCAACTAGTGGTAAATTCAACAAAGCATGAACAAGCACAACGGGAAGCATGCAAAAGAACATATGGAAAATTCCATAAAGTATTCAAAAGCACAAGTGTATGCATGCATAAGTACATGTGGAAGATTTCCCAAATAGGAAAGAAGATTAAAAACTGTAAATGTAATCAAATCTGCAACAGGATGGGATCCTAATACTAAGAATAAACTAATGACAGAAATTCTAAGTGATAAATTCTGAGACAAATATAAATTTTCTGAATACTTCTCTTACTGCCGAATGTACTGGATGCAGAACATTAAAAAATTTCGATGATCTGCATATTAGAAATGGACTCAACCTTTGTATTAGGGAGACCCGCCTCCAAGGGACACGTCTCTTGAGAGGACGTGTCTCCACACTTGGAGACACGTCCACTCAAGGGACGTGTTCCTTTGAGCGCACGGGTTCCATATCCAAGGAACACGCCTCTTGAGAGGACGTGTCTCCACACTTGGAGACACGTCCGCTCAAGGGACGTGTTCCTTTGAGCACTTGGGTTCCAGAAGATCTAATAACCATTCACGATTAACCAGATTAACAAATACGTGTCTTCAAACATGGCATATATGATCATCATCTATTTGAGTTCGATTTTATACATGCATTATAAAGTCGATTACTTATTTCCAGAAATATTAAAGAGCAATAGATCTAATATAAACAATGATGATGCTTATAGCAATCATTGTTTATATCAGACCTAAGCTATCATACATCAACACTCCCTCTTAGCTTAGGGAAGATATTTCAAATCAAATAAGTGAAGATATCACCTTCACACGTGCTATCGAAGATATGTTTTCTCAAAGTTGTCAAGTTACATGACATTCTTCATAACACATCTTCATTATGGTATGTGCACTAACATCAAGTCACATGATGTCTACCATAATTCATGGCATATCCATGGATATAAATATCCACCATGATTATCTCTTAAGGATCACAATGATCTACAAATGATATCAAGTCCCATGATATCAACCAAAGTGTCCAAGAGATACTATCATGACATATCCATAGATATCAAGTCACATGATATCTATCATGATAGTTTTTCATTGTAGAGTCGTCACTTTACAATGTCAAATACAAGTGTTCATTATTAGAAAGATCATCACCTTTCAATAATGTACACAGGGGGAGTAGGCCCATAAAGTCATGGAGTCACACACATGACAAAAGAGTTTACACATTTAAACATCTTTATATATTAGTACAATTTGATAAACAATTTGAATTTCAAACATAAATAACAAATTACATTTCAACCATACCAAGTTTCTTCCTGAAGTGCTCTACCTTGATTCGGGAGAGAGGCTTGGTGAGAATGTCTGCAGTTTGATCATTTGTACTAATATACTCCAACTGAATTACTTTCCTTTCCACCATATCTCTTACATAATGATAGGGGATCTCAATGTGCTTAGATCTATCATGAAAGACAGGATTTACAGAGAGTTTGATACAACTCTGATTATCACAATGAATAATTGTAGGATTCAAGGGCTCACCAAAGAGTCCCACAAGCAATTTACGAAGCCAAACTGCTTCTCTTGCTCCCATTGAGGCTGCAATGTATTCGGCTTCTGTTGAACTCTATGCAACTAAGATTGTTTTCTGCAAATCCAGGAGATCATGGCCGATCCTAAACTGAAGCAACATCCTGATGTGCTTTTTCAATCGGTTACACTTCCAGCCCAATCTGAATCAGAGTACCCATGTAGATCTAGTTGATCATTCTTGTAAAGAAGACCAAATCCAATAGTGCCTTGAAGATATCTCAAAATATGTTTTACACCATTAAGTGAATTTCCTTTGGGTCACACATGAACTGGCTGAGAACATTCACTGCATAGCAAATATCAGTCCGGTGTTAACCAGATACATCAAGGATCAATCATTTGTCGTAAAGGGTTGGATCTCACACTTGGATTCTGCTGCGCTTCTTTCAATTTGTGAAGGTTGGTTTCCATAGGTGTAGACATCGGTCTACAGTCCAACATTCCAAATCTTTTCAGAATATCAATAGTATACTTCCCTTGGTTTAGTATAATGCCCTCTGATTTCTGCCATACTTCTAAACCTAGGAAGTAGTGTAGAATGCCCAAGTCTTTCATGTCAAATTCAGAAATTAGATCCTGCTTCCCTTGAGCAATGAGGTGATCTCCTGTTATCAGCAGGTCATCAACATATAAAATAATTATTAGCATATCACCTTTGATTACCTTGAAGTAGAGATTGGAGTCAGCCTCATTCTTGGAAAATCCTAATCCCAAGAGATAGCTGTCAATTCTTTCATACCAGACCCTGGGAGCCTGTTTAAGTCCATAGAGAGCTTTCTTCAGTCTGCATACATGTGAGTCAGGTTTATGTATCACAAAACCTTTAGGCTGTTCCAAATAGACTTCCTCTTCAATGGTTCCATTCAGGAAGGTTTTCACATCCATTTGATGGATCTTCCAGCCTTTAGCTACTGCAATGGCTAACACTGCTCTCACTGATGTGTAACAGGCAACAGGTGCAAATGTTTCTTCGTAATCAATGCCTTCCTTTTGAGAAAAACCTCTTGCCACAAAACGTGCTTTATGTTTTTCTATACTGCCATCAGCAGCATGCTTGATTTTGAAGAGCCATTTGGAAGAGACAACAGATTTCCCTTTAGGTCTAGGCACTACATCCCATACATCATTCTTTAGAATGGACTGATATTCCTCCGTCATTGCATCTTTCCATGCTTGATGTCTAAAGGCTTCTGAAACACTGACAGGTTCGGAGTTTATGATGTCATTCATGAGAGCAACATAGCTAGAGAAGCGTTTGGGTCTTTTACTCTCCCTGAACGTTCCTTTGGGTGCTGCATGATTCTCTGCTTCTTTGATCATCTTCTTGGCCCAAAGTGGTCTCTTTCTGCCGTTGACATCTGTATTCTCATTTGAAGTAGAAGGAAGTTCACGTGACATTTCCTCAGGATGCTCCCTCTGAATCTCAAGGTAGGTTCCATTTCAGGTACTCTAGGGGAATAGGTTTCAGTCTCACTAGAACTTCTTGCCCTCTTGAATGCAATGTCTTCTTCAAATATGACATCTCTGCTCAATTCAATTTGATCCTGACCGGGTATGAATATCCTGAAGGCTTTGGAGGTTTCACTATATCCCATAAATATCCCTTTCTTTCCGGAAGGTTCAAGTTTGAATCTCTTCTCCTTGGGCACATGAATATAGTCCTAAAGTGACTAATGTCAGGTTTTATGCCAGTCAGGAGATGAGAATGAGGACATCTATTTTGGATGTAGACAGCAGTCCTAGAGGCTTCAGCCCAGAAAGAGGTTTCAATGTTTTGGTCAAGCAACATTGCTTTGGCAGCTTCTACAATGGTTCTATTTTTTCTTTCAGCAACCCCATTTTGTTGAGGGTTGTAAGCCACTGTGAACTCCCTCTTAATTCCAGCACTCATGCAGAATTCCTTAAAAATTTCAGAGGTGTATTCTTTCCCATTGTCTGTCCTTAAGGTTTTTATTTTCTTCCCGGAGAAGTTTTCTGTAAGTGCTTTGAACTCTTTGAACCTTTTGAGGATTTCTATTGACTCTTTACACTTAAGGAAATAGATCCAGGTTTTCCTAGAGAAGTCATCTATAAATATGACATAGTAAAGAAATCCTGCTTTAGAAGGTACAGACATGGGTCCACATAAGTCGGAATGAACCAATCTAACACATTTAGGGTTTTGCTCAAACTAGTGGGAAAGGATCCCTTTGAATTCTTTCCTAAGGCACAACCTTTACAATTTCCTTCATGAGATGATTTTAACTTAGGTAACCCTGTTACAAGTTTTTCCATAGAAGGTAGGGCACGGAAATGAAGGTGTCCTAATCTTCTATGCCAGATTTCATTTGAATCAAAGGTGTCAAGGGTAAGGGCTTGATTGACTTCAGTGCAAAGTTTGTAAAGGTACCCTTGTCTCACACCTATGATTTGGGCTTTCTTGATTGTTGAGTTCTTAGGCCATGCTAGAACTTTCCCATCCATGAAAGTAACTCTATAACCATTGTCTTCAAGTGCAGAGATGGATATGAGATTCCTCTTTATACCAGGTACAAATAAGACTCCAGTGAGTTGAAGGGAGAGACCAGATTTCAATGTGATGGAACAAGTTCCAACCCCTTTTACTTGATGTGTAGAGTCATCCCCAATTGTTACATCTTCATCAGACTCTTTAGACATAGTGTCTAAGTTTTCTCTAAACCCTGTGATGTGCCTCGAAGAACCACTATCAATTACCCAGTTGTTGAAATTGTTAGATACTTGACTAGATAATGCTGAATAGAACACAAAGTTCTCAGATTCATGATCTGAATTTGACTTTCCTACTTTGGCAAAGGATGCTTGTTGCTTTGTTCTGTCAAGGCATTTCATTGCATAGTGGCCATATTGATCACACCTAAAGCATTGCACTTGAGAAATGTCTTTCTTCTTAGAAGATCCCTTTCCATTGGAATTTCTCTTTCTTTTAAAAGATCCTTTCTTGTAGGAGTTTTTCTTATTCCTTTTATTAGACATGTGTTGAGTGCATGAATCTCTTCATCTATGTTTTTCTGTTTGTTTTCTTTTGAGGAGAGTCTTGTTTCTTCTTGAAGGCAGTCAGTTCTTAGTCTGTCAAACTTAGGGAGTTTGGATCTTGCACTTATTCCTTGAACAAATGACTCCCATGAGTTTGGTAGGCCTCCTAATGCAATTAGAGTTAATTCTTTGCTATCAATCTGATATCCAATTGTGGATAATTGATCTCTCAGTTCAATAATCCTCATGAAGTATGCATTAATGGACTCTCCTTTGTTTATTTGAGCATTGTTGATTTGCCTTTTTAAAGCAAGAGTCCTGCAGGTGTTGTTAATCTCATAAGTTTTCTCAAGAGATTTGAACATATGGTATGCAGTTTCATGTTTTGCTAGGATGGGCACTATGTGATCCCTAACTGCATCTACTAGGATTTTCATGGCCTTTTCATTGTTTTCTGTCCATTGAGTTTTCTCAGATTCAGACTTTGGTTCCTCCAAGTTTTCTTTCACAAGTGAATCTAACTTATTCTCTCTAAGGATCATCATGATTCTAAATTTCCATGATGTGAAATTGTCTGCTCCTGCAAGGCGATCTTCAAATCTGATCACACTTGACATTATGAAGAATGTGAAGTAAATTCGATTATGGAAAATACGAATTTTTCTTGAGCAGATTGGTATTCAGATTTGATTAGGATTCACACAACGTGGCTCTGATACCATGTAAATGTAATCAAATCTGCAACAGGATGGGATCCTAATACTAAGAATAAACTAATGACAGAAATTCTAAGTGATAAATTCTGAGACAAATATAAATTTTTTGAATACTTCTCTTACTGCCGAATGTACTGGATGCAGAACATTAATAAATTTCGATGATCTGCATATTAGAAATGGACTCAACCTTTGTATTAGGGAGACCCGCCTCCAAGGGACACGTCTCTTGAGAGGACGTGTCTCCACACTTGGAGACACGTCCGCTCAAGGGACGTGTTCCTTTGAGCACACGGGTTCCACATCCAAGGAACACGCCTCTTGAGAGGACGTGTCTCCACACTTGGAGACACGTCCGCTCAAGGGATGTGTTCCTTTGAGCACGCGGGTTCCAAAAGATCTGATAACCATTCACGATTAACCAGATTAACAAATACGTGTCTTCAAACATGGCGTATATGATCATCATCTATTTGAGTTCGATTTTATACATGCATTATAAAGTCGATTACTTATTTCCAGAAATATTAAAGAGCAATAGATCTAATATAAACAATGATGATGCTTATAGCAATCATTGTTTATATCAGACCTAAGCTATCATACATCAACAAAAACTGACTACAAAAATAATAAGGTATAACTTATTTAGCCACACGATGGCTACTTTTGCACTAGACAAATATATTCACCAAAATATAATATTTACTTAGGGGAAGAAGATGGAGACTAAAATACACTGATATATGCAGGGAAACTGTCATTACATAGCCATTCCCCTTCATGACAACTTCCTTAAACCTTAGAATGTCTTGAAACATGACAGAATCTGCTTTAGCATTTCGTCAAGGTCTTTATAAACACTGTAGGCAACTTGGTTTATTATTCTACAATGTTCTACACAGCTCAATTCGACCACAAACCAGTTGATGAATGTAATTATGATGGGCCTCCATATTGACAAGAATATAACACATTTAATTCAAAATGAGACATTGGATCAAACGGCAGCAGCAGTATATCAATCTCAAAATACAATAATAAATAAAGATACAGAGAAACTTACCCAACAGCTTGAATACCTAAACAAAATAATTAGGACCCATAATACAAACAAATCACATGATAATTAGGACCTACATAAATGAGCAAATGACAAAAACCAAAGTAAATAGGTCTTAGCTGCATAGGTCGTAGTTGAACTTAGGATTGGATAGAGGGGTGTTGCATAATTCCAACAATCATCCTCTTAATCTTGCATAAACAAGCATACTCTTATCAAGAATCTGGATCAAGAAGCTGGTGTATTCTCTCTTCCTAAATTAGGAACTCACAGTTTGAAACCCATGAGAGTTAATGAAGAACTTCCTGAAAGGTTATCCAGAATGCTGAAGACTCCAGAGACAGAATATATCATCATTAAAACTCACAATTCATGCCTAGAAATCAAACTGCATGGTCTCAATATCATGAGTGTTGTGCCCTGAAAATGTCCAGTGAGAAAGTGAACTATGAATGGCAAATGAGAGAAAACTTGAAAAGTGGAATATAGCAGTGTTTCTTTGTGTGTCCAACCCCTAACAACTGATATGTGCCTTCTTCCAGCCGCTACTTGCAGTCTTTGAAATGCCTGAAAACCTTGTGTCAAGATAAATCATCTGGGCAATAGTAGTCTCTAAAATGTTCATGGACTATATAAGGGACATCTTAGATTATAAGGCAAAAAATCATTCCAGAAAATCCAGCATTATCTTGACACAGAAGATTGTCAACCCTATGTACTAGAAAATTTGTGTCAATCAGCACACTGAAATCTTGTATCATTTGTGTCCAAAATCCAAAAAATTGCATCCTGTATCAAGTTGCATAAGGCTGAAGCATCTCAATCCTGAGATCATTCTGAATGACTCAAAACTCTGAGAATATGAGGAGTGTACCATGTAATATTCTACACTATCACATCTAGCATTATCTTGACACAAAAGATTGCCAACCCTATGTACTGGAAAATTTGTATAAATCAGCACTCTGAAATCTCATATTGTTTGTATCCAAAATCCAGGAAATTGCATCGTGTATCAAGTTGCATATGGCTGAAGCATCTCAAGTCCTGAGATAATTCTGAATGACTCAGAACTCTGAGAATATGGGAAGTTCAAGTGTACCATGTAATATTCTACACTATCTTATCTAGCATTATTTTAACACAGAAGATTGTCAACCCTATGTACTAGAAAATTTGTATAAATCAGCACTCTGAAATCTTGTATCATTTGTATCCAAAATCCAAAAAATTGCATTGTGTATCAAGTTGCATATGGCTGAAGCATCTCAAGTCCTGAGATCATTCTGAATGACTCAAAACTCTGAGAAAATGAGAAGTGTACCATGTAATATTCTACACAGTCTCAAAAAAGTAAAAACTGTATGAGTAAAATTATATCCTCCATGAGCATAGGGTAATTCTCAATCAAATTCTTCAAGTCTTAAAACTATGGGAAAAATACCAAATGGTGTACAATATCCCAAGTAGATCAATCCACAAAACTTTTGTACAAGTCTAACCAATGAAGTCTTGTAAATCTCCCCCAATGATATGGCTGCAAAAAAGAAATCTCAACATAATAGATTTATTCCTCCACCAGAATCCTCGTTCAAGTTAATCTCAGATGGTGCCTCATGAGGCAATCCGGTCAAACAGGAGCGGGAGACTATGCAGAAATCATCTTGGTGAAGCCTGGTTTTGGTTTAGTTGGGATCTTGGCTTCACTACTGACAACCTTACAGAATATGGCACCATACACCAAGGGTTTTCTACAGATAGGGACAACATCAGGAAAATATTAGAAGAGACAAATTCCCTAGTCCTGGCTTCTAATCTTCTTTTGAAGCTGCCAATGAACAAGTTGTTGAAGATATCTGCAAGATCCTCTCTTTTGATGAAATCAAAGTCATTTATGCTCCTAAAGAGACCAACCATGCAGATGACCTACTAGCTAAAGTTACATCTCATCCATTGTAACGAAGAGCTGCAATCTAATTTGATTAGTGTTGAAACACTCTTCAAAGCTGCATTTGGGATATAACCAGCTCATCAAACCTATCATAATATAGACTTTTCTGGAAATAGAAACTAAACAGGATCATAGTCTGTATCTGTATTAGCATCCTCAAAACCTTCAAGGAAAAATTGAAAAGTTCTGAAGTAATCAGGACTAAGGAGTATGAAAGATAAAATACTTTTAAATTCAAGTCCGTACCTTTCCTGGTGAAAATAAACTCCTCCCAAGGTCTTCTAGTTTCATATTCAAATTTTGAATTGGCACTATACTGGTGAATTCATCCTATATTAGGTCATCTTAACACAATACTAGCATCCTGATGTATATTGAAATGTTGAACCAAGTCTAATTCATCTTTCAGTGTTTGTACAAAGTTCAAGAAGAGCAATTTTTCCAATCAGCATTCTCATGCAAGTGAGAACATTGTTAAGAGAATGTTGACCAATCTCTAGGATGTTTCCTTGATTTATATCAATCGACATCTGTAAAAGATCAAACGACTCTCCAATTTGTGCTGTCTAAGCATGTAGAAAAATGTCATCAAGTGCTCAAAGGGAAATCCAAATTATGCAAAAACAGAGTTCAACCATAGGTCATGTAGTGCCTGCCTATTCCTAGCATGCGATGTTAGTGGGCGCATTGTATTTTGTTTATGTTGAGATGTTAGATGATCATGTTTTAGTATTGTTGTTCTATGTCCTGATTCATGTTTCCTCTATGGTTGTTCTATTATTATTCTTGATGTAAATGGCACTGAAGTGTGTGTGTGATATGGTGCCAAGTCCCTTGAAAGGGGATGGGTGTGCTTCACCTTGGAGGTTTTCTTGGGATGCATGCATGATGCGGGCTTGCCCGAGTGATTATTATTATATTTTGGTTTGTCAATATATGCATTGATATAGGGTTTGTGAATATATGCATTGATATAGATGTTGTAATTAAATGCTATCATGAATTGTATCATTTAAATGTAATGAAATTTTGGATATGATATTTTACACTGTTGGGTATTATCATTATGTGATGCTTCAGCTATTTATATATATATGGTGCAGGTACACTTGACGTGTGCATTGAGTGGTTCCGGGTACTAGGTATTTCTCCACCTAGCTTCACAAGTCTAAGTATACCCCGACAATGGTTATAAGGAGATGTCACATTGGCCATTTATTCTTTTGCCTTACTTGTCGTACCCGATCCAAGTGCAAGCCCCTAGTTATTTACCCTTGTTGACCCAGATACCACCATTGGTATGATTTCAGATATTGTAACCCTTCTTGTGGATGTCTCATGAATGTGTGGTTGATCTCTTGTTAAATTTCCTATTTCCGCAATTTAATTCAGTTAAATGCTCATACAGATTTTATAGTGAAATTATATGTTGAATGATAATTGGAGAATGAATTTAATTGATTATTGGGATTTGGGATTATTGGGATTTGGGGTTATTTGTGGAATTTCAAATTGAAGAATGGAAATATAACTTTTATTAATTTTAATTGATTTGAATTTTGGTTTCCGCAAGTAATGTGAAAATATGCTTATATAGACTTAAATCGTGGTTTAAGGGTAAAATAGCAAGTTGGATTATATTTAAATGCCCTATTCTAGCTTGGGTGAAATTGGGAATTAAATGCAATTATTTGGAAAAGAAAATATATTTTAGTCTTTTAGTTTGGAAAAGGAAAATGGGGTTAAAAGGAAAAAGGCATTTGATTTTCATTTTCATGTTATATTTTGTAAGGAATTTGGAGAGGAAAAAATGCTCTTTTCACCAAATTCTTGTTTTTTGTGATTGGGTAAGCAATTGGAGGGAAAATTGAAAGAGGTCAGTTGCATCCAGATAGGAATTGGTAGGAGACATGCTCATGCATGGATTCATGCATCTGTGAGGTGTGTTTAAAGCTCTTCTTATTTTAATTTTTGGTTAAAAATGAGGTAAGTTCCTCATTTCTTCTCTATTTTATTTGGTTCTTGGTTTTGAATGGTTGGTATGTGATCATTGAAGTAGGAAAAGCATTTCAATCCATTCTAGATTTGAAATTAGTTAGTTATTATATTGTTTTGAATTATTTTTGAGAATTTCCAAGAAAAACGTTATAATGCCAAAAAAAATAGGAATTGTCCAAAAGGTGAAATTGATAGTGAAATATGGTTGTTGGGCACTTTAGATCAAAAGGATATCTTTTGTTTTCTGAAATTTGAGAATTTTAGTTTTGGTAATTTTTGTGTTATTTTAATGGTGATTTGGGAAAATTTCTGTTTTTTGATAAATTGTTATTTTGGAAAATTTGAATGAATTGTGCGAGTTATGATGTTTATGAATGTGAGAACGAAGGTATACTTCATGGTTCAAGATAATTCTATTGAAAACATGTGTTTCGTGAGAAAAATGTGTTGTGTATTGTTTCTCATCTCTTTTGAGATGAATTTGTGTTGATTTATGAATTGGTTCACCACTCCTGAGAAGTTTAGTATCTCTATTCTCATGTGCTAATTGAGTGATCTTGAGTTGTGGTGTGTAGGGAATACCTCGTCTCTCGTGAGAGGTATTGGCGGATTGGTTTTGGCCGGTACTTGAGGCCGTTGTATTATCCCTTCTAAATCTTGTGAATGTAGAAGTGATTCTTGTATGATTGGTGTGATATGTTTTCTTTGTGATTGGTGTGAGTGTATACCCTATCTCCCATGTGTCTTGTGTGAGTGTGATTGGGCCTTGTGGCATCTCCTAGCATGGTGGGAGTGAACCTTGTTGGTTTCAAACGGTAGGGTGGCATGGAAACCACCGTTGGGGTTCAGAGGTTCAAGGAGCAAAGCGACATCGGTATCCTCTTCTTTTATTGTTCATTTGCTTTGTAATTATTCGAATTTAATGTAATTTGATGTTGGAAGGACAATTGAGTCCTCTCCTTATGTAAATTCAGGTAATTGTAATGTTATTTGTAAAAAAATCTCTCTCTGACTTGTAATCCGATTTCAAATGTTAGTGTTTTAGCCTTAATTACATGCCTTAGTGTTGGTGTCAAACATGATTGTGAATGTATGATGATGTATTTATGCATTGGAATTTTAAAATGAACTTAGGAACATTTAGTTTTGGTTTAAAATAAACTTAAGTGTCTTCCACTGAGTTTGGCCAGCCTGGTGCTGAATCTAGGCGGCATAGTCAACTCAGGAGTCTCCAAACTCATTTGAAATGTTTCTAAGTGTGTTTGGGCAGCCTTGTCATCAGTGGGGCTGCCTGGTATCATATTGGTGTGGCCTGGTTGACAATGGGGCAGCCTAGTTATGAGGGATGACAGGCTCAAATCTGCATATCTCTGTTTGGGTGGCCTGGTCCTATGTTTGGGCGGCCTCATTCCAATACAAAAAATAGAATGTAAATCCTCTAAAGCAAGGTTAGCCAAGCGTTTTCTAAGCCTATTTTCCTTGTTGGATAATTTTTCTCCTGTAGTTTTCCAATGGTGATTGTTTTCATCAACTAGGCCTACAAAAATCTAGTCAAGTTTTCTCTCCTAAGATTTGTTTGTTCCTCTAAATTCCGGGACATTTTATGGGTGAACCATGTAAACAAAAGTTGCTCATCATGGTCCCAGGGGTCTAATGATGTTTAAAAGTTGTCCCAAAGTGTCTTCGTTGGGAACTTGTGGGTTCTCCTACATCGTTTTGTGTGCACTCTTTCAAAGTTGCCCAATTGGAAAACCTAGGGTTAGGGAGATTGTGCACCTAGTCTTGTGAAGTCTTGGGAAGGTTGTAAACCTTCTTGGTTGGTCTTGATTGTGTTCTCAAAATTCCTCATAGGTCTTGAGGGGTTGTGTTGTAGTATATTTCCATTTGTGTGATGTCACGTTGCGACGAGACATCTTGGGAAGCGTGTGGTTTGTCTAGAAGTGACTCATTGTCATTCCAGCTAGTGGAGAGTTTATATCTATTGGTTTGGCATCCTTTGGTGAAGGTTTGTCCTTCTTTTGGTTGGTTAAGTGAGTCCAGATGTGGATTGGAGATTGATGATTCCCTCATCCTATGCGAGAGAACGCGATCGTGGGTTGTAACCGATTGTCGTGTAGGAGATGTTCTCCCTCTCTCCTGTTCTTTGTGGTGGATTTATCCCACTAGTGGTTAGTCTTCCGCTGTTTCCACCTTGATTATGCAATGGTGAGGTCTTCTTCTAGTTGTTATCATTGTGTTGTGTTTCATACGATGCTTGTGTGCACATTGTTGTGCAAGTGCGACATGTTGATGTCATATCTTCGGTGTTCTGGTTGTTATGTTTCAAAAGAAAGACTTGTTCAGTTAAGTTTTTCCTTGTGCTTCAGGTGGGGCATTATATGTCATCAACGCAAATCCAAACCAAGCACAAGTATCATGTCCAATTAGGAGTAGGGAAAAAAGGGATGCTAAATCACCAAGTATGCAAATGTTGCAAAAACAACCCAAATACTCCAAGCAAAATATTGCCTCTAATTAAGAGTATTGTGTATCAACCCAAAGGTGCAAGCCCAAAAATTAGATGAAGCTGAAAAGATCAACGAAAGCAAACACCTAGTGTGTAAATTCTCCAATTGCCAAGAGAGGAGGCCACGATCAGATTCTACTGGGGTATTTCCCTGAACCTCTGAGAAGATTCATGTTGTGAAATCTTCAGAAGCAGGACGCAGAAATGCCACACTGCTCCAACATCCCAAAGTCAACAAGAAAATAGCAACCACACTCAATGTCAATGTCTTCTGGCATATGTAAATTTCCAACAAATATACAAAACATAAAGTCTCGCAAAAGGTGACAACATCTTACAATTGCTATGGAGACAAACTGAAAAAAATCTGCTGCATCAAGATGCCCAATGATCATCTGTAACCAGGAAATGGAATGAAGCATTAAGTATAAAAAGAACTTCCCTCTATTGACCCAAAATGAAGATGAGTAAAGAATAAAATGAACCGCCCTTAATTTGGCGTAACCATGTCAACCATGGCACCTGAAAAATGCTTCCTTGTAAAACCACTACAATATTTCCCTTATGCAAACTTTTTAAATGACTCAGAAAAATTTGAATAAAAACCTGCCAAGAGCAACAATAAAGTATACAACGTAACTAAAGAAACTAGAACTCTTGACCAAAAATAAGCAATGTTTCTACATAAATCTAAGAATAATTTGGCTCCACAATGTGCGTGAGAAAAACTTGAGATACTCCTAACAATCTTGCCAGGAGACACCTAAGGCTGTTTTGATGCAGTCCTTGCAGAAATAAAACTGTACATAACATACCATTCAGGATATGGCAAAATATAATTGCAATTTTATTGGAAAAAGATTTCTTTTTAATGGAAAAGTGTATCCATACAGTTGGTTTAGATGCTTTAATCTAATGGTGAAATTTCTTGTTTTGTACATCATATGTACCATCTTCCTTGTATTTTGAAAACAGTCTCCAACATTGAGAATATTTGTTCTAAGTAACATGATTTATTACACCCCCTGTTTGTTTCCATAGATTAGTCTGATAGATATCAATTGGCATATTTTCATGGTTGCACTTTTATACCTGCTGCCACAAAGTTCCTTCGTCATAAAGATATTTCATCTCTATTTCTTTCACATTGTTGTCAGGGTACTAAAATTATCTTTTCTGAACGTGTTTCTTAAAATTGTCTTTTGTTGCAGGCTGAATAAATGCCATTGGAGAAACAAGGAGTTGTTTATTTTCTGAACTGAATTGACATTGAATGGTAGGAGAATTTCTTATTGTTTGGCAATACTCATCATTTTTGTAAGAAAATATTTATTTGGGGTGTTTTCAAATTAAAATGGAAATTATTTTTTGAAACATTCCCCAAATAGTGAAGAAAAGATATGTTTAACATGTTCATTTTTATTTCAATGCATAAAGGTTCTCCCCAACTTGTTCTCTTTATAAAAAGTCATTTCCCCAAATTCATTTGTAAAGTGCCATATTTTATTTCATTTTGTTTTGAAAATTTATATACTAATTGCATTGCTCAAGTGAATCATGTCTATCTGATTGGGTGGATGGCCAACCTTTCAGTGGCAATGAAGAGTTACTATTGCTTTGTAGAGGCCAGATTCAGCAACATGCAATGTCATTTGATCTTTTCTTAATATCTTCTACTATTTGAATTGTATCCTTCATTCATTACTTTTCAAATAAAGAATGAGGATATCATTTCTTCTTGAAAGCCATTGTAACTTCCAATAATTATTAAAATTACACCTCAATCATTTTTGCCAGTTTTAATCTTGAGCAGCTTTAGCCTATGTGATCTCTAGGTGCACATTTTACACAAAGCTTTTCTGAATTTCTCAGTGTTCAATAGTGAAATGGACCCCTTCTTATCACATCCGATGGGAGGTCTCTGATTCATGTCATTGTTATTATTATTAGTCATGCATTGATTTAATATGTGTGTGTATCCCCTTTCTATCACATCCGATTAGAGATCCAATTGATTTGTCATAAAAAGTATGCCTACCACTTCATGTTTGGGTAAGCATTGCACTTATCATGCTGACATTTGGATCATTTTGGATAAGTATAGCAGTTTGTATAGTGACAAGCCTCCAAGTTTGAGACCAAATAGGGGATTCCAACGCATCATAGAGTTAGAGCCAAGCTATAAGCCTATCACGATCACTCCCAGGACCATTTGCGCATATATAAAGAGGAAATAGAGAATGACATAAAAAATTTATTGAATATGGATCACATCAAAACTAGTTCTAGCCCATTTGTATCATTTGTGACCCTGTGGAACTTGTAAGGAAAAAGGATGGTGCAATGAGGATGTGTGTATATTACAAACCCTTGAACAAGAAGACTATCAAGAGCAAATATCCTCTTTGAAGTTTCAAAAATTCTATACTTGGGCCATGTCAGTAGTGATCAAGGTGTTCAAGTGGATCAGCAAAAGATCCAAACCATCTTGGATTGGCCAACCTCAAATTGACTCAATTGAGAGGATTCTTTGACCTATGTAGTTACTACCGAAGGTTTGTTAGGGGTTTATCATAGTTGACAACAGCCCTAATTAACATAACTAAGAAGGGAGCTTTTTCATGGAATGACACAGCCCAAAAGGCTCTCAAGAAGCTTAAGAATGTAACAAGTTCATGTCTTGTACTTGCTATTCCAAAATTTTCACAACCATTTGTTGTAGAATGTGATACTTCAAGTGAGGGGATCATGGTAGTATTAATGCGAAAGAGGCATCCTATAGCATTTGAGAGTACAAAGTTAAAAGCTTCAAAATGAGGCTTTCCATTTATGACAAGGAGATGCTTGCTATCGTGCATGCTTTAGCTAAGTTCGAGCAATACTTAGTCTATGGAAGATTGGTGGTGAGAACAGATCACAACTAGTTGAAATTCTTCCTTTACCAACATAACTTGAATGATTGGCAATAAAAATGGGCAAGTGAGCTCCAATCTTATGATTTTGACATAGAATACATAAAAGGTTAAATAATGTGGTTGTTGATGCTCTCTCATATGCCTACTTTCTACTCCATTTCTACTATTGCTACAATCAAAAGGCTTCTATTATGGCAAAATATAATAAGAACACTTTTGCTACTAATATTTTACATAAAGAGTGAAGGATGATAGGTATTTTGTAGGAGATGATCTCATCTTGTATAACAACAAAAAGTGTCATCTTGTATAACAACAAAAATTTTCAGGTACCAAAGTCCAAGATGAAGGAGAAGATTTTAAAAACGCTGCATGATGCACCAATGCATGGACACTCGGGATTCTACAATACTTACAAGCAGCTAAGAGAAAGATTTTCTTGGAAGGGCCTCAAGGAGGATGTACCCAACCATATTAGAGAGTGCCCTACTTGCCAACAAAATAAAGTGCACACTTTCCCAAAAGGTTTATTACAGTGCTTGCTCATTTCCAACCAGAAATAGGAAATTATATCCATGGATTTCATCATGGACCTTCCAAACATAAATGGCAAGAACTACATTTTTTGTTGTAGTTGATTGGTTAACTAAATATGCACATTTTTTGCTGTCCCTACTAAATTTAGGGTACACCAAGTAGCTGACTTTTTCTCCAAGAGCTACATGGTTTACCCAAGACCATTGTTAGTGACAAGGTTAGCAAATTCCTTAGCTCTTCTTGGAAAAATTATTTCAATTGCCTAGTATCAAGCTCACTCCTAGCACCAAATATCAGCCCCAAACAAATGGGCAAGTAGAAATAGTAAATATGTGGGTTGACATGTAATTCAAGAACCATGTCATAGATCAACAAAGAGCATGGATTATGTGGTTGCATGTCAGAGAACACTATCACAACACCACTTATCACATCCACTAGAATGACACTGTTTATTGCATTATATGGATATATGGATATGATGCACTCACTTTACTAATGTGATGTTCATTGACAGCAGGTTGCCTATAGATAGTGACTTGGTGGGGCACAGGCAAGATATTTTGAGGTCACTCAAGGATCATTTGTAGTAGGCACAAAATCAACAAAATCTTTATGCAGATCAAAACTACACTAAGAGATCATTTGCGATTGGGGATATGGTCTTTGCTATGCATGCAACCTTATAGCGAAACTTCCATTGAGTGAAATGGGGCTGAAAAATTCAAAGCTCACTTCTATGGCCATACAAAGTTTTCAAGAGAGTTGGCAAGCATCTTGGTTCACAAAATTTTCCACGTATCTTACTAGAAAAGGCACTTGGCTAGCATGTTGTACTTTCAATTGATTTACCACCCCTAGATGATGAGAGGAAATTTGTACTTGTCCCAGATGCCACCATTAATATAGGGGTGAAGAAATTGAGGAATATAAGTGTCACAAAGTACCCATTGAAGGAGCCTACCTACAAAGGATGCTACTCCAGAAGGGCCAAAAATACTTGAACATCCATCATTGCATTGCTTGTGGGAAAGCAACTATAGGAAGGGCAGACTTGTAATGTCCCCTTTTAATTAATTCAACTTATGTGGGCCCATTACTCATTTTCCTAAAAGACTAGAAAAATACTTTTAATAAAGGAGCCATGGTATGGCGAAAATAGGAGCAATAGTTAATAGAATAAAAAATAATATATAATTCTAGCATATGGGGTGTGGGTTTCTATAAAAGGAACATTGTAACACCCAACGCCTGGCATTTTAATTGTGACAGATTTTATGCATTAACAGGGAGTATGATAGCTTCCATAAAAGATGACTATAGAGGAAAATAGGTTGGCAATCAATGACAAAATGGGGGTTATTTTGAGCTATTTCCTATTGTTGATATGGGGCATTCAGATTTGAGTTCCCACGCTTCCTCTCCTCGTGCTATAAATTGTGGTGCTTAAATGCTCTTGGATTCTATTCTTGTTTTCATATATTTTTTGCTATAGCTTGAGCCTTGTGTTTGACTATCAATTCAAAGATCAAAACCCTTGGATTTAGAGATCAAAGGACAAAATTCCTTTTGTTTGGTGATTTCACTCAAAGGTTGCTTGTGTGCTGAAAGGATTTAACTTTATTTATTAGCAAGTATTTTGTGGACTGGTGCAATTGTATACAGCCGAACCAAATTGATTTGTCTTCCTCAATATGTTAGTATGTGTATATCTTTGGTGTATTCCAGCATATTGGACGACAATATTCAACTGCAAAGAATATATATAACAAACTATTCATTTGTCTTATGCTCTCATCTCACCCTCATGAGATCTTGGTAATCAAAAAGTAGTAAATAATAATATCTAATCACCATATGCTCTCACCTCGCCCTTCTAGGATCATGGTGATTAGAAAGTGGTAAATATTTTATGTTACAATTTGTTGAGGACATCACATCCATAGCTGAATTTTCCAGCATTAGAATCAAATTCAACATTCTCATGTTCTAAATTTATAATACTTGATTGAATTTGATCTACACTATTATTGTTTCAGACTCACCAACTCATTGTACATTTAGGCATCCATTATTCCCTTCTTTTAAATATTAAATTCCACTTTCACTTCAACCCATGTCTTTTTCTTTTAAATATTCTTTTGAATATTAAATACTTATTCATATAGGAAGGATTGCCAAAGCATCAAATATTGGCTTATATTAAAGAACAAGAGGATGCCAACATAGCAACTAATAAATCAAAGACTCTTGCACATCCTCTTGCCAAGAAAAGCTTGCAAAAACCTCCTAGTGGCTTATCACAACTGGCTGGCCCACATCCTTTCATGGCAATCCCACCATCTTCTAGAGATGAGAATGTTTTGGCTTCACGTAAAAGAGGCACATTGGAGAAGGCCTTCAAGAATGAAGTGAGGCAGATTGCAGATCAGAGCATTGCTCAGCATTTATGGCAATGGAATTCCTTTCAACCTTGTTAGATCACCATATTAGCAAGAGATAATGATGGCCATTTCCAATACACCTTTTGATTATGTTAGTCTTGGGTATGAAATGGTGTGAACCACCTTATTGGATGGATGGAAAGATACCATTGATCAATGCTATAGCAATATCTCCTAAAGGGGCAATGTTTTTGAAGGCAGTGAATTGTGAGGAGCAAGTGAAAGATGCAACTTTCATTGCCAATATCCTCATAGAATCCATTGAAATGGTGAGCCCTGAAAATGTTGTCTAAGTCATAAAGGACAACACTAAAATTTGTAGGGCAGTTGGTTCTACAATGGAGTGTACATATGGTCACATGTTTTGGACAACATGTGCAATCCACTCACTAAATTTGATATTGCAAAAGATTGGCACACAAATTGAGTGGGTCAAATAAATCTACACAAAGGGTGAGGAGATCCAAATGTTTGTGACTAATTATCATATGTCACAAGGCATCTTCAAGACCTCCAAGTTGGAGTTGTTGAAGGTAATTTTACTAATTTAAGTTTCATTTTTTAAAATACATTTTTAATTTTTTAATTTTAATTTTTAATTGTTGATATGTGACATTTTTTGCACCATGTTAGGTTGTCGAAACTCAATTTTCATATCACACAATCATCTTAAGATGACTTGTGAAGGTGTGAGGGGCATTGAGTTCTATGGTCATCAACAGCCTATGGAGTTTATGGAAGCAATCAAGCACAGAAAGAGCCCAAAAAGTAAACACTTTGATCCTAGATGATGAGCGGAGTGCTCGTCTGGAATATGTTTTGAGTTTTGTTGAGCCCATAATCAACATAATTAGGTATGCTGATATAGATTGCCCATGTTTTGGTGAAATTTATGATGGCATGGACTCCATGGTTGAGAAAATAAGAAATACAATAGAAGCCAAGGAACATAACCCAATGGAACATTTTTCAAAAATGTTAAAAAGATCATCGTTGACTATTGGAACAAGATGACCACCCCCTTACATCTCTTAGCATTTGCTTTGCACCAAAGTATTATAGCAAAGATATACTTTCCTTGTTGAGAAAGGTGCCACCATATAGGAATGAGGAGGTTGCTATTGGCCTACAAGGTTGCATTTAGAAGGACATTTCCAAATAAAGATATCCAAAGCATTGTCTTGAGTGAATTTGGCCACTTCACATATTCAAGGAATCATAATATTTCTGCTCTTTGAGACAAATACAGGAAAGATGCTCATGGTTGGTGGTACATACATGGTCAAGACTCTATTTACTTGCAGCCTCTTGCAATTAAAATTCTCTCTTATGCATCTGAAATAAAGAAAAGAGAGTAAGGGGGTAAACCCTAATCCCTTGAATATGAGGGGAATATAGGATTTAGTGGTCCCTCCTTTCCTAATTTCATTAAGAATCCACCCAACTACAAGGCCAAGGGACTTTCAACCTCAATGGTGAGTCAATCAGACCTGGGTTGGATGGAATTCTTTGAGGGCAGGGATAGGTTCTGATTAAGAACAATTTCAAACAATGCAACTAATGAACTATGTGACCTAAGATGCAAATTACAGATTCCCGAATGTACAGAAATTGAAACAGAGATTTGCAGGCAGATCTGAGAAGGGTCTAATAGCATGTTTCTGTCACCAAAAGATGTTTTTGAGTAGTTCAAAGGGATAGGGTCGCCCCTGGGTGAATGGGTCCTTGAGATCCTTTCTGAAAACACTTTTTGCAGTCCTTTAGTGCCAAATTTGAGATGCTAATTTCTGCTTGCAAATTTGTCGGAATGACGGAAATAAATTTTGCAACCTAGTTTTCGTGACTTGACAACTTTGATGACAACAAATGCAACAATGCAAAATTGCTTCTTCAAGATCTTCCCACTCCTTCAACCTGTAATTTGCACATACACAAAGAGGGAAAAATTGTTTTTCTTGTTTGTATGGGCGTTTGCTTTGGTCAAACCATAGTTTGGTAATTAAACCTTGATAAAAAGATAATGATAAAGGAGAAGGAGATGGTGAATGAACACTTGCTGCAACTCACCACCCTTCAATGGATTCCTTGAAGGACTAAAGTCATACACATCCCTTCAAAGAAAGTGGTCTTGCTTTGCTTGATTGATCTTGAATGCTCAAATCCTTGGATGAGGATCTACAATGCATGTTAGCCTTCACACCACAACATGAACACACATAAACTTGGACATGATGTTAGGATCTTGATTGTTGTTGTAAATGACTGTTAAATCTGCTCTTGAATGCTCTTGGCGATAATATTTGCTTCTCACAAATTGCTCCTTAAGTGTTAGATTTAAAATGGTAAAATAACTATGTAATAATGTATTTATAGGTGTTTATCTAATTTCCCAAAAATTAGATTCCAAAAGCCAACATTTACAATTTGAATTTGGATCATTAAAAGACCGCTAAAAACATATTTTAAAATGGGTCCTTGCCCCTAAAGGGGACGCGAATGGGTCCTGGCCTAAGTTTCTAGGACATCCATATTCCACGGAAATTAAAATATTAAATGCATTAATTAAATGTTGGTTCCCTTTCGAAAAATGGTAAAAATAAGGCTTTGGAATGTATAATTTGGCAAATTAGAAGCTTAATTAAGTCCAATAAATTAAGGGACCCAAACATAGTGTGAGATTGTAAAGATATACAATTTCCTACACTACAATATCATTTTATTTTTTATTTTTCTTGTTTTTCATTCACTGCTATTATGCTATATATTATATTTTATAATAATATAATTTTGTAACTAAATGTTATATGCAAATTCAATAGGTTGTGAGTTCTTTAGTTGAGCAGAATTGGAGCACATAGTCCATCCATTCGATTAAGTGCAACCGTTTGAGTGCAAAAAAGATTGAAGATTTGGTCTACGTACACTCCAACCTTTATCTCTTGTCACATAAGACATCTAAATAAAATGAGAGTGACAATGAATTCGGATCTAAGTCTTAAATGTGTTGTGAATTAGATGCTACAATTGCATAGCTTGCCGAAGTCTCTGTAGATGAGGCAGCTTTTGCACATTACACAACTAGTGGGAGTGGCACTCCAATTAATTGTGGTTCAAATGAAATTGAATCAAATGTTGAATTTGATGCTTTTGATGAAGAACAATATGAAAACTATTAAATATTGATTGTAATTTTGATTTGGCAAATCATTAAATTATGAGTATTTTGATTTTTGCAAATTATGAATATGAGGTATTTAAATATTTTATTAATCTACATATTGGCAATTATGAGTATCATTGTTTTCATATTTTATGATTTATAATTTTGAAAAAATATATATATATAGCCAAACTCATACCCGTACCCAAGCGAAAAAAAATTGCCATACTCTCATACCCAATATTCGTACCAAAACCGATAACTTGGGTAATTTCATTTATTGGTTTGCTTATTCTTATGTAAAATAAATTTTCAAATTATTAATATTAATTACTTCAAAAGTTTCTTTGGAAAGCAAAGGATGAAGGGTTTGACTTTAATCCTTATAACTTCCTTAATATGCTTAAGGTGCAAAATACCAAATAGATGAATGGGAATTGTGAAATGGTAGTGTTTCTTTGTTGTCCCCTGATCCAGGGCCACTCGAAGCATAGAATTCTAAAGGGAATACACAAGAGGATAACCCTATCTCTACATAAGTCTCAATTGCCTAATTTAAATCAAACCAACGCTTTGGAAGGTGTTACTCTATCATCTCAAACTCAACAACTAAAGAGATCTTTGGTATTACACCACATTGTAAAATGTGCAAGAAAATTAACTTCCGCAACCAAATGCATGGCCCAGAAGACCAAGAAAATGCTATGTTCCACCATGTTTCCGGGACAGCGGGATGTGTTTTGGGGACGGGATTTTTGGGGACGACTATTTATATATATATAGGGAAATTTCAAATTTTAGATATTTATATGAATAATGATAACAATGAACATTGGTAAAGTTGCAAATGTAATCATATTGACATATACATTATAGAATCAAAACTACTTAGTATAACACAACAATAGAGTTCACATGAGTGATGAGAGTCGAACAAATTAATAGTCCTACAGCTACTTAATTGCTTACATAATACAATAATTCATGTCAAACAATCAATGTGCATATGATATAAAATTTTAAAAATAAAATGCCCAAAGGCTACAAGTTTGGACTACAAATGTCAAAATGACAGAGTCACAAATGTCAAAAACATAGTAATAGAAAGTATGATGGCTGCCTCTAATCGGTATCTGCCAACATTGCATCAAAATCAAACTCAAAGTCTAAGTCACTACCACTATGAGTATGAGAGGCTGGCTCAGCTGATGAAACTCCAACCAATCCCTCCTATGTCTCCTCGTCATCAATTTGCAACATCCCACCGTACCGTTGGAGTCTATCGATACTATAGAGTCTAACAATCTTGGAGTCACAAAGCACTATGCACGGCCATTAATTTCTCTACTCGTCTAGAGGTCAACCTATTCCTCTTGACAGAGTGAATAAAGCAGTATGTGGACCAATTCCTCTCTACAATAGAGGAACTAGCAACTTCTAAAAGGAAGAAAAAATAAATTAGTAATTTACTAATTAGGAAATTCAATTTTTTATTTTATGATTACATAAATGTTCAACACTAATCAAATTAATAAATTAAGTTAATGTATTACTAGTGAAAGGAGGCGAACAACAAGCACCCTCAACTGTAGTGCATCCT
Organism: Sequoia sempervirens; assembly: GCA_007258455.2. NCBI lineage: Eukaryota > Viridiplantae > Streptophyta > Pinopsida > Cupressales > Cupressaceae > Sequoia > Sequoia sempervirens. Next base: position 398,424,031 of record VDFB02270651.1, on the reverse strand, counting down.
TCCCATGCCATGTCCACCATCCAATAGGATCCTTTTGAGCCAGCATAACTCTATCTACCATGGCCTCTGGTTTGCCAAATGTTGGACCATGAAGAATATAAAAGTCAGTCCATTGTGTACGAAGTAGGCTCGCCTTGTCAACTGAATACATTTTCGCAAGGGCCTTCATAAACCCTTCTTTCACCTCCTCATCATCACAAGGAGGCACCCTACCAGGCCTTGGTACATATCATTTGGGATTACGAGCAAAGGCTGCCATATGAAGTAGGGTGTTCATAGTGTTGCATCACCACATCACAATGAGATTAATTTCTTGCTCATATAATCTTGAATTAGGATCCTTATCAGAAATTGCTTGCTTCATTTTTCCAAACATGGAGTCAAATGTTTCATAAATCTCTCCACAACTTGGAGAGTTTGAATCAGCATATCTAATGACATCCATAGCTAGTGAAATGATGGAGCAAAAAATTTGAAAAAAGACAAGTTCGAACTTAGAAAATCAAAAAATAATAAAATCATATTTTTATTTTTTTTTATAAAATGAAAATCAGCAATCAATAACAATTTTTTTAACTCACATTGGACCACCAATTATCATCAAGATTTTTTTGTTTGATGCTTCTCCCTTTTGCAATGCTTGCCATAGACCATCTATTCCACTCTAAATTAACCTTCATCAATTGTAGAGGCTCCTGCACCTCAAGCATCCTCTCTAACAAAATAAAATAGCTTGCATACCTTGTCTCTACAGGCTTGAGAAATTCTTTTTTTGACAATGTCCTGAAGAGAGCAAATGAGGTGTGATGGTTGCAAATAAACATTTAAATATCTCTAGCCTCTACAACCACCTGTTGCACCCATTCTATATCCCCTATGTCTTTCAATGTGTTGTTAAACGCATGAACACAACAAGGGGCCCAAAAGTTGTGCTTGTGTTGGCATAACAACTAACACCTCTGGAGTGCACGTTGGTACGGACAGCTATGCCCACTACACAATGAGTGCTCTTCAAATTAGGAGGGGAAGCTCCCTTGTTGTGCGGACAAAAATGCTTGAAAAGTAAACTAATCTATTTCCTGTCTTTTTGTCTCAGTTGTAAGAGGCACAAGGTTTGCAATAAACTTTGAACGTTGCAGCTAAGTATTTTCTGGTTTTGCAGGACCTAACTACAACCCAAAACTAAATAACTTAAACTATCCAATCCCCTCAAGATATCAGAGCATGAGGAAACGGAGCGGGAATGATTATTAGACAATAAACCGGGTACAGACTCACAACATGAAGGCAAGGTGGCACAACTATCTACTTATTTGAATAGGTTTATTACTCACACACATCACACAATAAACCGAGTACAAATTCTCAACTTGAAGGCAAGGTGGGCACAACTATTTGCTCAATCTGAATAGGTTTATTGAATACAAAACACAAAGGATAGCCAACTAGGACAGTAAATTGCATAGACGAGCCACGCATACAATTTACGATCAAACTAGCTACTATATCTAACTATGGCAAGCATTCACCATAATAATTGCATGAAACCCGAGTAGCATAACAATTCATTATCACAATAAATACTCATGAACAAATACGGAATAAGCAATTTTACAAGCAAGGTGGGCACAGCATATATTACTCTCTTGTGCAAAAGTTATGTACAAATGAGCAAAAGCTCTTATTTATAGACATCAAAAGGTGTAGGGAACCCTAAAATCACCTTGAGTCAACTACAGTCTTGCAATGCATGCAAGATTTATTGCTAAACCCTAATAAAGCAAACTATACAGTTAATTGGAAAGCTACCATTCGTTAACCGATACAATTAATCTAAATGGAGAATGTGCAAGCATGCACGTCCTTATTGAAAGCAAGTTAACTGGAACACTACCATCAGTTAACGAAAACCCTAAATGCAACTCCAAGTGAACATAGATAATCCCATAATAGACATGCATGAGATGTGACAGTGAGTTAACTTGAAAAGGTACCGTCAAGTTTAACTCCTGTGTTTAATGTCTATCTTGAGAGGTGGGAACTGAAGTCTACTGGTCGTGATTTCGAGCAACTAACCCCTCCACCAGGTTGTTGACTGCATCACTATCTAGAGCACTGATACTCTGTCGAAGTATAATGTGTCTATGCAACATGTCTTCACTAGCTGTGATCTGACAATGAAGTTCACCTCTACTCCTGGTCGCTTCATTAAACAATGTTGACATGACTGTAAGTTGATTAATCCTACAACCAACGGTCTCTCCACTAAAAATACTATAAATGAGTGCTTGGAGCTCTAATTGTACGTCAGCAAGCTCAACATACGTACCACCCTCAATCTGATACCGGCACAGTATGCGAGACATGAGAGTTCTCACATTCCGAAGTGCACTAGTGACGTGCTCTCTACTCTCAGCCAACTCTGATGCCATCGTTTCTCCTATCTTCGCCTTGAATACCAATTGTGTCTTCCAAGCGTAGATAGCTTCTTTATCCTCTGCATCTGTGATTGATTCATATGCCACACTCAGGTGAGCAATCATAATCTCATCTCATGGTCTGTCAACCGCCATGTCTCGCTCCTCATCTTGGAGACGTAAACGAAGTTCACGTGCGTTGTACCGCAACTAGTATAACTCTGCAAGCACAGAGCGGCCTCTAGTAACAAACTCCTCCTCCCACTCCTCCAAACGCTTGCCATATGCAACAAGGTGATTAAGCTGACCCTGTTCTGCTGGTGGCTCTAGCATCGGCGAGAGTGTAGCGGTGACATCTGACCTGTGTACAAGGCTAGAAATGTACTGACGAAGCTGCTTGATTTCAACCTTGAGGGCTACTTTGTCTTCTCCGTCTTTGATCATCCTATCCCTTGTGCTATCTGTAGCAACCTGTAGGAGATCAACCTATGTCTGACAGGTACTTCGACCAAGGTTGACTGCGATCACCTCGAAGTCTTGAGCTTCAATCTCGCTCAGGATCTTCCCCTCTGGAGGTATGGCAGTCTCAATGACGATCTCCATATCAGCATTCCTCTACACATGGACCTGTTTCTTGATCCTCTTGTCTGGCGCATCCTGATAAGGCTGATCAAAATCTGAATGATCAAGGACATAGGATGGTTGCCTCCTCTTCCTTCCCAGTTGAGCCTCAATCCAAGACTAGTCTCGACTAATGCCACTGGAAGGATCTGTACTAGCAATGAGAGGCTCTAACGTGAGTGAATATGTAGAGGAACTGCTGCGAGGTGGCGAGTCTAAGTCCAATTCAATACGAATCGGGACTAGAGACTGCTCAAGTGTAGGTGATGGAACACGAGGCTGTATCTTAGGCTCTGACAAACTCTAAACTGGCTCTCTAACAGGCTCTGTGTGTGTATCAATGGCAAGCGCCTTCCCTTTTGAATTGTTAGGCGCTTGACTCTTCTTTGGAGGATTACTCCTCTTCTTCTATTTGGGTTTAGACGAGGAAGGTAGCGAAGGATCCATCACTGGCGGCTCTGCTTTAGGTACATTTACCCTCCTATTCTTCTTGCTGTCGAGGTAAAGTATCCTGTTTTGGATAACTCTACTTGACCCCTCCTTTACTGATGAATACTCCTTGGCATACCAATCAACTGCCGGCAATGGTTGTGTATCAACCTGCTCTCTGAAAAAATGAGGAAGAATCTCTCCCTCATCATCTGATAAACCTCACATCTTCTGCCAAGAAGACAAAAATTTGTGAGAGAGAAGCGGCCATAGCTGCGTTTGCGCACCTCAAAGTCATCGTCACAATTTGCCCAATAATCCTCCATTGTAGGCTTATGGTATGAGTGAATGCCAAGATGCTCTGAATAACGGCCCCAAGGACCATAGGTGCGAGTATCAATAAGATACTTGAGTTTGCAATTCTCCAACTCCTGTCCTACAGCTTTGGCATCAACTGTCGTTCTGCACCAATAGATTTTGAACTGCATGGGAAAGGTGGCAGCTTGCTTATGTTTGCGGCCCAAAAGACAATGAACATCATGTAATTGCCTTAGGAACTCCATGAAAACTGTCCTATCTGAAGGATAGCGTGGAAGCATGGCTAGATTTCCTATAAATCCGTATACACGGATGTAGGTGTATGTAGGGAACTGAATGAACCAATCCGCCCAATCAAACATCGCTGCTCTAGCAACCGCCGAGATACGAATGTGCAACTCCCGGTCCAAATTTCTCATTGTGTAAATCAGGAAAGCCTCATGAACACGCTTGAAGTGACGTTTAGCCTTAGTGAACTCAAGCTAGTCATAGTAGTGATAGACTTTTTGAACAGTAAGTATGCCCACCGTGTTCAACCCTCTAAACTGACCCTGATAAGCAATCAAGTACACAAGATATCAACACATGTGAAACTCATGGGCAACTAGGAAACCGGTGATTTGCTCATGGAGAATATCGCTAATGAAGGATGCCCAGTCATAATGCTCTTGCCCAAAGATGATCTGACCAATGATGTAATACATCCAAGACCGAAATATGTTGGCATCTACATGACCTGAGACACGATTCAAGAGTGTAATTAGAATCGCGTACTCATCCTTATACTCACCGCGACCCACGTTGTTTGGCATTTTGTTCTTTTGCTTCAACCATCACTCTACCATCTTATTCTCACACTTGTCCATATCAGCGTTGAATGCACGCTCACACCGCTCCATAGAAATGACCAGAATGCTCGAGTGCTGAGGGATACCAAAACATCTTTCGACGTCCAGAGGCTTGAGACTGCATATAACTCGTCCATCTACTGACACTATCTCACAAGTAGCAGAGTTGTAATGTTTAGCACAAGTGATTACAAACTCTACGCAGTGAACTGAGATAGGTATGGAAGCGGCCTCAAGTAACCCAGACTGCTGAATGTTCTGAACTATCGAATCTCTAATCTTGAGTGGATCTAAGATTGCTTATGGAAGCACCTTGCGGAGATTCTTATCAACCGTCCCGATGAAGTCATGAGTCAGGACTGATTTGGTCTTGAAATCAAGCTGAGTGTATTGCATTTTTAAAAACTCACTTGTTGACTGTGAACACGGCTATATTCTAACAAGTTTTCTGGAAAGCTAAAAATAGCCTGTTGAGGCTAAAAATAACCTATCGAAGGGCAATTTTCACGGAAAAATCTGAAATATGGGTTTTGTCCAAAAAAAGATTCTAAGACAACCCAGAACGTCAGAAATGAGAAAATTTGACTTCTACTCGACCATGCAAGGAATTTTCAATTGAGAAAATTAGAGCCTCAAGAACTGATGCTCTGGAGTAAATTTTCCTGAAAAATTCTAGCACATGGGTTTTCTCGAGGAAGCTATTCTGAATGAACCCAGAAGATTTGTTTTGCCAAAATTTCCCTGTTTCTCGAACATGCAAATGAAATCTAAGAGAATTTAGAAGAAGAAAGACGTTTTTATTGCTCTCCTCTTTCAAAATCGCCACTTTAATCTTCAAATTTGTTGATGAATTCGGACTAGCACCTGCAAAAGGAATATTTTGATGTCTTTGAAATTGATTGCTGATGAAATTGCCCAACTTTGAAGGAAAATTTGCCTCTACTCTGAAGAATTACGAATTTGCTCAAGCTGGATGAATGATTTAATGATGGCACCATGATTAAATAGAGTAAAATCGCACCATAAAGGATGACTGCAAGATTTTAAAACCCTGACTGAAAAAGAATGATTCTGATTGGACCCCCTCCAGTTGAACTAATACTGACTCGGAGTTTGGATTACAAAATAATAATAAAATATTCAGTTTGCTTTTAATGCAAATTTGAAAATAAGCATAAAAAATGCGCCACTTTAAAGAAAATCACCATTTAATAATTATGCATGCAAAATAACTATTAAATATTATTTTTAATCAGTTAGCAATAAAGCCAGGCATCTGGATGCACTCGGCGAACTTCACTGATTTGAAAAAGTCCTTATTTGGCCTTCTAGGTGTCCATTTGCAAGAGATTAACTTTTTTGCTAACTTCCTATTTTGTAGCTAACTGCAAAGTTATAGTTGGCCATGTTCAGCACTGATTTCCAGACGACTGAGTGAGGCTGTGACCGAGCTGAGGTATCCATCGCGAAGCCTGTAGAGCAAGGATGAAATGTCTGTTGGGAGCTGCAACTACTAAAATCAACATTTGACACCTCAAAAAAATTAGGCGCTTTTGATTAAATTGATTTTCAGGCACCAGACAACCACTTCTTCATTTTGCCATCTGACGCTTCAAACTACTGCTAACGATGAATGATGAACCCTGCTGACTGAATGGTAGGCTCACTACGTGACTGGAAGTATTCTGCATCCAATGACTGTATATAAGGCACTAGAAGATTGCATCAATGACCCCAAAAGCAAGGGCGCCCCTAGCCTGTGAAGGCTCAAACACCATTTTATCAAAAGTGCAACTTTCAACTAGATAGCCTACTTTGACCCTTGATACCAGGAGCTGGAGTGCTCCGATTCGCGCACCGTCTGTCTCATCACGTAGCTAAAACAACTTACGAGAGATGTCTTTGGAGGTGACAAAGCAAGAAAACTGCTTCTAAGACCTCAAAGAGAAGATAGCCTTTTCCAAGATGAAATATATGCTCCATACTTGGCCATTTTTCGGACGTCTTCACTTTTCAGTGTTCTACAAAGACCTCACACGTACGAGCATTTGCCAAATCCCGAAGGCTAACGGCTGGACTCGTTGGATAGCTAGAGTAATTGCACACAAGTCTCGCGAAGACTGCGAAAGCTAAAAACCCCATCTGACAGGCCTACAAAAGGCTCAAGCGTATAATACTATTTTCTCCACCCTCTGATTTACATGTCTGGTAGGATCTTGTTGTGACCTTTTCACACATCGCCCCATCGCAAATGGGGACCCCCAGTAGTCTGCTGGTTTTTAGGGTTTTGTCTCCTTGCAACGGTTTCATGAGGTCACCTTGTTCAGAGTTTCAAGCCAGTTTTCTGAGAGTCATCCGAGCTAAGTCAATAATCCATGCTTGAATCAGTGCATAAACGTCATGGAAGTGCTCAAAAGGCCCGAGAGACGAGGATCGCCTGTGCTTTCGGCCAATTCTGACACTTCCTATTTTTTAGGGAATCTGCTTTTTTGCTTTTTTGTTTTTTGCATTTTTGGCATTTTTGGACCAAACGGGGTTCCCTATTTTTTAGGGATTTTGCTTTTTCTATTTTTAGAAATTTCTATTTTTAGAAAGTCAACCCTGGTCAATGAGTCAACTTTCCATCTTTAGATCCAAAAATCAACCTAAAAATCGAAAAAATCATTGAAAAATCAAAGAGAAAATCGAAAAATCATGTGAAAAATCAGAAAAAGCATGGAAAAATCAGTCAAAAATCTGAGAAAATCAAACTGAAAAGCATCAAATTCTGGAAAAATCTTTGAAAATCAGTTAGATCTGAGGTAGAAATCACAGAAAAATCAACCCAAAAAGAATGAAATTCATGATGAAAATCTGCTTAAGTCTGGAAAATTCGCCATGTTCAAAGAGAAGAAGCTGGCCCTTAAAATGTGGGACGGAAGGAAAAATGGCAAGACTCATCTAAAGTCCGCCATGTCTAAAGAAAGGATGGCAAGGACTATGGAAAGTCCGCCCAGCCATAAGGAGAAGATGGCAAGGACCCTCCAAAGTCCGCCACACCTTGTCTGAGACCCTTCAAAGTCCGCCATGTCTAAGGAGAGAGTGGCAAGCCTTGACCAAAGTCCGCCTAGACTTGGCAAGGACTCTAGAAACTCTGCCCAAGCCTTGAGGAGCTTGGAAAGAACCTTGCAAAGTCCGCCATACTTTGGCTAAACACTTGGAAAGTCCGCCATGGCCTATAAAGGGGAAAAATTAAAATTTTGCTAAGTGTTTGAGGCCTAGTAAAGGGAAAATCCGAAAATTGCCGAAGTATAGAGGCCTAAAAGGAAGGAAATTTGGAATTTTGACTAAGTATTTTAATATTTTCAAGAGGAAAAAGTGCGAATTTAGGCTAACTTTGAAAGGTAAAGACTTGAGAAAGTTTTCCATACCTTGAGGAAAGATGGAAAAAGACTTGGGAAAGTCCGCCTGGGACATGGCAAAGAATAAAATGAAGTTCGCCTAGTATGGAGGGAAATGGAAGAATTAAAATCACCTAAGTATGGATGTTTAGGAGAAAAATTGGCCAAGTACACAGAGAAAAATGCACAAGGCAAAGAGGTAGGAAAGTCCGCCTTTGGCTAAGGAAGATAAAAATTTGTCAAGCATCATGGAATTTCGCCTAAGGAAGACATCCAGACCAAGACTTTGCCTAAATTAAATTTGCCCAAGCGAGAGAAAATTGGACTTTGGCAGAAGAAAATGTGCCTGGTGCAATTAAAAGTTCGCCATGGCAGGGAAAAATGAGGATCTGGCATAACATTTATCGACGAAATGGCTAAAATTTTGACTTGGCTAGACGAAATTGGGAATAAAATTGGAAAATAAACTTTTAGCCAAATAAAATGAAGAGAAAATCAAAATAGCCATGGGTCCAAAACGAACAGGTTGGAATAAATTAAAATATTTTAATATTTTAATAATTTATTTCCAATACTCAGAAATTTTAAACGCCTTGGACAAAATTGAATTCGCCAGAGATGTATTGAAAGAAAATAAATTGCGCCGGACAAAGATAAAATCCGATGGGCAAAATTAAATTTGCCATGAATTTAAAGTTGGAAAAATCGAATTTAATTGAATAGTTAATGTGTTATTCAAAATTCGAAAAAAATAAAGATAAACATCTAAGCAAAAATCAATTTTTTTGAAAATCAAAGAGATTTGCCTGGATAAGCTCGACATGGATTCTTTTCGAAAAATAAAGGAAACTTGCCTGTTTGAACAAAAGAAAACAAATCGAGATCGAGAGAGAAAAAGGCAGTTGCTAAAACAAATCAAGTTCTTCAGCATTATAATGAGCTTCAGCTACTCATTTTTCACAGACATAGCTGAAGAGAAATTTAATCTCTCTCGAAATTCTAAGGCAGTCAATTATTCAGCAGGCAAGATCGAATCTCCCAGAGGAAGAAGAAATTTTATGCTGAAGAAGAATTTTCTCGAGAAAGGAAAAGATTTAACTGTTGAAAGTTGAATTCTTCTGTGCAAGAGGGGCGCACTTCATCACTTGCTTTTTGAGTAAATTATCAGAGTTTAAATCTGATTTGCAGCCAGGAGTCTTTTACTGAGGTTTGAAGTCCAATTGAATAAGATTCGCCATTCTTCTTCTGTCTTTTTCATTTTGGCAAAAGTTCTAGCTAAAATTTCAACTTCACCCATTTACTTTCAGCTTGCTTTTTCGCAGAAATTTAATTATTTAATAAGCTAAAAGTAAAATTTTCGAACCCAAGGCATGAAAATAAATTATTTAAAAAGTCTTCGTATTAATGTTAATATTTTTTTTTTTGACTACAGGTTGATGACCACGGTGGGCGAATCATCAAAGAAGGCAGCAATGAAGTTCGCCAGCAAAGGTGTCCAGCGAGAGTCTAAAATTAATTCAAAATGGAAAAATGTCGCAGACACCGATCTGGGACATGTCGACTTCAAAGAGTTCAAGAAAAGAGTGTATAGACAGAACGGACTTCCAACACCAATAGCCAGGCGGATGGTGAGAAATGGGATTTTTCAGGCAGGATTCCCGGCGATGGATTGTGCAGAATTGATGGTAGAATGTGCTATCAACTATGATGCTCAAAAGAGGCAGATCATTGCACTTGACGGCAGAATTTTGGCACACTTGAGTGAGGTGGCAATTCAAGAAACTTTCGGCATCCCAGCACATTCTCGGACTGTCTATAAGACCAAGGAGGAAGCTAAGCATTTGTATGACAGTCAGCCAGATTTATGCGCCACAAATGTTAACAAGGCATGGCTGGATAAACCTAAACCGTCAATAAAGAAGATGCCTAAAAGGCCACGTCGGACGGACTTTAAAGAGGACTATGGGGACATCATTTTGATGCTGAATAGAATAGCTGGCAAACCTCAAGGTGCATTTTTCGAGAGCTAGATGTACTTCATAGATGAAATCACTTCTGGTGTAAAAATGTTCAATTGGTCTCGAATGATAAGTAACAATCTTCACGAGCAGTTGGTCAATTTGGAGGAGACTAAGTCTTTTCACATGAGCTCGTATATTGTCTACTTATTGGCCAGGTCATATAAATATCCAGAACTAGTTTGCAAGGGCAAAGTTGGCAGCGGAGAAAATGAACTCAGACCTTATGATTGCTACCCACAACTCCAGCTGAAGGAGAAGTCTCATTTCAGGCGAGTGCATGATGCCTTCTTAATGCATATTACCATAATACTTCAAGGAGGAGTGCATCAAAGGCTGAGTCATGAGGCGAAAAGTTTGATCAGTAAATACAGATCCTGGTTCATCCAGTTTCCAAAATTTACATATGTGAGGATCCAGGGATTTACTGGAAATCCCTATAAGTTGCCCATTTATCTGACAAATCAGATGATTCTGCTCAAAGTCCTGAGGCAGCTAGAAGAATATCAAAACATCCAGAGGCCGACCAAGAAGGCATCTGTTACATTCCCATTTTTCATCGGGAATATGTTGGAGTCCTGTCCGTCAATGCAGGCAGCTGAGAGCGCCAGGCTGGAGATCCAGTGGTACCCATTCACAGCCTACAAGTCCAGGGCCAATTTTGACCCACATCATCACATCCGGACAGTGGATGGAAGGTACAAGCACAGGGTGGAACTGGAGGACTTCTGGGCAAACGCTGTTGATGAATATGAGGTCAAAAGAAGATTATGGTCCAGAATGCCAGTAGGCTTCATGAGGGCGATTGAACTTTTCCGGGTGCCTGATCAGTTGCAGGACGATGGGAACTACATCCAACCACGCTTCGAGGAAAGCCGACCTCTTCCTCCCGTAAGGTGGTCAGAGCCTGAGCACCCAGACTTAGCAACCTTGATGAGACCAGTGACCAAATACTCTCAGTGGTGGGTTGACCATCATGTCCAGGAGATGAGACAAAAAAGAATAACGCTCACGTATGATTTACTGAGCGAGACAGAATCGTATTCCTCCAATGCTGGCGCATCCCATCAGGATTTGGTTGAGATAGGAGAGAAAAGGAAGGAAGTAGTTCCAAGTGTAGAACCGGTTCAGAAAAGGCAGAAGGGAGAGCCATCTCGTTCTGCAGCGTCCCAGAATATTGACGAGCTGGTGGCCACCATTGATGAATCCTTGGTTGAAATCATCGTACCTCCTACAGTTCAAGAAGAGAACAATGAGCCTATTCAGCTGGATGACGAGGAGCCCTCATCACCTATGGGCACGGAAATACTAGGTTCAGATAATGAGATGGAAGTCCGACATAATGACTTCGAAGAGGGAATGATTTCCGCTCTCAGAGAAGTAGTGGATTCCAAATGAGGATGTTCAGGTAGAAGATGGAATCGAGCAGCCTACCATCCCGGATTGGCTGATAGAAAGAATGAAAATTCAGGCACCAGAGGAAGCCCAAGAGGAAGATGATACTGCAGATTTCTTGGCAAGGTTGGAACAGGTTGCAATTAAGAAGCCAGCCAAGAAATTTTCCACTATTCAGTGGGACGAGGCAGGCAGTCGTTCCATACACATCGCAGTACCGACAATGAACAAGCCACAGGATGAGATCACTCCTCAAGAGTACGCCATAACCACCATAGATCTTGGCCCCACCACAAAAGGTCAAGAAGTGGAGGAACTAGATAATTCCGTCTCAACTGTCAAGGCGAGACTGGAAAAAGAAGTGGCGAAAAAGGAGTATAAAAGGGAAGTTGAATGCCTGAAGGAGTACATACGGCATCTGACCCAGCCACTTAATCGGGGTGATGTAGTAACTCCTCCTCTCCTTAATCCCTCACAGGAGATGGCCAAGGACGTGGAGCAAGGGATGGTCACAGCCAAGAAGGCTCAGGGCTGGATGGTAAACGAAGGCATTGAAGCAACCTCGTTCATGGAAAAATTGGCACTTGCCTATAGGCAGACCTCTTTTTTTCTTTCCAGACTTGTTGATATGGCAGAGACATGGGAATGTATTCCAGACATGCAGGAGAGGCTTATTCCAAGCCTTAGGGTCCTGAAAGGCCTCCCAAGAGAAGAGTTGGTTGAAAGAAAGGTGATTGCTGCAGGAGCAGCGTATGATTTTCACCATTGGTTTTGGGTAGTGACTATACGGAGAGAGGTTCTGGAGAAGGCGAAAGCAGATGGGCTCAGAATTGAAGAGCAAGTCAAAGAAATCCGGGAGAAAATTTATATGACAGCTGCAGATGTGTTTGACCGTGAGATTGTCCGGGAAAATGACATGCAGCTGGAGAGGTTAAAACATAAGGTTCAGGAGGTTTTCTTCTCGGCTACTGGACCAATTCTGAGACGGGACTTCGTGAAAGTGGCGAGTCTTTTGACCATCCGGAATGATTTTGTGAAGCGGGAGGCGGATTGGGCAAGCACATTCACCAAGTGTGCTGAGAACTTGGATGGATTAGAATTCCGGATTAGCATGCTGCCGCCTGTCACAATGGAGGAGGTTATCGCGGTCGTGTCCAGGTTCATCGAGTGCAATGCTGACCAAGCAGATAGGGACGCCTCTCCTTGATGATAGCTCCAACTGCCACTTCACTGCTTGTTACTAATTGTTCACTGATTGATAACTCATGTTATTTTGGGAAACCCTAATTAGGGTTGAGTTGTAATAATCTTGGCCGTCGATATTGTTTTAATCTCGGCCCTTCATTTGATTTTTGAAACTCTATTTAAACTGGTGATCTCTCACTTTCATTTGTGTGGAGACAGTATATGAGATTGTTGCATTGAGACTATTTCTGATAATAAAAACTCTTATGCATGATTTTCTTTGAATAACTTTTATTGTCAAATAGTAAGCGAGGTTGCATATCTTCTTCCGCCATAGATTAGAGTTAGCATTACGTTAAGTAGAATTTGCTTTTGAATATTGGTTAAGTGAATGAGAGATTGATCGTATAGATTCAATGGTGAAATATTGCTCATACTTTCTTCAAATGGATGATTTGCATTCGATGCGTAAAGTTAGCCTGAGCTTATAATTGTGGATTCTTAACTTCGGTCTCATTCGGGGCTTGAAAATTACAATCACACCCTTAGAAGATTGCACCCCACTTTGCGTAGTCCTAGGGAGGCGAAACAAAGTGCGGTTATCCCTTTCACCGAATCCTTAATGTCTCTTAAATTCTTGGGCGTAGAATAAATCCCCTAAACCCTTATCTTTTTGCCTTTTTTTTGAGATCCACATTGAAAGTCCCATTGAAGAAGCCTTTAATGATAAATCCGCCTAAGTTCCAAACTTGTGAAAATTCCTTTAACGTAAGTCCCCTTGTGTATTACCAGCAAATTACAACACCCATTGAGCTTATCCACACGTCAAGACCTGACAAAAGAAACCTTGGAATCGCCATATGATCTTCTCGCAATCTTAGCATACGCAGTGGTTTTTCAAGAGAGGATAGAGTGTCTTTGGACATTTTATTCTGTGTGTTCGGTGGATGATAAAATGTACACCAACAGATCTCTGCCACAATCACTCAGAATGTCGAATTGACTAGCGAACTAGTGCATTGCTAAGTAGATTAGATTAGAAAAGATCTCAGGAAGACATCATCCGCAAAATACCATCATCTGATGAGTCAATTTCAAGGTCGCCCTAGGCTACAGAGGCTCAGATTTGTAAACTATCTTTTGTGATATGCATCCACTTCATAACCTCAGGGTCTGACTTCGACTGCCAAAATTGTGGAGCTTGAATGACTGCGTTCGATAGCTTGTCGAAAAGCTGGGCTAATTTGGAAGAGAATGAATGTATCTACAAGCAAAAATAACCAAACCTGGACCTTCAAAGTGAAGGGCGCCTTTGGGCTACAGGGGAGCAAATCTGCTTTTTGCCAAAAATCTTCATTTGTTTGACCTCTATAATCACCGTTTTGGCCACTGAAATGACCATGCAGGAGTATAATTTCCTCGTGAAGTGCTTCTCCATCATGATATATCTCGTTTTGAGTCCCTAGTTTAGGTTTTGAGCTCCAGGTAATCACCAATTGCTGCTGACGATTGACATGACATTGACCAAAGTCCATATTTGACTTGCCCAAAAACTGTATTTTGACATCATTTTAGCAAGGTTTAGACTCTTTTAAGCAAAATGCCTTAATGAAGCAAAAAAAATTGGTTTGGGTACAACAGCTTGTAAGCACTCTCAACCATCCAACGAGCTAATTTGCACACACGTGTTGAATCAGTGACCACCTGCACAACATTGGCTGCCCCAACCTCCTCTATAGCATCTCTCAAAATATGAAATTGGAATTTTGCATCCTTACACTTCCCAGAACAATCAATGGCTCTAAGGAAATATGAGCCAGCTACACATGTGATTATGATGTTGATAAGTGGTCGATGTCTAATATCGGTCCACCCATCCATGATAATAGAGCAGCCCGTCCTAATCCAACATTGTCTCACGTCCTCCATCACCACACTCACCTTGGAATATTCTTTGTCAAGTAGTGTATTGTGTAGCTTATTTTCTCCAAAGGGGCTAAATGAGGTACCAACAATTGCCACATCTCTAAATATTTGTTTGAAGTAGGGAGAATGTGCTACATGGAATGCGATGGCATGGCAATGGAGGACTCTACCACATTTCGTGCATGCACATTGAACATACTTGCAATTGTATTTGGCTGCTCACTAGAAGTACTAATACCCTTCCTATTCCCTCTTGTGGAAACATTAACACCACTACTACTACCACTACCAACACTAGGGCTACCAAACATAGAGGGCATAAACGTAGCTGAATGTGCGGATTGTGTTTGCATTGGCTTCCCCATAGACTGTCCTTCGACCTCCATGTGCAATCTATAACACTCTACCCTCTCATGGTCTTTTATTTGTTTACAAACCTTGAACCCATGGCCTATATAACCCAATAGATGAGAATAGACTCTTGTGTAGCTCCCATTAAATTTTTCATTACAATGTGACATAACCACAATCTACTACCCCCCGTGTTTTTCCATTTGTCTTTGTCTAAGCGTGTTGCTAATTGAAGAGGACTTTTAGGATTAAAAGGGCCTTGTGCATATTTTTTAAAATCTTCAAAAGGGCATTCATATGGATTTCTTTGAGGCTGTCCCCCCTCAACCGATTGGGTTTCATTTTGTTCTACTTCTTCCCTCTCAACATGCCCACTACTTTCACTACTACTGCTCATTTTGTTTTGTTTTGTTTTTTGCAAACTAGAAATTTAAAAAAAAAACACACACAAAAAATCATATGTTTCATCATTTAAACTTAGAAAAAATTGGAAAAAAAAAAAAGAGAAATGGAAGAATCACTTACCTCTTTCATTTCTCTTGTTGGTTGTTGCCTTAATGCTCTCGTTTTTGTTGCCCAACAGCTCCTTCAAACCCTCCTCTTTCTCTTGCTCACTTTCCTCTTAGCTGCAAATTTTTTTGGAATGTAAAAATGAACTAAAATGGCTTTGAAAGCAAGTTTTATGTTTCATTTTAGGGTTGGGAGGGTGTGGGGTCCACTTAAAAAGATTTAAAAAACAAGCATTTAAAATTTCGGAGAGATTTTTTATTGTAAAAAGCTGCTGGAAAAAAGGGGACGGTCGGCTGTCCCCTATTGAAAAAAAAAAAATTGGGAACACTGGGTAAACGTCCCCAAGGCGTCCCTCATCCCCGGAATGTCCCCGGGATGGGTACGAGGGCCAAAACCCCAAGGGGCGCGTCCCTGTGTACCCATAAGAAAATGGCTTGTTGGTTCCAAAGAGCATGTGGATTTTGCTTCTCATCAACCTTATTTCAAGTAAATCAACCAACCACTTTTGTTGAGGTGGAAGGCAGACCAAAGTATAAGGCAGCCATGAAGGTTTAGTATGATGCCCTAATGAAGAACTATACCTAGGGTTGATGGAGTTGCCTCCATGCAAGCAACCCGTTGGATGCAAATGCATGTACACAGTGAAATGCAAGGAAAATGGTGTTTTGCATAAGTATAAGGTCCCTCTTGTTGCCAAAGGCTATTCACAACACAAAGGAATTGATTATAGGGAGACCCTTGCTCCTATTATCAACAATAGTTACTTTCAGTTATAACTCTCTGTTGTAGCTTAGTTTGGATGAAAAATGTATTAGATGGATCTGAATAACACTTTCTTGAATGGGGATCTAGACAAGGAGGTTTATATGGTACAGCCGGAAGTGATTATAGAGAGACCCTTGCTCCTATTATTAAAATAGTTACTTTCAGTTAGAACTCTCTGTTGTAGCTTAGTTTGGATGAAAAATGTATTAGATGGATCTGAAGAACACTTTCTTGAATGGGGATCTAGACAAGGAGGTTTATATGGTACAGCCGGAAGGGTTCCGGGTGTTGGGAAAAGAACATTTGGTGTGTAGGATGGTGAACTAATTGGATGGACTAAAACAGACTCTAATCAAAATCAATCAGAATTTATGTGCTTCTAGATTTAGAGGAAGTTTCTTTGATCTGAATCTCTATGCAAAAAGCACTAGTGATAACATTGTAATTTTCATTGCTTATGTTAATGATTTAGCCATCACCGATAGTAAATGCTATTCAGAAAGTAAAATCAGATTTATCCTCAACTTTTGACATTACAGACTTGGGCCTCCTACACTACTGCTTAAGGGTAGAATTTTTGCAACTTGATTATGCAATCCTTGTGTAGAAAATATGGCATATTGTAATCCCTCATCTACTGCTATCAATGGATTAACTATCTTAAGGAAATTTTAAAAGTACATAGTTGCATGAATGCAACATTTCTTTCCACTGAAATCTACTTCTTTTCTTTCTACAAATTTATCATACTTAAGTGATCATGTAACGTGACTAATGGATTATACATTATTGAAGCCGCCTTATAGAAATGTAAAACTTTCATAGAAGCCACGTTATAGAAATGTAAAACTTTCATGGATACAGAATGGAATAGAGAAGAAGCTTATCCTTGAGTTGTATAGAGCACATAGAGACATATGCTGTACCTTCCTTTCCATGGCGGACCTTAATACAAGCTTTACTTTGACTTAACTAAAAGTATATTTCAATCCTTGTTTTTCAGAGAAATTTATAGTTATAATTCCTATAGATGGGAAAAATGACCAATGGATTATACATCATTCAACCTTACCTTATAAAAATCTACAAATGCTATCCAAATTACATAGTTGCATGAACACAAGATTTTTTTCCACTTAAGTCTAATTCAATTTTGCTTTCTATAATTTGAAGTCATACTTCTAGTAACCAACTTATATAAGCATAAAACTTCTGTGGAGACAAATTTGAAATAGCAAAGAAGCTTTATTCGGATGTCATATGAAAACATATATACACAGACTACAGCTTCCTTTACACCATATAATCAAAGCTTTATGTATACACTTGAGTGCTCATTAGGGATTATTATCTTATAAGTTAACCCAAAGAAAATCCTGGTTTGACAACTCACCTCATGTTTGCACCTTGAAAAGATTTAAACCCTGATTCGTATAAAGAAAATAGAAATTGCATTCTGTGGCTTCAAGGGCCATGCTTATTAGGAAACAATTTTGGAAAACCCTTTGTAACAAGGAGATGACCAAACCTGATGAGCTTTCTTGGTTTCATTTGGGACCTAGCAATAAACTATTTCTAGCCAATAAATGAATAGTAGCTGTTCTTAATATAACAGCTTTTCTCATTTCTCATTTAAAGCCTCAGACAGCATATATAAGACAACGCTGCAAGGTTAACAATATATAAGACAATTTATGTTCATTATCACTGAATAGGAAATTCTTTTTTAAATTCTAACTTGGTGATTTATAAAACAGTTTAAACTATCCCAGAAAATATGTACAAAATTTTTTTTGCATGCTTGTGATTGATTAAAGTATGTTCTACCTGTAAATTTCCACTCAATGGTTTTACATAGACTTTTCATGATTATGTCCATTATCACCAAATAGGGAATTCTTTTTCAAATTCTAACTTTGTGATTTGTATAACAGTTTAAAATATCCCAGAAAAAATGTACCAAAAATATTTTGCATCTATAGATTGCATTTGATTAAAGTATAATCTACCTGTAAATTTCCACTCAATGGTTTTACATAGACTTTTCATGTTTATGTCTATTATTACTGAATAGGGAATTCTTTTTTAAATTCTAACTTTGTGATTTGTAAAACATTTTAAAATATCTTAGAAAAAATGTACAAAAAATATTTTGCATCTATAGATTGCATTTGATTAAAGTATGGTCTACCTGTAAATTTCCATTCGATGGTTTTAAATAGACTTTTCATGTGAATAATATTCAGCCATAAAAAGCCAAATGGGACAAGCTCAAGTGGTAAATGATTGGGGCTTTCATAATGGAGACCCATGTAAATTGCGTAAAAGACCACATCCAAATCTGGTTTTGGTATACCTCAAGGAATGAGGACAGGTGCAAATCGTGGGTGAACTTGAAAGAAGTTCCCCTAAGCTGTGACATCTAAGCCAAAGGACTCCTCATGAGGAAAATTTACAAATCAAAAAACAATCTGTATGCATAATTGGTTCTGCCTATCAATAGACTTTTTGACTGCCAGCTGTTCAATTCTACTTTGAAGCACATCATGGCTTTTTAGTTGCAATACCAAGAGAATACTAACAGCAGCAGATGCAGACTATTTGGGGTCTTATCATATCAGTGCTGCCACTGCTACAGATTGACAAATCCTGCATAAAGATCATGAGAATATGTTCCTCTCATTTGCTTTTGTTGTCTCCCTGGAGTTAGAAATGTGTCTTTATTTTTTACAGTGCTTGTGCAAGGATCTAGATGATTGTGGATGAAAGATCCACGCTTGTATCTTACATAAACAATGCTCAATATTCACAAACTTGCAACTTTAACAAGAAAGCCCCTCAATAAACATTTAGGACACCTCTGCAACAAAAAAACCTGGAATGTCACTCTATTTTTCTCTTCAGTTTTAGAAGTTGCTAAAGTTTACAAGAAATTTGATTTTTTTTTCAAAAGAAGAGACCCATTGCTTGGAAAGGGTTAATTCTAGTAGCTTCAAGTTTCAATTGATACTGGAATGAACATAAGATTATCTAGTCAAGGTGGAATTTCCTCCATTTATTGCAATGGATTGAAAAAATAGAAATCAAAAGAGGAACTGGGATATTGTCAATAATATTTTATGCAATTACAAACTTTAAGAAAATAGTTATCAGAGGAAGAAAGCAACCATAGGATGGATGTCATTTTATCAGGAGCATTTTTAACATGTGAATACAATTCACGTAGTGATGCAAATGATCCACTCACCAGCAAAAGCACCTTTTGAAAGATCAACAAGATCTCGCAAAGCAAAAAAATCACTGTTCTCAAGAAGATAACGGCGTGACCGAAGACTGCGCTGTATTGTTGTTCGAGATGGGCATCGCATACATGCAAGCATTCTGCTCAGTTTCTTTCGCATCTCCATAACATGAACCAGTACAGGTACCTTTGAAAATATAAAGGGATTAACTGCACTAACACAAAGCATGGGCTGCAAACAACATAAATAGTTTGAAAGTTAACAAAATAGGACCATGATAACCAAAGATTTTATATTATATTTTGTGTAAGTGTATAAGTTGGACCTATTAGTTGAACATGGAGATAATGTACACTTTCACTCTTTCTCATTAACTGCGGAGTAAAATATGGATGAAACCCACAAAAACAGTAATAGTTAAAAAGTTTTTTTTTGTCTGGGCCGTGAAAAAGCATAATATCAGATTTCAAAGCAAGCCAAGAAATTAAATGGATTTCATGCTCCAACTCTGAATCTTAAATTCTTAATCCAAGGTCTAAATATTTTTTACACTGAAATAAGACGTATGCATAAGTGGGGTCTTAGCAATCATGTTGTAAACACACACACTCTTGTTCTCATCTTTTTATAACTAACATATACTGATGTCCTCAAAAAATGGTTTTATCCAGAAACATTACCTGGTCATAAATGGAATCTAGATATGCTTTTGATAACTGACAAACAGGACGTGGAGTGAAGTCCCAGTGTTGCAGAACTCGAGCTGGCAGTACTGAAGTTTCGTTTAAATGGCATGAAGTGCAGAGTAATTGTCCAGTATATTCACACAGACGTGGTTTTCCCCAGCTAAAAGTTTGCACAAATTCTTCCATCAAACCTTTTGCTATATCCAGGTGCTTGTAACAACCGGCACATGAGTAATGTTGTTCTTCCAACAATTGCTTCAAAGATTTATGTGGATGGATTTGAACAATAAGCCGTACGGTCTTCCCAAAAGTAGAAAATTTCTCACCGTCACCATGTCTGTAATCACTGGTACTGAGCTCAGCATGTGAACTAAGTGACAAGTCTTGGAGAGAACTGCAACTGGACTCTTTTCCATTCAGTGCTATCTTAACATTTTCAAGTGCATTACCTTTCAAAGCAGCAGTTGTATCAAAAAAGCTTTTCTGCGGTAACAAAAACCAAAACAATGGTGGTGCTGAATCAAATGGACTTCCTGCAAAGAGAAGAGACTGTAGGCATTCTTGAACAAGAACACTTCTTTCACTGATGACATCAGGGGAAGCATTTCCAAAAACCTTACGGGACTCTCTTTCAACAAGTTCCCATGGAGAAGGAAGATTCACTCTGCTTTGACCACCAAATGTCTTTTTCAACTGACGATAAAGGCCAAGGAAATCACGGTATCTCCTCTCAATCTCCCATTGATTTCTTCCACTCTGAACTTTTATTTGATATACGGTATACTCCTTTACACCAACCAACCTCTCTCCAAATGAGGCTCCTCCTTTTCTTTGCTTTGCCCCAACAACTTCAATCCAATCAAGTTTTAAGGTATACTGCATGTGTTCTGAAGTACTATCAGCATCTGATGTAGAATTACCTAAACTTTCATTCGTATAGCCCCTGGAAGATTGTTTTGATTGGCTTCTATTAGTGTGAACAAGCATACCTCCAACACTTCCAGCTGAATCAAGTAGCACATCCTCCATGTCATGAACAGTGTCAATATAAGATTCATTCACATCCAGATCCTCAACATATCGTGAAAGCTGCCAAAATGACAGCAAAGCAGAAAGATGTTCAGTATCGAGCAGAAACTATGGTCCAATGCAAAGCCTAAAATAATTTTTATGATGATAATATTCATATCACTTGTCCTGATAGAGGTAAAACAGCAAAAGAAGATATGCAAAGTGTACATGCTAAGGAGTAAGGACTATTAGAATATGCATTAATAAATAGATTGCACTTGTATATATTTATTTTTAGCATTGAATGTTAGTAATTCGGAAAAGGTCAAATGGTGATTACTATATAGTAATGAGACAAAAATCATATCTGATTGTTCAATTCAGTTATGGATTACTTGTCTCCCATCTTTCAAACTTTGTCTTTAACTTTGTTGTCCATTATTCAGTGAATATCAGACTAAACATACAGCATGTAAGTTTTCTGTTTTTCTCTCAAGAACACTGTACTTATAAAGTTTGCATGGTATGAGAAACTGGTGGTAAGGCATTTGGAAAAATATTGTTAGAAGAATAACCAGCATGAAATGTGGCATATGGGTGAACATGAGAGATAAGAAGGCAGTTCAGTCCTTGAAAACATAAATTTATGATGGTTGGGAGATATAAGGTCTGGGCAAGGCAGACAGATGTCAAAGAGGATAATATGAGTCAAGCCAGAATGCAGCAAGAGATTTCATTGCACTTTTTCTAATGCTTAAAAACTCAATTGAATCAATCTGCAGTTCATTAATTTTTGGTGTCTACCCTTTTCCAAGTAAAGAACCTGGGGATATTCTATAAGGAGTTGAAGTCCACGCTGAAGCCAAGAATTGAGTTTTTGCAAGCAATTGAAGAAATAGGGATTTAAATTTTAAAGAGATTAAATTAAATTCTAAGCACACTGGAGTGAAGAACTAAAATTCTGCACAACTGACTGGGCAATTATAGTACAGGGGATTCCCCAAAGCTTCATGTGACAAGAAAGGTTAAATGATATCAATCAAACTCAAACAAGCAAGATGTGTTTAAAGAGAAGAACAAAGAGGCCTCTATGTTAATAAAGTTATCCATTTGTGATGAATTGGTGGCATCGGTATGCAGTTGACTTGTGGAATCAATTATGCTCTCTATATGCTGTATCAGTTAAAGGGTGTGTTTTTATGTGAATAAGACACTCTTGTCAATCACATGGAAGGAAAATCTTTTGCTGATCTTTTGCTGAATTTAAAGGATATCATGGAGCAACTTGCAGTAATTAAAAACAAATTTAATAAGGAATACATCGTTGTACAAGATACTTGCTGATTTGTAAATATAACAGGAGCAAGCAACTGTGCTTCATTGTGATAATCAAAGTGAAATAGAACTTGCAAATACTCCAGTATTCCACACTCAAACAAAGCGTGTGGAAGTTTGCTATCAGTACACATGATAGCTAGTTTAACATGTGAGATACAGCTATAAAAAATTGTCCAGTATTGAGGTAAACTGCTGATATTATCACCAGCAGCTTGGTCATGATAGGCTTGCTCTTGTTTTCAATATAACCCTTAAGGAAGCATATAAGAATGTGTATTTACTATTAACAATCATATTGTACCTTTTACAATGTATATACTAATTTAAAACATTAAATGTGAGATAAAGCTATAAAATATTGTCCAACATTGAAATAAAAATGCTAACATTATCACCAATGGCTTGGCCATGATAAGTTAGTAATAGGGGAAAGCTTGTTCTTTTTTTCAATATGACCATTAAGGAAGGGGATTAGAATGAGTATTAATGATCATATTGTACCTTATACAGTGCTTGTTTATAATAATTTTTGGCATGAAATGTTAGTGATCTAAATCAAATTGAATAGTCAATGACAACTAATAATGATAGAAAAATTTTCATAAATGGAAAGAGAGCACCCAAGGATATAGAGGAACTGTTAAATGGACTCTCCCACCACGGGATTTATGTAAAACCAATTTTGATGGGGCCTCCAAAGGGAATCCGGGGAAGACAAGGGCAAGTTGTATCATCCAAGATCCAAAAGGAACTCTACTCTGGGGCTCTACAACACAGCTTCCTACAAGGACTAACAATGAGGTTAAAGCCCTAGCCCTCTTCCTCAAATCAACGATGTTTGGAGTAGGTGACTCCAAGTTATAATCGATGGAATGTTAAAAGGAGCTATACCCAGCTGGAAACTAAATCATATCCTCCAAGATGCAAAGTTGCTTAAGGCTAAATCCATTTCCAATGGTTTCCAACATTTTTTTAAAGAAGCCAACAGACCAGCAGATCTGCTAGTCAATGCTAGAGCCGAGATGGAGGAGGTTTTGTCACATCCCAACTCCTCAAAGAATGTCTGATTATGACTAAGTGTCACGTCTCAATCCTGATGCAGGTTACTTTTGGTTATGTGTGGATTTGTTTCATGCTTTGATGTGCCTAGTAGAATAATAAATAATATGATGGTGTTTTGGTGTGGAGATAAATGAAAGTGTTTATTTAAATTATGAAAAGCTG
The DNA here is from genome assembly GCA_007258455.2 of Sequoia sempervirens. Classification (NCBI taxonomy): domain Eukaryota; kingdom Viridiplantae; phylum Streptophyta; class Pinopsida; order Cupressales; family Cupressaceae; genus Sequoia; species Sequoia sempervirens. The sequence goes on along the minus strand of VDFB02270651.1, from coordinate 398,400,367 downwards.
AATAGTATTGAATGTGTTTTATTTTGAAAATGAAGCAAAATAGAGTAGAAGCATTTTAATGTAATGCATTGCTTTATTTATATCTTAATATGATAGTAATTCAATTATTGTTGTGTGCCTAAGTGCACTTGAGTTGCAGGAAGTCGAAGACCAAGGGTGTGATTAAGGGGAGGTGAATAGCTTCTTGACAGGACAAAGCAGGAAGACCTCTCGATCACACACATGCACTTAGTTTCATATAGGCTGCATTTAGGAATGTTTAACTTTTGTGTGTTTGTTTTGAATTATTTGCAAATTAAGTAATAATTAGTAAATTAAATAACTGGCGAGACAAAAAGCATGATGAAATAAAATAAAGGATTAAGTTTAAATATAGTTAATTATAGATTTTTTATTTAAATACTCATGCATTCTAATCTTCCTTTAATTGATGTTAATCTCTGAGTTAGTAAGTTAACCATTAGTTAAAAGATATTTATTTTATTATTGAGTAAATATTTTCGAAATGGGATTTACATGCAAGTAAATTGAAAATTAATATTAATTTTAAAATATATTTCAAGATTAGGGTAGAAAAAAATTGAAATGGGAAAAAGGAATTTTAAATAGGGAAGTGAGTTCCCGAGAAGGTAACGGTTCTAGAAAAACTTTCTGGAAAATAAGCTCTGCAATCTTCGCTTTAATGGCTGTCAAGAAGATACTGAATCTTTAAAAATTGTGAGTTGAGAATTGTTCTTTGGAGGATAGTTGGAAAATAAAGAGCTGGAAAAACAACTGGAAAGAAGGAAAGAGGAGAAGTGTGCTCAGGAAAACCAGATTGAACAGGGGCAAAGGAAGAAGTGTTTTGAAGAGTTTTTCCAGCTAGAAGCGTAATTTTCAGGTTCTCTACTCTTTACCCACATTTCTTGTTGAAAAATGCAAATACTTCTGAAGAAATTGAATGCAAAGTGTTTGAATTGTATGCAAAAGCTGTGAAAATCTGGGAAAATATATCTCATTCCTGTGAATGCATTGAAAGTATTTGCACAAATATACTTCTTTCAGAATTGGGGTTATCTTGTTCTTCTTTATTTACTGTGGTTCTTGAGTTTGTTTTTCAATCATGAACTATGATTCTGTAAATAAATATATACAAATATATATATCTGCATATATATATATATATATACACACACACTTATAATATTGTGCATATATATATGTATGTATATAAATATATATACTCTGACAAAGCCTTGTATCAATTTCGAAGTTCGCAGAAATCATATGAAATTAAAACTAGGCATCGAATTTCTTTTAAAACCGAATTTAGTTGTTTGGGGGATTCTACACCCCAGCCCACCCATAGAGGATGGGCGGCGCTGTGAGAGGGTTGCGCCCTCCACAGGTCAAAGCCTGTGGAGGAGTTGCTGCCTCCTCACAGCCAATGCCCTCCCCTATGGGATGGCGTTGGCCCTTCACCTTATGCACTGCGAACAGTATAATTTTCATTTTCTTTTCATTAAATTGCGAAATTTAGAATCCGTCTATCATGCAATGGAAAATCTGTGACTTGTAAATTTTTGTATAAATTATATATGTATTTCAATAAATATTTATATATATATTTCAATATATATATATCTATTCACACCCAACTATATATATATATATATATACAATCACAAGCACAGGCTTTTCCAAAACTCTGTTCTCTATAGAAAATTAACATCCACTGTCATTGGGTTTTACTCAGAAAATATATATATATGAGTAAATATATACATATTTATATATATATAAACACAGATATATATATATATATATAAATATACATATATTTATATATATGCACTGGCATAAGTAATGCTGTTATTTACTAAAAGCAGAACTTCCTTCAATGGTTCTTAACCGAAAACACAGCAGAGGTATAAGCAAATCTGTACAATAAATTCTTATATCTCAAGTTGAAACTTTGAAAACGTAGAATAAATTCATACAAATAACTCTGAGTTGGATAGCAAACTTGTTTTTGGATACAAATCTGGTTATCTATTTTATTCATCTTTTTCTCAAATTGTCTATATTTTTTGAATATCGGTGTGTTGGGAAAACATCATATATCTTTTCTGAACTTAGGGAAGATACTCATAAGGCTATGATTAAAGTTGAAAATGAAACTTTATAGCCAATATAGACTATTGAGAACACAGTCACAATTAGAGAATTTTTTGAAAAGAGTGGTTTTCTTTTTGCTGAAACTATTAAAATTATTCACTGTGAACAAAACTAAATTAGAAAATAGAATTTGAACTAAATTGATTTTACATTGTAAACTCACTTGAAATTGAAAACTTTATTTACTGAATGCATGCATGAAAGCTATTTTGACAATATTTGTGTATACATTAGAAAATGATGAAATCTCTTTGAAGTTAGAAATGTGTAAAAATTGTCTGTGACCTTAGAAGGACAATGTATCATTTTCTGTATTATGAGAAACTTTCGGGACAGGATGCCGAAGGTGGAACCACAGAGACGATAGTTTTACCTTTTCTAAAACTATCACTTGTTTTATTTATGCTTGGCCAAGCACATGCATCATTGAAATAGATGGAATTAACAGCCTAGAACTAAATGAATATAGGTCTCTGCCACCTCCTGTTTGCAAGAAATATGTGATTCTCATGTTAGGAATGCATATAGGCATCAAGCTTGCATCGAGAGTTCCCTCCTGCGTTGTTGTTTCAGGTTGCTAGGCTCCTCGTGCAGGGCCGTGGATTTCTTCGAGTTAGGAAGAAACTCGGGGAAGTATTGCACGTCGTGGTTGGGCGGAAAAGGTGCCTTAATCACACTCTTGGCCCCAGCTTGCAAGAAGACCAGTGCTGTCACGGCGGTTGAGGTTCAGAGATTTAAATGTTATAAATATATTCATGTATTATTTGGAATGGCTTGAAAAGCCCACTTGTAAATGTAATTTTATTTGTAATTCATTATTGTAACATTGAAATAGATGTACTGATTGAGAGTTAGTCATGTAATTGAAAACTTGAGTGAATTTATGGAAACTCATTGATATGCAAATGGCAATCATACATGTATCATTGCAATGATCCTTGTTGTTAATTTAATTTATTTCTTTTACATACATGGAATGAGATTTATTTTGAATTTATCTTTTTAGCATTTATGGAAAGATCATGACATATGCATCTTTTGTTTCTTCCATCCTTGGAATGTATTAAGTTTGGTAAATTATATGGCTAAATGAACATCAATTTTCGAGTGTTACACTAAGGAAGTTATCAAGAGCGGACAGCCCACTCATAGCCTCATTGGACTAGAGAAGGGGCTAGCATAAGTCCATAGCCTTTATACTACTAGTGTATGCCAAACCCTACAGTTGTCCTTCATAACCATTTTATGTGATGATTAATACATGTAAGGTTGGAAAACAACAACACTTGTGGTCCACTTGCGACTGGAAAGTATATCAGCCGATAGGGTGCCATGACAATGAGGAGTGAAGCCCAATGTGGAGAGGTGCCTTTTGTTGGGCCACTCCCAACCAAATGACTTGTAATGATTATTGCAGCCAAGGATAAATCTCAAATGGTGATAGTTCAAAGCATTTTGGAGAAAGAGTTGGAGGAAGAGAAATGGGTTTCAAGATGGAGGGGGAAGTGAAAACTAAATCAAGCATGGCAAACACTTTCCTGGGAAATTTGGCCTCCAAAATTGTATATAAGAACCCTTCTGTTTGGATGGCAAATATCTTGGTGTAGAGGACCTACCTACACATCTAGGAGGACCTAGTGGCAATTTGGGAAATAGCCTAAAGCACCCTTCAACAAATTGAAACAACCATAGATATAAATGTAGCACAGAGTAGTGTAATGACAATGAAGAACCCTTCTTCCAAGACTCTATGGTATAGGGTTTTGATTCTAGAGGAGAAATTATTTGGCTTTCATAAAGTTTGACAACTTAGATGGGTGGAGACGGACATATAGGGAAACCATTAGCAACTACCAACAACTTTTTATCAAGTAGCTACCAAGGCAACCCGACAGGAGTACAACTGAATGCATGGCAGCACAAGAAACATAAATGTAGAGGTCTTCATTTTGAAACCTAAATATAAAAGTTCCATTTGAAAGAAAAATTACTCATCTCCACTATCCATCAGTCAAGTACAATGTAATATTGTCTGCATATGACCTACAAATCTCTTTTACAAGACACACCAACTTGTAGAACCTTCATTCAATTGCTTTCTTCCAAAACCCTACTCCAATGGTGACAATTGTGTGCAAAACACTTGCTACAATAAGTAAAAATGAGTGCCAACCCATGTTCTGTAATGTCGCCTATTTGAGAATTACCCTAAATCTTGTCCTAGAATCACAAATTTCATTACAATAAGAATTGTAATATAGCTAGAGATATAACTTACTAATTAAATGCCTTTTAGCAAGATAAATCCTAATTTAGGTCCTGCAATCATATCAGGCAATATTGAATTTGTATATATAATTCATAAAAAAGAGTACAAATAGGTAAAATCATCATAACTCATTAGATAAGCCATGTTACATCTATACTTATTTCAGTATTCAATCACAATATGATTGAATGAGGCAAAATGATAAGTTGGCCCAAAGCAAACCCCACACTAAGCCCAAGAGTGGACACTCACCCTCTTGTCCCCAAGTGGCAGGCACGTTGGACATCAAGCATGGGGTAGTCTACCTAGTGGAGTGCTTGTATTTGCCCTCCCTATTCATATCTTCTTATTCATCCTCTTATGACTTGTGATTTCTCCAACAATCAACCATCGTAGAGGTTGGAAAGGAAGTCGCAATAGGTTGCCCGGAAATCCTCTTATCTAAGCCCAAGAGCAAATACTCACCCTCTTGACCACAAGAGGCAAGCACATTGGACATCCAACATGCGGTGATCCACTTAGATGGTGATCTTGTATCTGCTCCCCTTCCTTGCATTTCCTCTTCTCCTCCACATGATTGCTTGCCGGGTTATAGATAGATTAATTATTTAGAATATGCATTTCACATTATCACACCACAATTATTGATTCTATTATTCATACCACTATTCTTGTAGAAAATAGAATTATTGCAGATTATATATATATATATATCTTCAGACTGCCGTTGTGATTTAGACAGATCTAACTTTAATACTGTTTCCTTCTTGGGATGCTGATCACAACTCTTTTTGGATAAGTACTTCTACTCCTTGGTTTGATGTATCTATTTTATCGCTGGATGTTGTCTTCCTTCTTATGAGGATAGATGTTCCTTTTGAATATATTTCTGCTTTAATCTATTTTTTATCTGCTCTAGTTTGAATCACAATTCTGCTCAAATCTGCCTCATAACTCCTCTACAAAATCTTCCTAAATCTTCTCCTTAATATGTTTGCTCTGCTGTAATAAAACCTGAGAGATACCCTCTTAATTCATAGCATCTTCAATATATAAAACTGTTTTCCAAGAGGAGTGACTCCTCAAGAGGTGCGACTCCTTGAAGAGGGTCGCCTTCTCTAATAAAAAATAATGTTACCTTAATTTCATCTTCATTGCTGCCTTTAATTAATTGCTGCCCTGACATCCTAGAATTGCTGCCTCGGGTAAATGATCGCTGCTTTTGATTATTAATATAGCTGTCTTTTAATATGAATCCATACCAATCACTGCCTTTACATAATTGCAATTTGTTTATTTTAATATATTATCTGTTTATTTTCATATATATATATATATATATATGCACTTTTCAATATTTATATTATATGATTAAAATTATAATAATATTTTAAGTTGACAATATTTATATTTATATTTTTAGTATTTATATTGTTATTTATTTTTTATTTATTTATTTGTATTTAGATGCTTTATCTCTTAGTGTTACAATTTCAGGGGCATGACAGTCTACCCTTCTGAAAATTGCCTGTCCTCAAGCAATGCCATTTTAACCAAAACCTTTTCAATGGCGTAGATATCTCTTAACCTTAAAGCAAGAACTTATATATATTAAGATGAGGATTAGAAGTATGACATATATCTATGTAATGTTCTATAAAGAGGTTTTCCATTCACTTGACAAGAAACCTTAAGGGTCTTATGAAGAGATTACAAGTTGACAAATTACAATTCTTACTAGGGGGATTGGTGGGGTAATTTGTTTCTAGATCTTGAGGGTGTAAAGTCGTCGTAACTACTAGATTTGTTCCTCCACAAAGCTCCATTTGTTTATTGTCCTTTCTTCATTTGATTGGATGCTTTTAAGATCTCCTTCATTGTACCTTGTTTTCTTGCTTGGATTTCCTTTCCTTCGTCATCGAACATTGCCTCTATATTACATATTTGGCTTCCTTTTCCACATATGTGTCCTAGCCCCCATTTTTCCTTACACTTGAAGCACAATTTTTTCTTTCTAAGGTCTTCTCTATTACAAACATGCTCATGCTCCCATTTTTATCTACAATGGAAACATGGTTTTACTTTTTGAACTTCTTTTAAAATCATTTCTAGGAAGAAATTCCTTTTTATGCCAATTTTCCTTATAGGGGTATTCATTATATGTGTTTGATGTAAAATTCTTCGTGTAGGGCTTGTCTTTTGATGATGTGATTTCTAATCTCATTGCCTTTCGGATTGCATCTTGAAGTGTTGTAGGATCGAAGGCAGTTACCATACCCTTGATTGATTCTTTTAAACCTTCTACAAATAGGTATGTGAGTCTACTTTGAGAAACCTCGAGTACCATGACTAATAGCTTTTGGAATTCAGTGGCATAATCTTCTACGGTTCCTTGTTGTTTTAGTTGTGTTTGTTCTTTAAAGTACCATTCGAGATGTTTTTGATCAAATCTTTTGATAAGCTTTTGAGTGAATTCATCATAAGTCTTATTTTCAAATCTATACTTATTTTCAGTATTCAATCACAATAGGATTGAATGAGGGAGAACATTAGGTTGGCCCAAAGAAAACTCCACAGTAAGCCCAAGAGTGGATACTCACCCTCTTGGCCCCAAGTGGCAAGCACATTGGACATCCAACATGGGGTAGTCTACCTAGTGGGGTGCTAGACAACTACTTTGAAGAACTCCTAGATTGGATAGGAGCACTAGACAACTAATTTGAATATGAAGATGTGCCAAAAGAGCAAAGGGTGAAGTTGACCAAGACAAAATTGAAGGGCCATGCCTTGCTTTGGTGGGATTATGTACAAAATGAAAGGAGAAAGAAGGGCAAGTCTAAAATCACCTCTTGGGATAGGATGGTTGCTAAACTCAAAGGAAAATTCCTACCTGGTGACAATAACATTCAGTTATTCAAAAGGCTGCAAAACCTCAAGCAAAAAGATATGGATGTGCAAGCCTATATAGAGGAGTTCTACAAATTGAGTATAAGGGCAAGCCATGTAGAAGATGATGTGGAAAAAGTGACAAGATATATCAATGGGTTGAGATACAACCTTCAGGATGAATTGAGCCTCACAAACCCAAGAACAGTGGAAGAGTGTTATCAATTGGCCATCAAGGCTGAAGATAAGTTGAGGAGAAGGCAAGAAAAGCAAAGTAGGGGTAAAGGAAGAAATTTTAGAGGAAGATGGTCATATGTTGATTCAGGACAGTCATATGAGAGTCAAGGAGAGGCAAGTAGAGTTCAAGAACAAGCTGTAGATTCAAGAGGCAGTTTTAGGCGAAAAAGATCAGATTCTAGAGGCAGATTTGGAGGCCAAAGAGGAGGTTCAAGTGGCTTTACTGGGAAGTGCTATAAGTGCAACAAATGAGCAGGCCACCAAGCATGGCAATGTATTGAGGAGCAACCATCTACTTTTGTTGGAAGAGAAAGAAGAAATCAGATTGCACAAGGTGGAGATGATGCTAAGAGTGTACATTCTTCACCACACATTGAGGAACCAAAGATTGGAGAATTTTTGCTGATGAGAACTCTGATCAAAGGGCCAATGGAGAAGGAACCACCACAGAGAAAATCACTCTTTAGGACTACATGTAAAAGCCAAGGTAAGTGTTGCAAGGTTGTTATTGATTCTAGTAGCACAGACAATTTGGTTTCTCTTGAAATGGTTGAGAAGTTGAAATTACAAAAGCTCTCTCATGCCACTCCCTATAAGGTCTCTCGGCTTAACAAAGGACAACAAGTAGTTGTGAATGAACAAAGTTGGATAGATTTTCACATAGGGGGATATAAGGATAAGGTCTTGTGTGACATAATACCAATGGATGTTTGCCATTTTCTTTTGGGTAGACCTTGGCAATATGATAGGAATGCCAAGCATGATGGTAGGAAAAACATATATGTCATAGAGAAAGATGGAGTTTAATACACCCTTACACCATTAAAAGAGGAAAGTCAAGAATCACAATTGGGTTCTAGTGTTATGTTGGTGAGTGAAAAGGAGTTTGTACAAATCATAGATAAGGAAGACAAAGATCCAAAAGTGGGGTCAAGGGTGACGTTAATGAGTCAAAAAGAGTTCCCAAAGTCTATGAAGGAGGAAAAGGTGGATTTTGAAATCATGATCAGACCCCGGACTGTCATGACAGCAATTCACATTCATGAATTGCCATGGGAGATCCAAAGCATGTTGAAGGATAATGTAGACATAGTTGTGGATGAGTTTTCACATTCCTTACTACCAAGGCAAAGGATCAATCATTTAAAGTTGTTTGAAGAGAGTGAATTTGAGTCTAAAGTGCAAGTTGAGCAAGGTGAGTTGCTGGCAAACACAGTGCAGGGTTCAAATTTTTGTTGTTAGACTGCAAGGACAGAGCTTTATTAATTCACCATATTAGACATATGCCATTTGAGTGTGAGGATGCAAGTAGATTTATGTCTGCTACTAGGACAATAGAGAGGGTTGTATGTGGGGAAGATAAAGTTGCCATTGTGGGTTTGCAGAGCGAAATACCTCAACCAGCAATTGACATGTTGAAAGGATTATTGGGTGAGTGTGGAAAACATTACATAGTTGTATTGCAAGGGTCTCTTCCAAATCTGAGCAGTGTTGGTGTTGACAAGGCAAGGAGCACTCAATCTTTTCTATTTTCCATTGAGGGTGAAGCATATAGACATTCATTGCAGGCATTTCACAAGGAGATATTGGAGGTTAGTACTGATATACTTCTTTTGGAAGAGAGCAATACCATTGATCAAGAAACCATGTTTAAAGTCCTAATGGTTAGAGATAAGGAGAGAAGACAAAATGCTTTGGTTGGGATGGTAAACTTGAGGGATGAGAAGCCTAAGTTCAAAATGAAACAAGCTATTGAAGTGGGGCAAGGTTCTATTGCATTGTATGCCATCTATCAAGTAGAAAGGGATTAGTTACAAGTTGGAGGTAGCGGATGCAAGCAAAGGGCAGTTCTGAGCAAAGGAGTCATTGATTTCAAGGTTGTAGATTTAGTTATTGGTTTGTACTCTTTACAAGTGGATGTTGTTGCAGGTTATCATGCAGGTTCCCAAGCATTTGCAGATGGTGAGTGGGTGATGATGCAGGTTTACTATTGCAGGTCTTAACTCAAGTGGAACTTGAGTTCTTTTCTCTGGTAGGGAGTATGGTGCGGGGGCACCCACAAATTTTCATGCCTCCAAGGATCAAGAAGTTGTCACTTTGTTTTACTTTGGTGTTTTTCATGTAATAAGGTCTTCTTAGACCATTTCATGTGTGTTGGGATCTAGATTAAGTCATTAGATGAATAGTAGTGTCTAAATACAAAAGTTGTCAAAAGTTACACAATGTTGGTGAGCAACTTTTTGTATTTTTGTCAAACTGAACATAATGATGTTTGTGTTAGTCCTTAATTTGAAAAGTGGTTGAGAACCGTTGGAATATGATTGTAAGTGTTTAAAAAGCCTTGTATGGTCAAAGGGAAGGTTGGTTGTTAAATTTTTTGAAGATTGAAGCAATAAAACTTTGTTTTTCTGTAAATTCTAATGTTTCCTTGCTGCTATTCTGAGTTGTACGGATCTGTACGATCCAAGGATGATCTAAAACCAATTGTGGATGATTGTACACTGAATCTACTTTCTTTTGCCACCGGTTGCATGTAATTTCATTGAGTTTCAAAGGCATTGTGTCCATTTTACTTCAGACTGGTTGAAACCCTAGTCAGGGTAACCAGTGAGGGAATAAAATGTAATAATCTCCATTCCACCTGGTAGAAACTTCTGAAACTTGGTGGAATGGATTGTGTTGATGTGCATTTTGATATTTCTAAGTTGTTGATGAAGGAAATGGGGTGTGGCATGTGTGGAGAAGTCTGAATGTCTGATACCTTCATGTATCAGACCTAGAAGCCCTAGTGAGTGGAAGGAATTTGTTGTTTGCAATTGGGGAATGATCTGTGTTGGGAGTAGTTGTTTGAGACCCTGTAGGATGTGTTTGAAGCATTGGAACGGGAGTAGAGACCCTAGAACCCAAATACCTTGCTGCTACCAAGCCAAATTGCACCATTAAGCCTAATCAAAGTGAGGACAGTCAAAATGAGAGCCCCTCCATACAAAAGAATCCTATCTCATTTTGAGATATGTGTGAAAATGGGTAAATGGGTATCTGAAACAGGTTTCCTTTTTGGTGGATCAGGTTGGTGTCAAAAGTTATGCCCAAAAATGCCCTTTTGAAAGGCTTTTAGCAAAATGAGGGTTTGTGAAGGAAAACCCATCAATTGAAGACTAAGAGTTGAAAGAGTGGTTGTTTTTGTGTGTGTTAGGAGATTGTTTACCCCCGCTCTGCATCATCTACCCTCCCTATTCATATCTTCGTATTCATCCTCTTATGACTTGTGATTTCTCCAACAATCAACCATCATAGTGGTTGGAAAGGAAATTGCAATAGGGTGCCTTGAAATCCTCCTATCTAAGCCCAAGAGCGGACACTCACCCTCTTGGCCACAAGTGGTAGGCACATTGGACATCCAACATGTGGTGGTCTACTTAAATGATGATCTCATATTTGCTCCCCTTCCTTGCATTTCCTCTTCTCCTCCACATGATTGCTTGCCGGGTTATAGATAGATCAATGATTTAGAATATGCATTTCACATTATCACACCACATCTATTGATTCTATTATTCATACCACTATTCTTGTAGAAAATAGAATTATTGCAGATTATATATATCTCTTCAGACTACTGTTGCGATTTAGACAGATCTAATTTTAATACTGTTTCCTTCTTGGGATGCTGATTGCATCTCGTTTTGGATAAGTACTTCTACTCCTTGGTTCGATCTATCTATTTTATCACTGGATGTTGTTTTCCCTCTTATAAGGATCAATGTTCCTTTTGAATATGTTTCTGCTTTAATCACTTTTTTATCTGCTCAAGTCCGAATCACAATTCTGCTCAAATCTGCCTCATAACTCCTCTACAAAATCTTCCTAAATCTTCTCCTTAATATGTTTGCTCTGCTGTAATAAAACCCGAGAGATACCCTCTTAATTCATAGCATCTTCAATATATAAAACTATTTGCCAAGAGGAGTGACTCCTCAAGAGGTGCGACTCCTTGAAGAGGGTCGGCTTCTTTAATTAAAAATAATGTTACCTTAATTTCATTTTCATCACTGCCTTTAATTAATTGTTTCCCTCACATCCTAGTATTGCTACCTGGGGTAAATGATCGCTGCTTTTGATTATTAATATAGCTGTCTTTTAATATGAAATACATACCAATCGCTGCCTTTACATAATTGCTATATATATATATATATATATATATATATTTCAATATTTATATTATAATGATTAAAATTATAATAATATTTAAGTTGACAATATTTATATTTATATTTTTAATATTTATATTGTTATTTATTTTTTATTTATTTATTTGTATTTCGATGTTTTATATCTTAGTGTTACAATTTCAGAGGCATGACATGTACAGTATTCAAATTTGATTTAAATAACCTCCTACACATTCCCCAAGAGTGTGAACAAACATTCCAATATTTGGAAGGTGAAATGAACAAACAAAACCCTTTATATTCCATGTGTTCCACACATAGTGACGAATTTGCTGAAAGCTCAAAGAATAGTTCAACGCTTCTAACAAGTTCATTGAGTAAATGGATGTTCACTGTGGTGTTCTGCATGTTTAAAGTGGCATTCTATGCATCAGCCACAGAAAACACATGTTCTTGGCATGTTGCAAGTTGCAAACTCATCAAAATTGGAAAAATACTCTAAGCACACAAGCCCATCTTCTTTCCCAAGATGCTTTGGATCATCCTAGGTCTTCAACAATCCTGAATACAAGTCCTTGATGTTCCAAATGATAGAAACCAACTTTTTCTCAAGAAGGAATCCCTTAACTAGTCTTCCTTGACTGAAATGGAGATAGAATTAACCATTTGATCCTACTCAAAATCCAATTTTTGGATCAGTCCATAAAGATATGCAAGAATGGGAAAAGAAAAGGGAAGCCATCTTGGTAGAAGTGAGAGGGAAGAAGTCACCAAAAGTCTTGTTTAAAGGCTCAAGTCCAAAAGGCAAAGCAAAGAAAGGAAAGGTTGGTCATGATTAAGACAATGTCATAGGGGGGCAAAGGAAGGAATTCAAGGCAACCCATGATCACATCCCCAAAAGACATGTTACATGCTTAAATTTACAAATGTTGAATATTGAATTGAATAAATTACCAGCATCCAATGCTATATATGGTGTATCCCAATAGACGAGGTCGGGTGCAACTCCTATGTGAATTTAATGGAAGTGATACCCATTACTCCTGGCATCTAAGATAAAAGACACCCCAAAAGGGTAATTTAATGACCAAAAAATAATGATACAACAACCATATTTTACTGTCTTGAGATACAAGTGAATTCTCTCACTTCTTCTTTCAATCTTTGTTATGCAACTCCTGGTTGATTACAGTCAATATTTTTTTTCTCTGTACAAACATGTACTTGTAAACTTTACAAGGACAATAGTTCAACCGTTGTCCCTATGTACAACATGGTGTAAGCAAAGATGAAACGGTATCAAGTGTTGGTAAAGCATTCATAAATGCCATCAGAAAAATAAAAGAACATCAACCCGTTCCTTTCCCTCATAAACAGAAACATCTTCAGGTCAAGGAAATGCATTCCTTGCTCTTGTAAACAATATAAGATTTGAATCAATCTTCTAGTCAAGTAATATAGTGAAATTATTTGGCAATTACAAAGAAAAGCAATCACTTTTCTCCTCCTTGTATGTTTGCTGTAATTCTTGAGACATGGAAATTAGCACCATAGTACTAACAATTATTTTTATCCAAATATCATGTTTACCATAGACCAATACTGGTACTAGTACAGGAGACTGGTTCCAGTACCAATACATCTGTTCTTGAAAAATAGGAGACAAGGATGCTTAGAGATGCCAATTTTTTTATATAGATGATCTATTACTAATTATAAAAAATAGGCTACAATATAGATGTGAAAAATCCTCATCAGCCCCACCACGCAAGATGCTAGTTCAGACTAAAACATTACAAAACATCGTCTATACCACCATCATATACAAAGGAGCATCACAAAATACTAGAAATTATAAATGTTGACTCTACCCTTCCAAGTCAGGATCTAGCTTCGGAACAGCAGCATATTCAACTTCGACATAGCAGCATATTCAACTTCAACATTGTTTTTATTACCTCTATTATTACTTTCTTTGTAAGAATCAACCCCTATGAAGACTCTCTCAACTACCACTTTTATCAAAATTTTGGTTTATAACTTCCAAGTCTTTGACTGCTTCAATTATAAGTAATTCACATTTAAGCTGTTTGTTGTACTAGTTCTGAAAGTCTAGATACTCCTTGTAAAATTTATCATCAATCTTCCTAAGATCATGCGGCCAAAATTCAGCAAACTTTATATCAGACTTGTAGATTAGAGTTGAACCTTCATCCACTATCTTCATGAATCTTTCGGTGGGGATTTGGGGATTTCCAAAGTCATGGTAACCTGTTCAAGAATTTTGAAAAAGGTGAGTCTACTAGAAGACTTAATATGGTACCTTCTCTTGTCTTGGCATAAATCTTCATTTCTCCTTTTCCAGATAAACCACAAAATTTCAATAAAGAGAGAAATTCAAAAAAAATTAAGCTTGACATTTATCCCCTTGGCATAACCACAAAGAATTTCTTGCCATGACACATTAACTCTAATGTCCCACCCAAGAATGTTACCCATGAAGATAGACCAAATAGGCTTAGCATACAAACAATTAAAGAATATATGCTCAAAATCTTCTAAACAATTACAGACAGAATAGTTATTATTGCAAGGATTACCCACAACAAGTTTTTTGAACGGCAAAAGCCATCTAAAGCAACATTTCTTAGGTTCTAAGATCCTAGACCAACAAGCTTTCAAAGAATCAGACCAGTCTTGATTGTCAAGGTTAATGTTCTAGGCAAGATTAACATGTTTTAAGACCTCTCAGGAATTGATCAAAAACTTATGCAACTTTTGAGAACATATTTTCAAAAATATTGTACCATACTCCACTTAAAGTTATCCAAACTCTCAAGTATTAAATTTCAACTTGATAGGAAACTTAACAATCAATAGGGCCTTCTTTAAAGTGGAATAAGTTCTTATATGTGAAGTAGGCAGATCAAATTCAGTACTAACCTGAGGCCAAGTCTTCAAGATACTATTGTTAAATATATATCCTGAAACTCATAATTTCCTTTACTGTTCCAGTTGTAAGCAAAGCAACCCTGAAGTAGAGCTAGTGGCTTTTTTTTGCTAACCAAATTCCACCAGGATTTGAAGCTATAGGCCTCATTTGTATTTTTATTAAGAGCTTCTTCCCGTCAATGAGGTTTCTTACTGATTCCCAGGCTTTCTATATACCGTTCAGCATAGTAAACCCTGAAGACTTAATAGGAAACTTCCCAAAATTTATATCATGAGGATGCAAGTTTCTCCATTGCCTGGCATTTTTTGGAACCACATCATGAATATTCTTTCTTACCAAGACTTTCCATAGCTCATTGCCATCAAAGGATTTGATTATCCACTTTTTGGTAAGCACCACACTTTGGATCCTCAAATTCTTCAGTCCCAAACCTCTTATACTTTTGTCCATACAGCATCAATCCCATCTTACTGCATGCCTTTTATTCTTACCTTTACCATCTGACCAGAGAAAGTCCCTTATCAATTTTTGAACATTGTCAACTTGATAACCAGCAAAGAACCAAATAGAGGCATAATAAATGGAGTATGAAGATAAAATATTTTGACACACTTGCATCCTACAGCTAGGGACAAATAGTTATTATTCCAGCTCAATTTTTCCTCAATCTTAGTGTACATCCAATCCCACATATCCTTCAAGGAAGGTTTGACAACAAAGGGAATCCCTAGGTATCTTACTTGTTTTGAAGGACTCCCATCTTTCCCCGCCCCCCCATTAGCAAGAATAGTTCTTAAATCAATCAGGAGGTTCATCCATCCAGCTCAACAAGATAGACTTAAACTCAGAGACTTTGGCACTTGAAGCATCAAAAAATTTACAACTTTTCAACCGTATTTTTGAAATTATTTTCCTCAAGCAAAGGAAAAAGAGCAGTGTCATCTACAAATTGGATATTCAACAAATTTTCATTATTAGGTAGAACAACCCCTTTCACCACATCCCTCAAAATGTCAATTTTCAACATATAGTGTAGAGCTTTTAAAGAAATCACAAAAAGAGCAGGTGAAAGAGGGCACCCCTGTCTGATAGATCTTTCAAGCATGAAGGGTTCAAAAAGAGAGCCATTAACATCTAACTGAGTGAAGGCATCTTGAACTAATACTTTTATCATTTTACAAAACTCAATAAAAAAACCCAAAAGCTTTCAAAATGGTGAGGATGGATGACCATTCAACTCTGACATGCTTTTTCAATGTCAAGAAGTAGGATACCCACATTTTGATTGGATTTATTGCCCATTCTAAGGATTCCCAATTGGTAATCAAGTTCTCAAGGATATACCTATCTTTGATGAAACCAGTTTGAGTATCATTTTTAATCCTCAAGAGAATGTCTATGAGCCTCAAAGCAAGAACCTTAGCTAGAATCTTCTAAAACGCATTCAACAAAGTAATCGGTCTCCAATTTTTCATTTTGTTTTTTCTCCTTCTTGTGGTAGGAGTTTAATAATGCCTCTATTCACTTTATTTCCTAAAGAGCCTCTATGAATAGCTTCTTTATACATTTCATACAAATTATCAACCACCCACTCAATAGTAGCTTTATAAAATCCAATTGCAAGGCAATCCACTCCTGGGGATTTCCCATTCTTAAAGGAATGGAATGCATTGGTATTTTCCTCTTTTGTGATATCTTTTGCAAGCCAAGACATCATTGATCTTCCTAAGGATGATCTTTTTACAAAGGTTTTGAGCTTGCTTACATCTACTATTATTGTCATTGAGCCGCCAATATATTACTATTTAATTCAATTGTCCTCATTCTCATCTTTGTATGCTCACACCTTGCCCACATTGGGAACTTAGTGATCAAAAAGAGCCAAGATTTAAGTGATTGCAAAAAAAATTGGTGGATTTGAGCTAACATCCTACCAAGGACACTACATTCTTCCAAACCTACTCCCTCTGTGTTACATGACCTCTCAATGAACCCAATTAAAACCTTGTCCATGGCCTCTACTTGCCCATTGGCTCTAGCATAATATGGACTCAAGAATGAATGGAAGATATGGAATTCCAAAGTCATTAATCTAATTGTGTGGTTGACAAAATGTTCCCCATGATCACTTGTAATATGGATACAAATCTTGAACCTTGTTACAAATTGATCCTAGATAAATCTTGTTGTACTTTGGGCACTATTGTCAAATAATGCTCTAGATTTTGTCCACTTCATTAAGTACTATGTGGCAACCAGCATGTACTCACGCCATCATACCTTGCATGTTTTTAATAGTCTAATGAAATTTAGAACTTAGTGTACAAAGAGTCCCTAGGGTTGGGAAGGTTAGAAAGACATAAAGTCCCTTTCTAGTGGCTTTCCTATCTACAAACATGTCACATCCTAATACCCACATGTTTGTATCTCAATGTGGAATTGGCCAACAAAGGCTCGCTTGAAGCACTTTCCTTGTTGTGGCATCAAGATCCATGTGACTCTACTAAATCCTCATGTGCCTCTTGGAGTACATCTTGAATCTCAGCCTTTTTAGCACATCGTTGTAACACTTGATCAAGGCCCATCTTGTACATCAATCAATTTATCAATTGAGATGTGTGTGCCTTCAATGCTAACTTCCTCAATTCAATAGCTTGTGTTTCCCCTAGAAAATATCCAGTAGAGAGATAGTCACCAATTTTTTCCTATGTTTCATGTCGTTTCCAAGATAGGGATGATAGGGGATGGCAATTAAAAAATAGGGAAAAATTAAAAATATAGGAAATTTCAATTATTCTTATATAAGGCATTCATCATATACGTTATAGAACCGCATTACATAACATTAGAGTTGAATGGAGAATTCATATGAGATTTGACATAAATTAACAAGATTTCATTGCTTCAATTGTTAGTGTGCATATATATTATATAACAATTATAACAAAATGACAAAAACGTAGAACATCTACCAATGTGCCTAATCTTCATATGCTGACACTACATCAAAATCAAAGTCTAAGATTGAATCACTTCCAATATGAGGAACTACCTCATCCAATGGTACCCCAACCAGCCCCTCCCATGTTACCTCATCAATTTGTGTCACATCTTTGAGATTAACATCCCAAAATGTGATTGGAGTCTAATGATAGTCACACTGCTGTCAATCTTGAATTTGCAAGGTACTCTACAAAGCCACCAACTTCTTTGATATCAAGAGATAAGCTTGTTCCTCTGGATGAACTAAACAAAGTTGTATGTGGATCAATTCCTCTCTGAAGCAAAGGAATTGGCCAGCTATGAAAGGAAGAGAATGGCAAGCATACTCAACTCCATGGCATCCTTGTCATGTCATGTCCACCATCCAATGGGATCATTTTGAGCTACTGTAGCCCCATATATCCTAGCTCTAGTTTATTGAATGTTGGATTGCAAAGATGGACAAAAGCGATCCACTACTCTCAAAGTTTGGATGTCTCCTAAATGTTGTAGATCTTTTAAAGGGCCTTCATAAACCCTACTTTCACTCTTCATCTTCAAAAGAATGCACTCTCACAATCATTGGTGCATATCATTTTAGAATTAGAGCATAGGCTTCCATTAGAAGTCAGTTGTTCATAATAATGTTCCACTACCACGTCACAATGGCCCTAATATGCTCCTCATATCATCTCAAATCAGTGTCTCTACTTTGTATTGCTTGCTTCATCTCACCAAGCATGTTGTCAACTATCTCATAAATTTTCCCAAAACTAAGAGAGTTTGTATCACCAAACATAATCACCCACACAATAGGTGATATGAATGAGCAAATGTATCTACAAACAAAATATTAAAAAAAAAGATTAAGACTCAATTCTGATTTAAAATTAAAATACATGAAATTTTCAAAATTTAAAATAAAAAATTGATTTAAAAATTCACCTCAAAGTGGACCACCAATTATTATCAAGGATCTTTTGTTTCACATTCTTCTCTACAATTGTATTGGACGATGTCCACCTACACCACTCAACATTAACCATCACTAATTGTAGAGGCTTCTCAACCTCAAGAATCCTCTCCAACAAGATGAAGTAACTAGTATATTGAGTCTGCACAATTTTGAGGAATTTGTTCTTTGAAAAAGTCTTGAAGGAGCAAGTGTGATTGCTACAAAATAACATTTTGATGGCTCTAGCTTTTCTCACCATTACCTTCACCCAATTTATCTTGCCAACATCTTTTAATGCATTGTTTGACACATGAACACAACATGGGACTCAAAAATGCGTTTGTATGCACCTCTACCATCATGCTAGCTACTCTACAAACACATGTTGAATTGGTGACAACTTGTACAACATTTAAAGGCCCAACCTCTTCTATGACATCCCTCAAAATTTGACATTGGAAATCTGCATCTTTGGACTTCCTTGAACAATTAATAACTCTTAAGATAATACAAGCCAGCTATAGATATAACTATATAATTTATGGGTGGTACATGTCTAAAATTAGTTCACCCATCCATGATCATTGAGCAGCCCATACTCAACTAAGTTTGCCTCATGTCCTCCACCAATAAAATTGTCTTAGAATATTCTCTATCAAATAGGATGGTACATAGTCTATATTCTCCAAGGGAAGCTTATGAGGAACCAATGACATTTGTCTTTTTCAACATTTCTTTGAAATAAGGAGAAAGCTAAGTTACCGGTTCGGGTTCGGGGACGGGTGCGGGTACGAGTACCCGGTACGTGGGTACGTGGGTACGTGAAAAAATTTTTTAGGGGTTTGGGTGTGTGTGTGTGTGTGTGTGTGTGTGTGTGTGTGTGTGTAGACAAAAAAATAAGAGAAATATACAGAATTATAAAACTAAATCATTTCATAGTATGATAATTGACCATTGATCAATGCCAAATACCAAAGATAAATATTAAATGCCAATTGATAGTTGAAAAATATTCAAATAAGCCATATCAATGATATCATATATGTATATGTTCACCCAGCAAGTACCCGCACGTACCCGCAGACGAACCCAAGCCATGTGTGTACCAGAACCGGGTTCGGGGCCTGTGGGTACGAACCCTGCAACATAGGGAGAAAGTGTCACATGAAATGGGATGGCATGGGCAAAGAAAAACTTAGCAACAACAAAATCTATCTCTTCCCATAATTATACATTCAACATCCCTAGGGCTTTAGTAATTTTTCTCTTTCCCCTTGTAGAACCCTCTCCCCATTGACCCTCGACTTCCACTATAAGCATAGTAGATTGCATAGACTCTATTGGCAAACCCTTATTTCTTGCCTCAAGCTCCATGTACAACCTAGACACCTCAGCCTTCTCAACTACACCTATCTTTTCACAACCTCTTACCCCATGTCCAAGTATGCACAAAATATGATTACAAACCCTTGTTTAACTACCCTTATAATCCTTGTTGCACATGGCATAAATGTCTACTCCATCTGAATTTTTTTTGTCTTTGTCTATAGAAATTGCAAATTGCAAAAGGATTTTTGGGAGATCGAATGGGCTCTTTGCATAAGATTTTTGGATAGTGGAAGAGCATTCAAAAATGGGTTACTTCTAACTTCACCTACAATACTCACACCCAAAAAAACCCAATATCTCTATGGCTTGTTTGTTTGAAACTTTGAAGAAAACAATAAAAACTCAAAAGAACTTGTGAAAATGAACAATGGATGCCAAACTCACCTCAAATGATGTACTTTTGATCCTCTCTCGTCGTCTTCTCACTGTTGTTCTCTTCTCTTCTGCTCTTTCTCTATCTTTTTCTCACAAATGAAAAGGCAAAATGAGAGTTTTATGATTTTAAGTGTAAATTTCTTTCTTTTAGGTTTTCAATTGAGGCAAAGTGTCTTCATCTCACTACCATTACAAGTCCCATCCTCCCCCACACCCCCCCTTTTTTCTTACTTTTTAATTGTCTTTTAAATTTCTTTATTTTTTTTCTTGTTGGGCCATTGGGGATGACTATCCATAGTATTTTTTCAGCATTTTCAGTATGTCCTTGAATTTTGGATGGCCCTAGGGACATTTACTATTTGTCTAACTTCATCTCACTACCATTACAAGTCCCCTCCTCCCCCACACCCCCCCTTTTTTATTACTTTTTAATTGTCCTTTAAATATCTTTGTTTTTTTGCTTGTTGGGCCATTGGGGATGACTATCCATAGTATTTTTTCAGCATTTTCAGTATGTCCTTGAATTTTGGATGGCCCTAGGGACATTTACTATTTGTCTTGCATAGGAATGGCTAGAAAAGTGTAAGTCATACATCCCATGTGACATTGATATTTAATATTGGAAGGGTAAATTAGTTGTTTGGAATAAATGAACATCAAGAAAATCCTCATTCACACCCTTCAAGGATTTTCCCACTTTTATCCAAAACAACTAATTAACTATTACATGACTATTCATAGGCCTAACAATAATCTTAAAAGTGATCTCTTGTGGAAGCATCAACCACCCACTTATTTAGCCTTGAAGAATGGTTTTATTCGTGAGGTAAAATAGTGCTTGGTGGTCCAGAAAAAATGAGAACATTGTTGAAAGCAAGTAGTGTTGAAACTTTTGAATGGCATAAATCATGTCAAAAGCCTCTCATTCAACAGTACAATAATTATTTTCTGCCTTGGATGAAAATCAACTTGCAAAAAACATAGGATGATCTAATCCCTAGGCTCCTACTTGAGCCAAGGTAGCTTCAATAGTGAGATTAGAAGCATCAACATGAACATTAAATTATTTATCCCAATCTAGGTACACAAGGATAGGTGAACTAATTAAACATACCTTTTGTTCCTTGAAAACTTGTACTTGTTTGTTGAACCAATTGAATTGCTAGGAAAGGTGTCTCAACCTTGCATACTAATGTTTAAGAACAAAAAATGCAATTTGAAAGGCTCTAGAGGTTCATTTTGGCCCCAAAAAATTGTTGAAATGGGCCTTAATCAAAGCAAGTTAATTTTGTAGACATGGATCTCTTCGAGAACTTCAATTCAAAAAAGGGGGCTCAATCAGTTTCTTGTATCAAAGATATGGCCTATAGAAGTTGAACCTCAAAAGAGCTATAAAAGGGGGTTACACTTGTTGACCAACATACAACACATTTTATGACACATAATGAAGCATCTTTTAATGGAGATAATGGAGCCAAAATGGAGTGCCCAAGTTGATGAGTGGAAATGATGAGCTTATGACAGATGTAAGGAATATGTTATTATTAGCCTGTGAACTCATCTTGGAATTTGGGCATGAGATTTTGACTAAGGATTTGGGCACTACATTTTGGATGTTTATAGCTCATGGTTTCCTAATTACCATTTGATAGTTTCATGTTTTACCCAATCCAAAACTAAATGATTGTAGACTTGTTCATCATCAAAAAAAAACATTTATATGTCAAGTCAAATTCATAAATAGTCATTTCCGGTTGATAACATGTTGTCATGTAAAAGTCCAATATTCCAAATTAACAAATGTTTGCAAATTGTCCATTGGGGTAAACTCTTCACAAATGGTGACTAAGATGTGGGCGATAGATGCTCAAAAGGAATGGAATATTTGAAATTAAAAATGAAAAAATAAAATGAAAAATCAGTCACCACTTTTGGAAAAGCTTTATCCTCTATCCAAATTAGTGGCCAACTTAAAGGTTGACATCAACACTCAAAAAAGAACAGTTTTGAAAGTTTGATGCCAACATCAAAACAAACCAAGAAAAAAAAATGAATAATTCAAGTCAGAATTTGAAGATTGGCACTTCAACACAAGGAAATCATCCAAAAGAAAAGATGAAAAATCTTATATTTCAAGAGGATGGCTTGTTGCCAACATCTAAAAAAGTCAACCAAAATAAAGGGAATCACACATAATATTCTTCTTGGACAGCAAAGTCAGTAAGGAAAAAGGCACACCTTTCTGAAATTGGATGATTCCAACAAGGCATTTAAAAATCATAAAGCACAATTTTTATAAATGTGTTATTAATTTAAAAAGTGCAACCAAGGTTCAAAAACTGCACCTGAACTAAAAAATTATACAGCACACTTTTTATAAGTGTTTGTCATCTTTTAAAGTGCAGCCACACTATTTAGTGATGACCATAATAAAGAGTTCCTCCAAAAATAAAGTGTTGATATTGAGGCGCATTTTTTGGTAACGACCATAATAGATAGTTCCTCTAGGTGCACTTTTTGGCAACAATTGTAGTGAAAAAGTTCCTCCAAAATAAAAATAAAGTGTTGGTTGAGTTACAATTTTTGGTGGTAAGTATAGTAAAAAGTTCCTCCGAAGTAAAACAATAAAATAATGTGTTGATATTGAGGCACACTTTTTTGCAATGACCGTTGTAAAAAGTTCCTCCGAAACAATAAAGTCATCTTTCATGCATGAAGTTGCCATAGCTAACTGCTTAAGTTCAAGTGTTTGCCATATCATCATGACTAAAGGTTTCAAAGAACTTTTAAATATTCACTTTGTTCAAAACAAGGAAAAAGTTTCATCAAAATTATCCAAAGCCGCCTATCTAGAAATCTATCTTCAACCTATGACGAAAATAGCTCGCTCTTTTTAGCAGTATCTTTTTCAAAGAAAGAAGCATGTTTTGGGATTTGTTATTTACTTATTTTTAGTCGAAGCTACTTATAGCTTGGTCTATTTTTAGTAGTCTCTATTTTTAGCATGACAAGTTTTTTTGAGGAGACAACTATTTTTAGAAGTATATTTTGCATATCTTGCCATGCAAGAGATGTGACTTCTAAAAACTAAATTGAAATAATTTTAATAGTTAATTGAACTACAGTTGCATGTCTTAAAATTAGAATTAGTGAATAGGATTAGTTTGTAATAAAGCTTGCATTCATGCAATCAAGCTATTTAGGATAAAAGTAGAAGATAATTTCCTTCATTTATTTTCATGCAATGTTCTATAAACAAAAAATAAGTGTTATTTTACACTTAACTCCTAATGGTAATTCTCACGCCTACATATTGAAATGGATATTCACTGCATATTTAGTGTTATTGTTAAATCCAAAATTCAACATTTGGTAGAATTTAGTAAGCCTATTTCAATGATAAGTAGGAGGTATTTTCCACAATGTGTCAAATTATGATTTGACTAAAAAAACTACACGATTGAATCTTGATAGCAATATCATGCCTATTTCACTTCTAAATTACTATTGGAAGTGTTTTCACCTTGTGTTATCGTGCTTTTTTAAGTTAAAAGTAACTTAATAATTACTAAAAACTTTGTATTGTAGTAGGTGTTAGATCGACAATTGTAGCTTTGAATGCAATTGTCATGTTTAAATTATAACGTCTTGTGTATGTATTTTAGGTTATTTAATCTTTATGTTGTTCTTGTAATTGCATTGTTTTAGTCTCCAATTTTAGCTAAATAGCTCAAGCCTCTAGTCTTAGGATTATTTTCAATCAAAAAGCATAAAATCCTTTACCTTACCTTGCAAAATTGTTTCAATCTTTTACACTAGGCCAACCCAAGAGATACACATTTAAAATATATTCAGCTTGAATGTGAAATCCCCAAAAAACCGTTGTAAAGATTGTAAATTGCAAGTACATATTGTTCATAGTAGGTTAATTTTTATTTTAAGGCAAGCTTCCCCTTCTAGTACAAAATGCAGTTCTATTGCACATTTATTCCATTTTGTGTTGCACTAGAAAGTGCAAATTAAAATGTTGACACGTATATTGCTTCTCCAATGTATCAAGTGCTTGAGATGGAGGTTTCATAGTGCATTTTGTAAGTACTATTATGCTGCCAAAATTGCTTTGAATTATTTGTCAGTGATACTCCAATAAAAGCTTAGACTCTACAAATGTCTTGTAACCATTCATTACTGAATAATACATCAACTTGCTTTGGAGTGTGGGTTTTTCTCTCAAAAGGGTTTTCCCCACATAAATCAATATTTTATGGTATATTGCTTGTGTCTATTCCCTTGTAACTATGTGATCAATCTAATTTTTTCACATACCTCCTCTCGTTGAGTAGTGTATGAAATGTATATTGCACCTCCGCTTCCTTTCATGAACAAGGTTCATTTCTTTGTTAGAAAATCCAAAGGATAAAATACTTGTGCAAAATTATTGATGAACTATCTATGGTATCCAACATGACCTAAGAAGAACTTTATTCTAGTCATGTCGCCCAAAGCCTCTATTTCCACAATGAGCCTTATGTTATCCAAGTCCATCTTTGATTTGACCTTACACACACCATGGCCAAGGAGCTTCCCTTGAGATATTGCAAATCTACACATGTTTGGATTCAAAGCCGATTTTGCCACATACACTTTGTTAGAGAGCCATAGTTGACCCAATCACCGAAAACTCAATGAGCTAGGTGAGTAGCAAGTTTTAGCGCCACTTACTCACCGACTTTCTGGTGAGTACTCATTGATTTTTTAGCGAGTACTCACCAAAAAGTCAATGAGTTCGACTTAAAATCTCAACAGTGGCAGCAAAAAAGGCAAACGAGTCATAAACTGATGCCAAATCACAAAATCGCGCTTTTTTTCGCTCAAAAAGGAAAGGAAAACCCTCAAAAATAGCTGCCACCTAAAAACATGCCATTTCCAACATGTTTAAAAGATTGAAAAGGACTTTTTACGAATTTGGAAGGCAAATTTGAAGCACATTTTTGTTTTTTATTTTTATTTTACTTTTTATTTCATTTTGGCTGCAAAATCCAACATCTAGGTTAAAAAAAAATCATCATATGCTCAAACTAGGTAGTAGTTTTGCATTCAAATTCCCAAAAATTGGATTCATCGCCATTTTTTCATCATTTTTTCTGATTTTTTTTGCTATTTTCACTATTTTTTGCATACACAACTTTTTTTTTATTTAAAACTTTTTTTGGAAAAAAATTTTTATAATCTTCACATTATATTAAATTTTTGCTGATTTAAACTAATTTTTAGTGATTTATGTAAACTTTAGGTTTTTTTGTATTAAAAAATTAATATGTTGTGCTTTCACTTTGTATCTGTAGGTTAAATACATCATATAATGGCAAATAGAAAAGCTTTTGGATCAAGTTCAACCTCAAGCTCCACTCCGTCAATGCCACTGCCAAGTATAGGCACTCATCCTGCTGGAGCTAGAGACCCTACCTAGAAATATGCCTATCAAGGACCAGTACTTGGGTCAATTATTTGCTTTGATACACAAATTTATATCATGAGGCATAAATCGCCTCCAATACCATTTTGTGGGCATTACTCATCATGATGCCAAGCCCTGTGCCAACACCATCGAAGAGATAAAAAGAGAGATGAGCACCCTACTTGTAGTTGTAGAAGAGAAAAAATTGCAAAAGGAGAGAACAAGAGCAACCATAGCAGCATCCATAGCTAGTGGTCATGGTGCTCAAGTCCAACCATAATCAGATGAAGATACGACATGTCAAGGCATAGTGGGCTCTCGTTGTGGTCCACACATCTGAAACACATCCACCACCACCACTTCATCTACTTCTACTAGAGTGCCAGCATCAACACCTACATCTACACACACACCACATAGTTTTTTTGTGCCTAGAAACACACCTGAAGCATAACCATTATTAGAAGCTACATGTCCTTTCAATGTGGCGAGTAGTCCTTATTGTGAGAATTTGATAACTACATTGATAGTTGCAAGAAAAGGCTACAAGGCTTCTCGCAAAGACTTGAGTGGGAGGTTAGTTAATTTTAATTTTTAATGCTAATTTATACTTAAAGTAACTTATGTTGAATTTTAGGATAAATTTATGTTCATTAATGTATGTCCTTTTTGTGTTTAAAAATTAATATTTTTAACTTTCACTTTGTACTTGTAGGTTGCTCACCAATGCAATTGAAAGGACAAGGCTAATAGTGGAAGAACAAAATAAGGAATGGAAAAAATATGGCTGCACCATTCTTTTAGATGGGTGGACGGATGGGAAAAACCGCACCATTATTAATTTTTTGATAGCTTCAAATGGTGAGGTTGTTTTTTTGAAATTGATAGATGCCTCAAACAAAGTACTAAATGTCGAAACATTGTTTAATGTTGGAGGAAATTGTCATGGAGGTGGGCATAGAAAATGTGGTGCAAATCATAACTGAAAGCAGCATATTTGGCGGTTGGGAGATTGCTCCAAGACAAACATAACACACTTTTTTGGACACCTTGAGTAGCACATTGCCTTGACCTTCTTTTGGAGGACATAGGAAAACTTGATTGGGTGACACTGGTTGTAAATGATGCAAGGAGCATCACAAAATTTATCTACAATCACCCTTGGGTTCTTCATTTGATGAGAGATCAAATGCAAGGAAAAGTGTTGGTAAAATCGGGTGTCACAAGGTTTGCAATGATTTTCCTAATGTTGCAAAGCATTAATGGTTCATTGACTACTTTGAAACAAATGTTTGTGAGTCAAGCATGGCTAGACTCATCTTATTCGAAGAAGCTTGAAGGAGAGAGGGTTGCAAGCATAGCCTTTGACAACCTTTTTGTGCAAAGAGCTACAGAGAATGTGAAGGTAACCTCAAAACTTTCGATTTAAATTCAAAATTGAATATATATTTTTTAATTTAAATGTTTCATTATTAATTTGTAACTTTAATCTTTTTGTATTTGTAAATAGTAGGTGTTGAAGCCCTTTGTTAGAGTTCTCCATTTGGTAGATAGCGATCAAAACCCAATGGGGTATATTTATGAGGCCATGGATAGGGCCAAAGAGGCTATTAGAAATTATTACAAGGGCAACAACCTCAAATTTGATCCCATATGGGAGACCATTGATAGAAGGTGGAACAATCAACTCCACCAACCCATGCATGCAGCAAGGTACTTCCTCAACCCTCATTTTTTCTATTTAGACACCTCAAATCTTAATGGAGAGGTTATGGAGGGCCTCGCAACATACATTCAGAGGATGACACCCCAGGTTGAGGTGAGAGACATTATCAAAGAATTTTTAAGTTACAAGGCTGAAAGGGGTAGGCTCTTTTCTTCGGAGCTATCTATCCGAGGAAGAACCACTTAGACACCAGATATAAAATTTGTGGTCTTTATTTCACATGCATCTTACAAGTTACAAATTTCAAATTTACAACTACTGATAATTTAATAAAATATGTTTTGACTTTGATTTCTAACTCTTGAATATTTTATTTTGTAGAGTCTTGGTGGACAAATTGGGGTGCAAATACACCAAATCTCCAAAGACTTGTCCTCTACATTCTATGCCAACCTTCAATATTTTATTTTGTAGAGTCTTGGTGGACAAATTGGGGTGCAAATACACCAAATCTCCAAAGACTTGTCATCTACATTCTATGCCAACCTTGTAGTGCATCCAACTGGGAGCGCAATTGGAGCTTGTTTGAGGCCATCCACACAAAGAAGAGGAACAAATTAGCCCAAAAATGCCTCAATGTCCTTGTCTTTGTGCAATACAACCTTCGGTTACACACAAGAAGGGTGGAGGACAAATTAGAGGATCCCATTGAATTGGATGAGATAGATCCTTATAGTGACTAGACAGGGCAAGATGAACAACCTCCATTGTTTACTGAGGATGAGATTTTGGATTTTGAGAGACAGGCATTGGAGGATGTGGAACTGGGTGCAACAAGAGATGTAGGGTTGGATGACATTGATGAGGCTAAGGAAGAGTCATTGCCATTTACTACCAAGATGGAGGTCAAGCCACTGCCTTCCATGCCAATCGAGAAGCCACAGTAGACTCCAAGGACTAGAACCTCTACCTCTCCCCTAGTTTTCAGTAGATTAGGGAAGAGGAAGATGTAAAATATTGTATTTATTTATAGTTTTACAATTTACTATTTTCATTTTGTTAACTATCTATTGCATCAAGCTATCAGCCATCCAGATTCCCCATGAGGATGAGATTTTGAACTCATTTTGCATTCAAATCAATCAAATTTAATAGAAAACATGTTTATACTCATTTATGGACTCATTGGATACATCTTGTCATTGAATTTTGCGAAAAAAAATGTGTTTCTAAAGAAATTTAAGCAATTTTTTATGTTGTCGAGTTTTTGCCAAGCCAAAAAATTTGGGTCTACCAAGTTTTTGCTGAGTCTAAGTTTTCCAACTATGGTTAGAGCCAGTAGATGTCTCTCTTGACTATTGTAAATGGACCAGTTACCCAAAAAGGCCTTGAAGCTTCCCATTGCCATCTTATCAAATACATGCTAGATTAATCTACTAAAAAGTAACCAAAGCATTGCAAAGTCCGAATTGCATTTGATTGTATGCATACATCCCATCTATTACCATAAAGGTGGCCTCCATTTTATCTTTCCAGATATGCTAATCTAGTTATAAACAAAAAAATTCTGCATAAAGGAGTAAATCTTGTGCCCACCCACTTCTCTATAGAATCTATAAATGGAATTGGAAACAAATCCTTAATTGCAATTATATTCAGACTTTGGAAATCAACAAATATTCTTATTTTTCCTAATGATTTGTTCAAACTTCAAATTTGTTACTATTAAGAATACCCAATCACTTGTTTGCACCTTAAAAGTTATACATGCATCAAGCTTTTACTAATTCCTACACTTTTGCAATATAATGTTGGATTCATCGAATATGCTTTCCTTCATACTAGTTCTGCTCCAAGTATTAAAGGGGTTGATTCTATGAGCATCTATCTCTAGTGGTACCTTTATTAGGTATTTATATATCCAAGCAAATACATACTTATAGACTACAAAGATTATGAGTAAAATTGTCTTCAATATTAGATCACAATCATTTCCAACCATAATCATTTTGGAATCTCTTAGTCCCAAATTTACCTTCACCTTAGAGGAATCTTTGTATTTCATGTCCTAGGTGCTACCAAATTGATGTGCAAATTTCTCATCCACCTTAGCATTACCCTCTTTACATTTTGTAAATTCTAGAGGATACACCTAATGACTAGATTCTCTATAGTCATCTCATTCCTTTCTTTTCCATTCTGCAATATCCATGATCTCCACAAAAGTACACCCAAGGTAGAAGACTTCATAATCTTCTATTTTTCTAATGGAGGAGTCCTCTAAGAAAGTTGGTTTCTTCCTTGAAGTAGGATTGTTCCTCTGGAACCCCTTCATCATTTGGCTCTATGGTACTTGAGTTTTCACCTACCAAGCATTCTTCATCAAAATCTAAATTTGATGACCCTCCAAAAGAGGCTACATCTTTGCTCACTACTTGGTTCTTTATATCTTATATATATTTCCAGCGTCTATTTTCAATGGATAACAAATTATTTTTCCAATTATGGTCAAATTTAGCTGCTATTGGCTAACCTTGACCCAATAATACATCATATGCCTTCTTCACTACGATGACTAGAATTCAAGATAAATGACTAGGTGCCAATAATTATATTTTACACCATGAGACTCCTAGTACTTTTATACCATATTGATCTAATTCCACCAACTTGAAGGTTGGTGGCTAGATTGTGGGTTTTTTGAGACTCCTCCAAGTCTCCTTGATAAGGATGTTTACACCAAATCTAGTGTCAACAATGGCATTAGTAATCTTACTTCCTAGCATCTCCATGTGCATGACCATAAATTGTTGAGCTAAATTCATCATTAGGAGCATAAGGTCAATTATTTTATCACTTGAAAGGTTACACTCTCATTTCCTTCTTCTACTTCATGTGGTCTCTCCCACCCAATGTTGTGCCATCTAACACTAGGCGTGTATACTTCATTGTGCAGCCATGTATGTTTGTAGTTATAGCCTATGTCCAAAATATTATGCAATAAATCCATCATCTTTATTCTATTGTGGTTTTCAATACTTTCCTGGCAGTAGCCTTAGCAAAACTAAGTTTTCTCGTTGCTACACCCACATTTGATTACCTCCACTCTTCAAGCATTTCTCTCTCATCTCCTGCTCTTGCTTCAACCAACTTTATTTCTTTGTGGGTGGGGCCAGGTAGTCAACTCTTTTTGTTTGTGATCTAGTAATTACCATTACTATGTCCTCACCAATAATGCCAATCTTATTGAAATTCACTTTGTTTTGGACAATTAAAATCAAGATGATCGTTGAGTCCACACCAATGGCAAACAATTATGGGAGTATCTCAATTGGTAGGTCAATCTCTTGCGAAATGACCCCACTTAGTACACTTTCAGCATTGTATAACTAGTTGGCAATGGCCATTGTACTAGATCCGTCTTCTACTTCCATCCATATTCTGATTTCTATTATGTCTTTGATTTTGATGTCCACCAAGTGATGCACTTGTAGATGCACTAGTAAGTGCATCTTTATTCGTTTACTACTTCATTAGAGTGGCCAGTGGTCTCAATGGCTCTCCTTGAGCAAAGAGTACTTGGGCACTCTTATTCTTCAAATTGTAGGGACAATTCTTGACTATGTGGCCCATGACTTGACAGATTTCACAAAACATTCTCTTTGGGCAATTGGCTTTAGTATGACCTTCTACTTTATGGTTTGTACACCAAAGATCTCTTAATTCTTCTATCATGTCCTTTAGCTCTTTCATCATCTTCAATGTGTCCCTACCAAGAGCTTGAATGTATCTCTCTTCGTTACAACTTGAATCAAAATCATCTTCACTTGAGGATGGAACTGCCTTCATCTTGCTTCATAGTAAGGGTATCAAACCTTCAATGAACCATGGCTTTTTCAAACCATCAACCAATTCCTTCTCATTTTCATTTAATAATTATTTAAGCCTGCTATTGTAGGCTCATAAAATCTCATGTTTACACTATTGGGTATTATATATTTTTGTGACAAACTTCTTGTTGTCCCTCGAGAGTTTAATTCCTAAGTTTGTTCCATGTGGCTTTCTCAAGATCTAGGATATCAATATACCAGTGAATCACCACTCCTTGAAATGTAATAGAAAGCGTCTCAAATTGAAATGGTTCTCAATCAATTGCATTGATCTATCTGCACATTGGCAATCCATATGATAATGCATATCCTATAATGACAAACATGATCTTCATATTCATCTCCAATAAACTTTGGCAACTTTTGTTTCTCAAGAGATGGAGTAGATGGATTACCATGGAATTTCTCTGAGGTGATCCTCCAAATAAGATCCTCCTACAAAAGGTCTATGTTGGATGTTCCTCACCACTATTGGGCATGTCCCTACACTTGACCCTTCAGCAATAATACAAACCCTATTATGGTCAACTTCAAATTCCCCCTCGATATTACTCTCTCCTACTATTAGTTGAGCTTGCCCAAGCATTATTGGCTGTGGATCTTAAATTAGTAGTTCCTTTATCCCAAGGATATTTGCATCATAAGCAGCTTGTTCCTCTTTCATGAAGAAATCAATATTCAACTCTACTTCAAAGTCAGGAATTCCCTTCAAAGGAAAGAGATTCATCGTTTCTTCTATGGAGTCTCTAGACTCTATTGGACTTGCTAATCTTACCCAATCTACAAGACCTACTCCTTCTTCTAGAAGGGGCAATTGTTGTGCAATCTCCACCCATGCAGCGCTTGTACATGGCATACGATGTTTTGGTGCCAATTGAATCCTTGGTTTCAGCTCTAGCTCCTACTACACTTTGGCTTCGACCTCGACTTTCACTGCCACTGCCATCTAATACTAGTGGCCTTGACTTCCTATAGGAACAACTTCTCACAGCCCTTATCTTCTTTCTTGTTGTTCAAGTAATTGAATAGATTATCAAATAGTTTAGTTTAGTCCACTCCCTCACTAGTTTGTCCCTTTTTCATGCCTTTGTTTGTGTTGAAAATGGAGGTAATTATGTAGCTTTAAAACTTGTAAAACTATTATACTGTAGATCTAATTAAGTGTTCTTTGTTACGATTTCTTTGTGGATGATTATCTGTTTAATTTATTTTACCATTTGTAGAAGTAGAAAGAAGATTATAGACGAATAAAACCAAAAGAAAGAAGTTACACAGCATATACCATGGAGAAACCCTTTCGGGAAAAAACTCCACCAAGAATCAATGTATTATTTAATCTCAAAATAAGATTACAATAATTCCAATCCTCGCTTGAGATGCTTCTTTTTCCCTCAACAATTCTTCTTTACAACCTGCAATAAAATCTAATTAACTCTCTTCAACTTGCTGCATTAAATAGATAATAATGAGCCTTGCAAGTACAAAGCACAATGCTTATCTCACAAAACCCACGCCTATTCTTTGCAAGTAGAGTTCTACAATGAAGAACAATGTCAAAACAAGTCCTTCATCCATTTGGGCATCCCAAACTAAAGTCATAACTCAACGTTGATTCCAAAGATATCTTCTAAGTTTATCCTCAAAGTTGGCGCCCAAGAATGGGCCCACTTAACTCAGCCTTATAAAATATCTTATCATGCAAAAGTGTTAACTCCAAGATGTCAACTTGGGTGCCCGAGGTGGGTCCAAGTCAATCTCTGTTAACTAAAACATATCTCTCCACCATTCATGCAAATATCATGCATGATTGATCATCCCCACTTAACTGAATGTATCACCTATTATCTGTCATGCAACTCAAGTCATTAGTCCTGCATTCCAAGTCAATTGAAATCAACTAGCATTCAACTGAAGCTAACTACATGCAACTGAAGATAACTGAACCATAACTTGAAAACTGAACTAAACTAATACTAATACTGAATTGAACTGAACTGATCTGAACTGAACTCCATGCATGTAAAAATCAATCCCTAACTTCTAGGATCTTTACATGCATTACTGAAGTGTTATCTTTTACTCCAAACAGTTAACTTAACTCAAGATGAGTTCCACCTTCCATGTGGGTGCCCCATGTGCTCCTATTTTGTAAGAGCTCTTCATGGGCGTCCCCACATGTTCCTATCATTTAGAATTAATTACAAATGTCAATTTAACATGTTCATTTCATTCGAATCTAATCTCTTTCTAATCCTAGTGTTGGGGAACACTTTCCAAGGACTTAGGAGATACATGAAATATGTTTAGGATTGCAATTAAATGGCATCCTATTCCCAACAGTTTGGAATCAATGGCATTTAATTTCTCAAGGTCCAGCATCAATCATCTAATATTTCTTCTTCTTCGCAGCAACCCCTTTCCTCATACCACTGTAGGCTTTGTTCTCATCATGCTTCATAGTTTTGTTCAGCATGAAGACCTTAAAATATGGTATAATGTTGAGCA
Organism: Sequoia sempervirens; assembly: GCA_007258455.2. Taxonomy (NCBI): domain Eukaryota; kingdom Viridiplantae; phylum Streptophyta; class Pinopsida; order Cupressales; family Cupressaceae; genus Sequoia; species Sequoia sempervirens. The sequence continues at coordinate 398,366,470 of VDFB02270651.1, read as the reverse complement.
AGAAGTCAAGGTAGGCGATTGAGCAGTGTTTCAACGTCTTCAGTTACCACCAAATTGTTCCAAATCATGTCTTGAGACAATTGGTTTCCTTCAACTTCTTCATGAAAATGCTCTCCTACAGATAAGTCCCAGAAATATCTTAAATCCCTTGCAAGATCATTCTCACCTTTGTCAATTAGTTGATGCATTTATTTTGCCATCCTTTTAATATTTTGTTAATCAGTATTGACTGTTGTTTCCCAAGTTTTTGTCTCCCAATTTTACAAAGGCAACAGGGCCAAAATGTTTGCTACTAATTCTACACTACCAGATTACAGTACTATAAACAATAACAGTAGAACAATGAACACAATAAATACCAGATAACCACATGTTTTCAGTTAGGTAATGTCTTTACAACTATTCAGTATAGAGAGGCCCAAAATCAGCATAACTTCCCTGACATAGACTTGCTTTTTAAATGGCAACACATACAATTATTGGTTATACACTTATCAACAACCGAGCACAAGAAGTTACATCACCACCTAATGGCAACAAAACATAATGGGTTGGCTATAACAAAACATAATGGGTTGGCTATTAACAAAACATTATTAAATCATCGGCCTACAAGTGGAAAGTGCTATTTGTAAATGTATTCTCCTTGCATCCTATATCACTCCCCGTAGTTATAGTGTCTACACAAATGCAGTGTTGATGGCAACTAAAACATTCTTCAAAAAAGGCTTAACTCATAGCAGCATATCAAATCAATCTGATAGTCACTTCTTCCCCGCAAAGACTATTATTTTTGTATATTTGCTTTCATAATAACAAACAAAACCAAACTAGAGAAATCATATTCCCAAATTTCATAGGTAATTGGCAATCCCTATTTCCATAATGAAATCCACAAGTAAAAAAATATTTAATAAACCAAAATCAGCGTCATGCAATCAGACTATTTCACTGCTGCAGCAAGGGATTCAAAGGAACAATTAAGAAAGTTCATTAAGTCAAATAGATTGAACCAGCCTTTCAAAAATAACTTCTGTTAAAAATAAAAGAAATGACTTCCGTTTGTTTCTCAAAATTCCAAAATATAAAATAACTTAACTGATCCAAATGCTGAAAAATAAGTTTAATCAAAGATATATAGAACATTTTAACCAATTGTCATAAAATAATTGTGCCTATAAAACTTAAGTGTATGTGTCACTAACCTCATCTGGTCCAAGGTCTTGTTTTCTCCGATCTCTAGCATCTATCGTCTCTATACCAAGGTTTATGTCACAGAGACGGATATTTCTTGATCTAGATGCCATTGGTATAAAACTCTCACCATTTACTTCAATTCTTGGAACTTTCTCCAACTTTTTTTCTGTTACTGCCACAGGCAAACATATTGTTTTGGTATCAGATGAAGAGAGAAAGGACGTGCTTGTTTCACCAGATGCTTTCCTTGCTGACGGTGCACAAAATATTGAAAGATTCTTCTCTTCCTGCATTTCCTCTTTATTAGGTGGACATTGAAATTCCTTTTCATTATTAGTATCTTCAAGCTTTATGAAGGATGCCTGCAAAGATGATATTTCAATGTCTGCTTCCAGGTTAGGGGCTTCAATATGAGGCTTCCCTGATTGCAACCTTTCTTCTTCCTCTCCTACCAAACAAAAATCCACTAGAGAATTTGGCAATTTGTTGGAAAGTCCATTGTCTCCGCATACATAATTGTTTGTTTCTGAAGTCAGATTTTCAGGATCTCTGAACCTGTTTATTTTCTGAACAGCATCAAAAGATCTCGACAATTCCTGCCTGTCATCTTCTTCGAGGTCTGGCCTGCCACTTCCACTGCTAGTAAAGATATCCCCTAAGTGAAGAGGAGTTGTGAGCATGTCTTCATAAACAAGTTTACCAGCAACCCCTGTAAATGAACTACAAAAATCTTCTAGCTTCAAATTGGAAGCACCACGGATATCCTCCATAGTATCTACCACCTTGGAGTAAGTGCTTCCAGATACTACATGACAACAGACCTCCCGGACATCCACCTCCTGATTGGAAACGCCCGTGTCATTTCCTCTTGCCTCCTGTACAAACTCATCCCAATCACTAGCACCAAAAACTACCTCTGAATTCAAGAGCAGTGGATTATCACTGCCTGTTTCTTTCACATCAACCTGAGGATTCAAGGACCTGTTCCTCTGTGAAAGCTTTAAGGTGTCATCTTCATCATCTGTTGCATCTCCCATTATTGAATCAAACTCACTCTGGCTATCAAAATCTGAAGACCTCTTAGACATCGACAAATGATTTATATCATGCAAACTATTTAATTCAGACACATCATTACTTTCTCCTTCGTGATCAGACACAAATTCTCTTGTAAAAGAACACCCTTCACCAGCAATCGCCCCATTTACTTCCCAATCACCTGCCCTGAGATTCAATTGCCCTACACCCACATCTTCTCTATCTAAATCTACAATTCTACAATCTTCCCCAAAACTGCAATCAAAAGAATTTGAAGTCGGCTGCCGAAACTCAACACACTCAATTGTTCTAAGTTCAAAATTGTCAGAAACATCATTCTTGATTGAATTCAATTCTGAAGTCTCTGATTCACATATCAAGTTCAAATTACCCCTATTTTCCTGATAACAGTCCAGTTCCAATACGGTCCTGTTCAAGTCCTTGCATCCATCTATTCTGCTCTCACCCCTATCGTCTGGCTCATGTTTTTCACCCTCTCCTGTACTCAAAGCACTGTCTTCCTTATGATCAGACCGAACCGTAGTGTTATTATTATTGCTCTTATCAACCCAAACCCTAATACCATTTTCTGATGGTAAAACGAAATTCTTCTTCCTGTGCAAATTTTTACTATTTCTTTTTCTCGATCTTGATGATCTCAACACTGAGCCTTCGGTCTCATATCCAGGAGAATCAAACTGTTCCAAATTTGGGATTTCTTGGAAGCTCATATTTCTATACGACCCGCTCTCTGAGTCGAGGAAATAATCATTGCAGCTTCCAAACGAGCCACAAATTGTGGGCGTTTCAAACGAATTTGCAGTTACATACCCAATTGTCATCCCTTTATTATTATCATAGTCTGAATCATCGCAATGAAATAATTTTTCCCCGCAAGAGGAGTAATGGGACGATGGTGGTGGAGAGGTTTTTTCAAGATTTTCAGAGGCATACGATTTTACCTTTAAATTCGGAATTCTAAAAGCCCCCAAATCTGGAGGAGAATTTCCATTGATCATTTGAAGGGAATGGATTTCATTCCGGGAAAAACAATTTTGAATAAAAAAAATTACAAATTTTATCAGGCTTAAAGGCTTACCTTGTGGTTGATGAATACTCTGTAGAATTTGATCTTTCTCTCTCTCTCTTTTCTTTTTTCCCCTATTGGCGGATCAGTAGCTCACAGAGTGTAATAATGGCTGTGATACCACGTGATCTATTTTAAGCTGTAGGTGACAAACGGAATCATCTCCATTATCTATGAATTCTGAATGGGCTTCCTGCTGTGGGCTCCACAGTTAAGTTGTGTAGTTGGAGTTCAATGGAAGACGCCCTGCTACCATTCTAACAGTCTTACAATTAGGTGAGACGTTTACCACGTTAGGAGGTGGGCCATATATAAAATTGTTAAATGTGTAATGAGGAAACTGTGTTACCTTGCACTTTTAACCTTTGTTTTACCTCATAAGTGAGTCATTTCTTTAAAATTGCCATATAATTTGAATTTTATCCCATTTCATTTTTCTAAATTCAAATTTAGAGTTGACTTAATCTTTTCAATTAATCATACTATGTTAATTTGAAATATAAAATATTTTGTTTGTGTACTTAAAGTTGTATTTAATAATTATATGAATAGTGTATACTTCTAAATTAAATTGTGTTTTTTTTTTGTTTGACGTTTTGGACCACACTCAATGATCCATCATTAGAAAGAGGAGAATCATATTGATCCAGAAGTATACACTATCATATTGATGGATTGTGAAAAACTAATACCAACTAATTATAGCTTATTTTAATCATTTGGAAAGCATCTACAAGCAATTAACACTACATTACCTGCTTGCATCAACATCTAAGATGTTTGCCTAGTGCATTTGATCATTTTCAAAAATATTGACATGATATCCTAAGGGTTTGACAAAGGGGGGACATATAATCTAGCATTAGCAAACTCTTAATCATGCAACAAATTTTTTATTTGAAAACAAATAAAGATATCTAAGACAAGTTAAACACAAACAACATCCAAAGATTTACATTATCATTTTCATGAATCCAAATCAAATTCACATTTGTGCAGGTTTAATCTACAAGTCTTAATCCTACATTCACAAAATTGACCCATAGTGATGGTGAATTTATAGTTTCCAAGCCATAAATCTCATCCTTCCTAATTTTTGCACCTTCACTAATCACTTTTAACCATCTATCACAACATATATGCATCAAAATGCTAGTGAAGAGCCCTTAATTTGTTTAATTGTTTTTTTGTATGTATTTTATTACATTACTCTAGATAGTTACTAATGCCAACTGTGTAATCCTTAAGGGTAATTTTTTATTATGTTTGTTTAATTATTTTATCATGGGATATTTTACATAAAAGGGATTACATTCTCCCTTTCATTTGGTGAATCCTTTTACTCTTAGCTTAGGATTTTACCTTTTAATTTTATTGATCTCTGATCCAAGACTATTATATTTGTGTTACCCTTGATTTACCATTGATTATCTTTCTAGAGTTTGTTAATGCCAAGAACTAGTTGAAACCCTAATTACCTTTAATGAGAAGTGGCCACTTAAAGCCTCGTTTGGCTTCTCATGCTATCAATCAAGAGATCCCCATTAGTGTTAATTATGATGCGCATTTTTTTTATTGTGATACATATGTGGATAAGAAAAATCTCTCTTAATGGATAATTACTTTTTCAAGAGCTTTGTTAATGCTACTTCTTGTACTTCAACTTCCACGCGTGTTTTACACAAACAAGTCCATTAAAATAAGATGAGAAGAAGAAGGAAATGAGTGGACCTCTCAACTACCAAAAATATGATCTATTCTATTGATTCCTTAATGGAGTGTGCCCTAGTTGGCTACTTCATTGGGTTATCACCAAGACCAAATACCCTCAAACATAGGATAAACTTTGTGTAGGGATTAAAATATTTACTTATGAACTAATGATGTAAATGAGGATACTTCATAGTTATCTTCAAGTCTTTTTTGGAGTGTAATGTTATTTTTTAGAGTGGTCCTTGATTCATGGGACCAATACTTTGTTTATCAACACATGGTATGCTCATTTCAATCTATAAGTGGATGTTCTTGATGAGGTTCCAGTTTGGTTAAGGCTTCCTTTCCTTCCTCTATATTTTTAGTGTAAACCTTCTTTAGAACTCATTGGTAATAAAATTGGGAATTTTTTGGATTGGTCTCTACATAAATCTTGTAAAAATTAACCTCAAAAAAGGACTTCTTGAAACCATCAAAATTAAATTTTTGGATTAAGTCCACACCTAAGTCTTAGATTATGAGCATTTAACATCCAATACCTCTTTTATCACGAATATGATCACTTCTCAAGGGACTTCCCCCAACATAAAGATGCCTAGCCTATTATTGAGCCCACTAGCTTTCAAAAATCTAAAGAAATAATAGAAATATAGATTTAGTGTAACATGTTGATTATTCAACAAAAGTAAATTCACTAAGTTTTAACCTCAAGTAAATAACTATGTTCAAAACTCATAGATATAAAAAAAATTCTTCTATTTCAAAGACTAAATGCACATCTGAAATAGAACATATTCCAAACTTTCCATTTACATTATAATTGAATATTACATTTTTTCCAATACATTTAAAAACTCAAGATAACATATCTTGCATTACAACTTCCACATAAATGCATATATAAGATAACATACATAGCTCCACAAGCTTCATTAGCACTAGTAACAAATGGTCCAAGAAATCCCCTGCAAATCACAGCTACCAACTGATGAGGAGAAGCATCACTCAAGTGCTTTTCCACCAACCACAGACTCAAATGTGGTCCCCCACACATCTGCCATATATGGCAAGATGGACCTACCATTCAATGAAGAGATTGGTTGGTAAAACCCCATAACAAATAGCCTTACTGAGCTTAGTGTCATTCCCTACAAACCAGAACCTAATCATACGGTAGCTACACCTAAAAGTATGAAAATCTTGAACCAGAATGTCTATACTAGACATAGTGAACCTTGACATTGTAAATAGTGGCTACTTACACTACTTTGGCCAAAGTTTCATATAAAATTCATCTCTTCACCCACTATCTAGCTTGATTTGGTTAATGACCATTCATGTACTATGCATAGGCAATTCACTTCTTAAGGTAATCTTTAACCCCAGGAACAACCTATATCTTTTACAATAAGCTACACGTAGGTAATTCCCTTCTTAAGGTAATCTTTAACCCCAAGAACAACCTACGATTATAGCATTCCTTCTATGTAAATGTAACACATAAGCTACTCTCTTCATAGAACAATCTAGTTCCAAGGTAATCAATGAACTCTGTATAGTTCGCATACACAATAACTTGAATCAAAAACAACAAAAGCTATCCTAGCTTCATCTTTCCCTAGTATATAAAACTATGAATGCCATCACTCCTATTGGCATTTCAATTAGCACCTCTGGAGTGCTTATTGGAAACGGTCAACTATTGCAAGTGTATAGTAATTGCTTCTTCAAATTAGGAGGGGAAGATCCCTCTTGTTGTTGATGTTTATGTAAAAAGTAAAGTAAACTATTGTTCCTATCTTTTTACTCAGCGGAAGGACACAAGGGTGCATAAACACAATGCGTTGCAGCTAAGGTTTTCTCTAGTTTTCATCTTAACTACAACTAAGCTAACTTTTAATCTTTACTATCTCCTTTAGATAAACAAAGCAAAAGAATATAGGAGTGAGAATGTAATGGTTCAATCACTTAGAAGAATGTTTCTCCCATAATGCATCTGAAGGCTCTGAACTCCCATATTTACATTGAAATAGAATCCACTCAAGTAATCTTCAAACGGTAGGCTATATTTCAAGATTCCCAAGGTGGTACTAAGACCTTTCTAAGGTGTAGGCTGAAAAGTAGACTATTAGAAACAACAAAGAACGATAATCTAACTCTCCAAATTCCCAAGGAGAGACAATGCTCTTTCCGAGATTATTGAAAACAACATACAATGATAAAACTTGAGACTTTTGGATCAAAGGAAAGGTAGCTCTCCTGATTTATTATCTCAATCTTCAATCAAAGGTTACACTTTGGGACAACTTGTGTCAAAGAGGCAATCACACATGAAGCAATCAACCAAGAATACATGAACATGGATTGAACACACCTATTGGAATAGAGAGAACACAAGTTGTACTTGGTGTTTAACTATAACAAATATGATTCAAGAACATATACTAAGCGAACAAAGTAGAAGGCTTTTTAGCTTAGAGTTTTGCTACTACGAAGTAAAGTTACAAAATAATGAGCGAAGGCTCTTATTTATAGAACTCAAAGTAGGAAACCCTAAAGTCTCCTTGAGTTAACATTGATTTCTTGCCAATCAATCAGCAAGATTAATTCCTATGTCTAAAAGTAGGTGATCAAGCAATTAATTGAAACTAAACTAAAAGAGAAAGTTCAAATTACAAAAGTTCCTCCAAAATAAAGATCCACAATTAGTGGAGATCTAGAATAGACATCCATAATTAGTGGGATCTTACATGCATGATCTATGGAACAATGAGTTAACTTGGAAAGGGGCATCAAGTTAACTCCTATTTGTCATTAATGCTATTTTGGAGGGTAGGACGCCCTTTCTAGGTGTTTGACACCTCTTCACCTCTAGTCAACAGCTCCTCTAGCCAGTTGCTGACTTCTTATGCCTTTGGGAAATCAATGCATCGTAGGATGATAACATGTTGTTTAAGCATCTCCTCACCACTCACAATTTGTTGCTAATCTTCAATACACTTTGTAGTTGTGTCATCCATCTTGGTTGACATGACTGCAATCTTTCTCAACTCGCAACCAGCAGGGTCACTGCAAAAATTGTCATGGATGAGATTTTGGAACTGTGTTTGCACTTCGACTAGCTCAATGTAAGCACATCCCTTATGCTGATAAAGGAAAGGGATAGATATTACCAACGTTCTTACGAAGTTGATAACACCTACCACAATTTGTTAGTACTCAGTCAATTCTATAGAGTTTGTGTCATATACTTTCACCTTGTATGCAAATTGTTCTTTCCAAGCAAAAAGATGTTGCTTGTTCTCCACTATAGTAATTGATTGGTACTTCCAACTATAAGTATGAGATAGTGATCTCATTCCCAAGCCTATTCTCTGTTTCGTCTTCCTTTGATTGCTGAATTTCTACACAAAGTTCATGAGCTTTGTCTCTCAACTAATACAACTCTATAAGTATACACCGTCCTTTGATGACAAATTCTTCCACTTGACTTCTCAAGTGTTTTCTATACAAGATCAGCTAATGGTGATTTTACTCCGCGGGAAGGTCTAGCAACTCTCGAGGAAAGGCAGAGATGTTTAGTGTATCATGCATCAAACTAGATATGTATAACCTCAACTATTGGTTTTCATCCTTTAAGGTTGCTTTGTGTTTGTTGTCCTTTGCCATTCTTTATTAGACACTTACTGATGCAACTCCAAGGAGATCTACCTCCACCTAATGAGCGGTCTTACCGAGGTTGACCTTTGACAAATTAAAGTCATTAACCATACCTCATGTGCATTCATATCCTCAAGTGGTGCAATTGTATCTATGACAAAATCATTATCAACATTCTTTCTTACATGAACCTGCTTCTTCAATTTATTTACTAGCATGTCTTGAGGGACATGATCAAACTTTGTGAATTCTACCTAGTAGGATGACCTTTCTCTCTTCCTTCCTAGGAGACTCTCAAGCCAAAATGAATCCTGACTAGTCTCGCTGGAAGGAATGTTAGGCCCTTCAATGCCTGACAAATGGGATTGTGCAATGATGTCATGTGGTGGAAAATCCAAGTCAATGGAGGCTAGTGACTATTGCAATGGTGGTGAAGTGGGAGGTTTTGCTTCCACCTATGGTATTGTATCAACTACAACTTCTTCCAACATTGGCTCTATCCCAGTTGTCATTGTCTCAATCACTAGCTCTGTCTCAACTGTAGCTGCTTCTATTACTATGGTTGGCTCTACCATGTTTGTGGCTCTCTCCACATGTACTTCTTGCTGATTTGAGTCAGCAATCTATATTCTTTCCCTTATGTATCTTGAAATTTTGGCTCCCTTAGGAGGGTTGCTCCATTTCTTTTGTCTAGGCTTAAGTCTCGACATGGAAGGTAGTGAAGAATGAACTGGTGGCGGCCCTGTGTGGGGAATAACTACCTTCCTCATCTTCTTACCGTCCAAGTAGAGTTGACTGTTTCTGACAACCATACTTGTTCTTTCCTCTATAGACATACTTTCCTTGGCATACCAATCCACTTTTCCAATTGGTTGCGAGTCCACCTGATCTATGAAGAATGAAGGAAGAATAACTTCCCCATCATCATCGAATAGGCCTTCTACATCTTCTTTCATGAAATCGGCAATTTTCATAAGTCTAAACTAGTTGTAGTTGTGTCTTCGTACATCAAACTCGTCTTCACAGTTGACCCAATAGTCCTCCATGGAAGACTTGTGTGAAGAGTGTTTCTCACGGTGTGCTACATGAAGGCTTCTAGGATCATATGATTGTCTCTTGATGAGGTACTTAAGATTAAGTCTCACTGTCTCCTGCCCCATGACTTTGGCATTAGCCGTTGTCTTGCACCTGTAAAGTCCCATCTAGAAAGGAAAGTTTGTGGTTGTCTTTCATTTGTAGCACAAATGAGAATGTACATCAAAAAATTGCCACAAGAATTCCATGAATACCACCTATTCGAAGGATAGCAGGGTAACATGGCGTGATGACCGTTGTATCCATATACGCATATACAGGTGAAGGTGGAGAATTAGATGAACCAATTTGCCCAGTCCACCATATGCATATATGCATCTCATGGTCGAGGTCCCTCATGGTGTGCATTAGGAAGAAACCATTTATCTACTTGAAATGTCTTTCTGCTTGTGTGAACTCAAGTCACATAAAATGTTTGTGGACCTTCTGCACACCTAAGGTTCCCACAATATTAAATGCTCTAAACTAGCCTTGGAAGGCAATCAAGTATACAAGATATGAGCACATGTGAAACCTATGAGCCTCTAAAAACCTAGTCATTTGCTTGTGGAGTGTATCACTGATGAGAGTGGGCTAGTCATAGTGCTCTTAGTTGCTTACAATTTTTGCGATGATATAGTACATCCATGATTGAAATTGGTTTTCCTCCTCCTATCTAGTGATATGATTGAGTAAAGTGATCATCACTACACACTCATCTCAAAACTCTCCATGCCCCACATTCTTGGGCAAGTTGGCCTTTTTTTCTTTTAGCCATTTTTCTACCATTCTCTTCTGGCACTTATCTTTTGACACTTTGAATGCCTTTTTGATTTCTTTCATAGATATGACCACATTTTTTGGACATGGTGGAATGGAAAAACACTTTTCGACATCCTAAGGCTTAAGGCTGCATATTAGTTGTCCATTCACTAATCGGATCTCTTGTGTGGTAGGGTTATAATGCTTAATGCAAGAAATTACAAATTTCACGCTCTGTATTGTGATGGGGATTGATGTGGCCTCAAGCAATTCAGATTGGTTGATGTTTTGTAAGGTGCATTGGTCTATGCCTTCCAACCATTATGATTCAACCTTTGGGTGTACCTGGTGCATATTGGTGTCAATCAATTTCAGGAAATCATGAACCAAGACCGTCTTGGTCTTGTATTCAGCTTGGGAGAACTGCATTCTAAAAAACTTAAAGATTAACTATGCACTTTATACTATTCAGGTACTTTTTTGAAAACCCCTAAAAATAGCACCTGTCGAGAAGTATTTTTTCAAAAAAAATCTAACACATGGGTATTGTTCACGCTTCAATGCTGAACAAACCCAGTTTGTTTGATTTTCATAATTGTGACTTTTTTTGGAAAATCCCCAAAAATAGGGGCAACAAGTTTGTTGTTTCTGGAAAAATTCAACAAGTGGGTTTTGCTAAAAAAAAGTGTGCTGATCACACCCAGTTGGTTAGATCTGTGATTATCTAATGTTTTTTGGGACATGCAAGAAGATCTAAGACAAGAAAAAGAGGAAAAAGGCAAGAAGAAGATTGGAAGTTATCAACTGTCTTTTTGGAAAAATTATGCCTTTTGATACAACCTCTGATAAATTGTCCTTTTGTACAACTGATCTTCAAAAATATGAAGAACGATGAAAACCCCTCTATCAGATCTTGAAAATATGTCTTAGAGAAGAAAATACTATTCTTGGCTTCAACCTGCAAAGAAAGATGTTGAATTATGATGCCTAGGCTTGAGATATAGTGTTTGATGTTGAATGCATCAAGTTTGGGCACCAAATCTTGATTGAGGAGTCAATTAGCTTGATCTGGAGTTCCCGGGAGTGATTTCCACCAATTTGGGGACATTTTAGACATGAAAAGGTTGTCTAAATAGACAACTTCAGTCAACTGAGTCTAACTTTGACTTTAGGCATCCCTTTGAAGAGTTGAATATATTTTCACTCTTTTTTTATGGTGAAGTGGCTCTATTCGATCCTCATTTCTGGTTGCTAAGTTGATCTTGAGGCATTGCTAATAGATTCATTGTTGAGGTGGAACAACACTAATGAAGTGTGCTTGGGAGCTACAAAACTCAAAACCCGAGTCTAATGCCTCTGATTCTTGGATGCCTTTTCCCAAGAAGGTGCATTTTTCATCAAACTTAGTCAATTTTCTTGGGTGTTCTTCAATTCCTCTAGTTTGACCCTCCCATCTCTAATCTGAGATCACCGATGACTGATGATTCCAGTGATCTTATTGAAACATGGGATGGATAACTAGTTTTGTCCCGAAAAGGATGACTGGCTTCATGGATCATGAAAGTTGGTTTAAGTGCCTCAAAATCATGGGTGCCCCTGGCCTGTAGGGGCGACTTTGACCCTTTGGCTTGTTTTTTTCATGTTACAAACTTCCACGAACAGTCCTAGTTTGGTCTTTATCGTGAGATGTTTGATTTTTTTGTCTTTGTTGATGGTGTCATTGTTGAGATTGATCAAGGTTGAGAAGGACTTCTTGGAGGTATCTGAGCTCGTAGAGTACATCTGACTGCCCAAAAAGATGGTCGCCTATTTCTAGGAGGATGCATTTCCCTTGACACTTAGTCAAATTTTTGTGCCTTTCATCTCATCTTCACCTATGGTGTTTTCTACTTGATCTTTATCTATGGATGCTTAACAAATCTTGTGATTGTGCAACTGGATTGAACGTGAAGCTAAGAAGATGATGGACAGATGCTTTGTAGAAAGCAGATGTTGAAGAGTTCATCTAGTGACTCAAAATGAAGGGCACCCCTGGCCTACAAGGGCGCTTTTTCCTTGCTTTTCTGTATTTATTTAATGATACGTGCCTTCAACATCTCTTGTTTCCACTTCCATTTGTTGGTTATCGATGAATCAGATGATCTCGCTTGACGATGTGTTGGAAAGCGAGCACAAGTATGAAAAAGATGACTGTCTCAGATAAATTTGATGACTTCCTTTGACCATTTATCTTCATGGGCGCCCTTGGCAAGCAGGGGCACTTTTAGGTGCAGTTTCATCATTTTCATTGAAAATTTTCATCTCCTTATGCTTCACGTTCATCATGCATCATGACTGTTTTGAGCATTGTCATTGAAGACGTGGGCGCGTGCATCCTAGCAATCACCTCCATCATGTTGCATGTTGAGTAAAACAAACTTTTTGGTGATTTTGGCTTGACCGGTGTGATCATGAAGTCAATTCATCCTATCAAAATCATTTTCAATAAATTTTGGAAAGGTCCTATTTTCAAGGGTTTTCCTAAAAACAGGGGTACAAAACCCTAATTTTTAAATTTTCAAAATTTTGCACATAGGTTCCTTGATGTAAACCCACAAAAATCCTATGTTTGCTTTGACCTAAAACATACTTTTGACAAAAAATTTACATGATTTAGATCATTTTAAGAAAAATGTCTTATTGAAGCAAAAATATATTTTGGGTACAACATTAGGCTCCGTCTGGTGACCATGTCGAATACTTATGGCATAGGAGAATCAAGAATCTCTAGTTTTGCATATCAGTACTCTTAGTAGTTGGGCAATGGAGTCAGGACTTATTTCCTAATTCACCTAAGAATTGGAGTTCGCCTATTAGTGGAGATCACCTATTATTCACCTAAAACAAGACTACCTAAGAAAACATCTAAAACACGATGATACTTTATGGAACGCGGAAACACATAACAACATAACATTAAAGCAAAAGAAATTTATTTACAAAGAACTCACCCCATCCCCAAAGGGACAAAATGTTTCAAGTACTACCTATTGTATGGCAGCGGGAAGAGCCTTTCGTCTGAATATGAGAGAATATATGAATTCTCTCCTGCAACATCATGGATCTGGAATGACCCTAGCTAAGGGAGTCAAGTTTTTTGTGCATTCCCTTGGGCTCGTGCCTCTTGTCCCATAACAAGACCTTGTCTCTGATCTTGAAGTCTCCTTGTCGAGCCTTCTTGTTAAAGATCTTCTTCACTCGCTCTTGATGTTGAGTGATCTTATCAACTACCTCCACCCTCTCTTCTTGTAGCTTCATTAGGTACAGGATGCATTTTTTGATTGGATCTTTGAACTCTTCATTATGTATCATGGATGCCAACTGTAATGCAGACAACTCTAGAGTGATGGGTAACACAACTTTTGTGCCATATAAGATAGTGAAGGGGGAAGTACCAATAACTCTCTTGGGCATGATTTTGTCAGCCCAGAGTGCATCGTACAAATTTTTGTGCCAAGCCCATTGATTGGAGTCTACCATCTTGCACACAATCGTAACAATGTTCTTGTTGGATGATTTGGCTTGTTTGTTGTGGATAGTAATTTGAAGAGTGGGACAAGGTGATGTCATAATCAAAACAAAACTCTACTAACTCCTCTGATGAGAAGCTTGTTGCATTTTCGGTCATGATCTTTCATGGTACTCTGAAGCCCATAATGATGTTTTCTTTGAGGAAGTCACACAGGACTTTGGAAGTAGCTTGCTTCGTAGGAGTTGCCTCAACCCATTTAGTGAAGTAATATATGGTTGTAAGGACATAGACATGTCCCTTACTGGAATGTGGATTGATTGGACCTATGAAGTCTATACCCCATTGCTGAAATAGAGCATCTATGATAACCAACCTGAGTGGGATAGCGGTCAGTTTAATCTTACCAACAAATTGTTTGCACAATTGGCATTTGTGCACCCAGTCGTATGTGTCGCAAAATAAAGTCATCCAGTAGAATAGTGCTCATAGGATTTTAAACACAATAACACTTGATGAAAAGTGGCCACTGCATGCTTGATTATGAAATGCCTCCAACAACCGTTGTTGTTGGTCCCTACTAATGCATAACAAGAACATTTCATCAAGCCCACGCTTGTATAGAACGTTACTTCTAAGCACATAGCTTTGTGCTTGTAAATTCAGAGTTCTTTTCTATTGTTTGCCCAAGTGTGTTGGAAATTCTCCATAAGTCAAATAATACCACAATTCAGTGTATCATTCTTCCACAAAATCAACTAGTAAGACCATTGGAAGGGCTTCTTCAATTTTTGTTCCTATGATGCCATCAACAGCTTGGTGCTTTAGATCATTGTCTTGTATAATCAGCTAACATAAATCTCTACCACAAACAAGCTTGTTATGCTTGATCTCTAAGCCATATTCCTAGACTCTTGTGATCTAGTTGCATCTTTTGGTGCCCATCTCCTGTTGAGTTAGGACAATGTTGACCGCGGGGTTTGTAACGTACACAATGGTGTGGGAGTTCAGGATGGAGAATCTAAAATTCTTGACTGCCTTCACAACTACATACACATTCTTTTCAATCTGGGAGTACCGAGACTCACTATCCTTGAAGGTATTTCTCATGAAAGTGATCAACAATTTAGTCTCCTCGTTCAACTTTTGTGTCAGTATGGCAGAGAGTGTGTCTCGATGTGTAACAATAAAGAATGAAATCTTTATCGAAGTCAGGTCAAACCAACACCGGTGCTTTAATGATGGCTTCTTTTATTTGTTTGAATTCCCTCCTTGCTTCTTCAGTCCATTTGAAGGTGGGCGTCTTCTTCATCATTGTTGAGATGTCTTTGGTCAGCTTCAAGAAGTCGGGTACAAATCTCTGTATGAAGTTAACTTTTCCAAAGAAGGAGTGCACCCCATTTTTGTTTGTAGGAAGATTCAGGTCCTTGATTGTGTCGACCCGATTAGGATCTATCTAATTTCCTTCCTTGGAGACGATGTGGCCTAGCAACTTGCCTTTTGTCACTGCAAAGATGGATTTCTTTGGATTCAACGATATGTGGTGATACCTGCACCTCTCGAACACTTCACTAATTGTTGAAAATGGTATTCTTGCTTCTTTGATAATGCAGTAAGGTTGTCAAGGTAGACGACAATTAGTTTATCCTTTAATTTTCCAAAAACCAAATCCATGGCTCGCTGAAAGGTGGCACCAACGTTGATCAGGCCCAAGGGCATCCTCTCATAAGCGAACGTTCCCCACAGGCTAATGAATGCCATTTTAGTTGATCTTTTTTGGCCACCGCAATCTGGTTGTATTCATAAAATCCATCAAGTAATGACAACATTTTTGATCCAATTACCATCTGCAATGTGTGCTCCATGATCAGTAAAGGATAATTATCCTTTAGTGACGATTGGTTGAGATTCCTGAAATCTATGCAAATTTGGATCTCTCTGTTCTTCTTGCACATAGGAACAATGTTAGACACCCAAGTAGAATAGTGGATTGGGAATATGATCTTTGCATCCACAATCTTTTGTACCTCCATGTAGATCATATCTTAGATACGCGGGTTGTAGTGTCTTTGCTTCTACTTGAAAGGTTTGACATCAAACTTGAGCGAAATTGTGTGAGACAATTCCTTTGGCATGAATGCTTTCAAATCCTCATAGGACCATGCGAATTCATCTTGATATTGCTTGAATAGGGAGATGAAGTTTTTGCTTTTTTCTGCAGTGCAACATTTTCCCAAGTTGACAAGTTGAGGCTTGTCTTCGGTACCAATGTTGAATTGATGGTAGTCAGTTAACATCTTGTTGGTCAAATTCCTTTGATCTTGAACATGTTTGTCATGTCTATCAAATATATCCTCCAAGAATACTAAACCCTTGGGGATTTTGTTTCCCTTTAGTTGTATGATGTTAGATTATGTTGCTTCAGAATCTTCTACTATAAATTCTTTGAAGGGAGAAGCACTACCTTCAAAGAACAAGTCTTTGTAATCATCCACTATGCAGAGGAACTCTTCGATGTGATCATCATCATTGAAGACTTGCTAGTTGTCACAATTATTAGGGACAGCTAGCCTATACACGAGCTCAATAGAAAAGACATTCTAATGGAAGTCAAAATGTGGCATGAAAAGAGCAGTCAATACCGCAAGGGCATCTGTTTTGCTAGTTTGCTCCCACAGAATGAACTTGATGTTGAATTCTTTGAACCAGTCAATTTCATTCCATACCCTTAGTCGGTAAGATTAGAGGTGACTTTTCTTTACTTGGATTAGTTTTGTGTCGCCTTCGACTTGGAGGAATTTTACAACCATATCCCTTGCATTTTTGAGACCTAAAAGAAGCACCTCGTATTCTATAGTGTTGTTTGTATTATCAAATTACAAGCGATAAGAAAATGGGTACAAAGTACCTTCAGGAGAAGTGTTGACTACTCCTGCTCCCGAGCCTGTTGTTAAGCAACTTCCATTAAATTGCATTTTCCACATCTTTGAATTTTCATTTGATGTTTGTTGTGGCGTATGCAAACTTTTGCTCTTTTTCTGTCACTTTAGACAGCATGGCATATGTGCTAAGACCCATGTTTTGATATAACACTTGTGCCTAGGGGTCCTGTGATTTAACCACTGTGAACCTTGACTTAGCCTTAGGTTCCAACTTGAAGCTACCTTTCTTTAACATGATTATCGCATACGACCAATTCAACTGGATTTCACCTCTGAGATCCTTGTAGAAGATTTTTCTCAATAGCATCCTATAACTGATTGGAATGTCAGCTATCAAGATGGTCATCATGATCTTTTTCTTTGGATAGGATGCTAATTTTACTTGAGCGTCCTTCAGTTGGCCTACCAATGACATCAGTTTGGACTCAAGTGAGTAGCACTTGTCATGAGTCTCGATGCATGAAATTCCCAATGCATTCATGATTTGCAAAGGCATGACGTTGTCGAATGCTCCTGAGTCTATTATACAATTGTTGAGTTTAAACCCTCCCATATATAGAGATATGTAGAAAGGCTTCGACTTTTCTCTACTAGTATAGATGATTCTAGCAACGTGGGTTGGATTACAACCTGCTTCTTCACTACCTTGAGAATCTGATCCAATTGATCGGGATGGTCTTGGAGATACTCCAGTTGTGAGATCTATACCTTCGTATTCATCATAGACGTCACGATATCAAAATTCACTGAAGACGGATCTTAACCATTTGGTGTGGCATTTTCTTGTGAAGACTTTGAATTAGAAGTGGATGACACTTCTTTTCCTTTTTCATTTGACTTCCATCTTTCTTCTTCCTCTTTTTGTGCTTTGAAGTGTTGGGCACGAGCGAAAATAGGTGTTGAAAGACTCTTGTGGTTGACAGTGAGAGAGTATTGACGGTAATCTTCTTCTTCTTGATTTATAGGTTCGTTGTTGAAGTATCCCATTGTGGAGTCGCCATCGAAGTTGTTCATTTATGGTGAGACAATGTTCACATTTGAGGGTATGAAACTCAAGCTTGGTGTGGCTTCGGTATATCCCATAAACTGATTCATGCTCAGATTCTAAAGGTAGTTGGATCTGATGTGTTCTTTTCTATCATGGAAACAACAAAACACATTAGACTTCTCATCTTTTGCTTGTCTTGGTGGAGGGCCTAGAAATCTAGGTTTATAGTTATTGAAAGGTTGGAAATTATTCCTCTTTGGTTGATAATGCTACTAAGGCTGGTACTGTTGTTGTTGATACAGTGATGGTGTGGGTAGTGCTTGCTTCCCTTGATCGGGCGACTGTTTCTTGAGGATAGTATCCTCATTTGCTATCTTTTGTAGCAGTGGATCTATTGACACTTGGACCAATGGACTAATAGTGTCATCCTTCATCTTTCCAGATGTGATCATATTTTTCTCTAGCTTGATAGCCTTTTCTTGAGCAACTCATCAAAATCTCGTCTAGAAAAATGATATCTTCGTGGGGAGGGAATTGATGAAGCTACTCATCAAAATCTCGTCTAATGGATTGAGTGTGTGAGAAAGACATGTAACAAGGTGATTAAACCTTTCTATAAACTCTCTCATTAGTTCATTGGGCTCCATCTTTGAGTTTGATAGACGTGTAAATAGTTGATGGCTATCTTTGGTAGGTTTGAACCTTGCCAAGAACTTCTCGCTCATAATCACCCAGCTTGCGATAATACCTGCTTGTAGAAGGTTGAACCAATCTGTAGCATTTTCCTCGAGAGTTTCGACAAAGATTCGAACATTGATATCTTCATGAGGTACAGACAAAATGAAGCAAGCCGCTGTGAATGCTGAGATATGCTCATCGGGGTGTCGAGCCCCGTCACCATAGAATCTCGAGAAATTATTTCACGATCCTTTAGGAAGTTCATGGTGTCCTTGTAGGGCCAATGGTCCTATGTCACTTTCCCCATGGAAATGGAGTTGGACATCTTTGATTTATCACATTACAGCCATTATTGTTGTTGTTACCCTTGTCCATTGCTTGAGCTGGAGGTTCTTGTTGTTGATCTTCTTCAAAGTGATCAGGAACCTCTTAGAATACTTGCTCTATGTTTGGATACTTCTCCAATGTCTTCTTGAAAAAGAGGATTTGTTCTCCTCCTTGTATATACTTCATAAGCTAGGGTGCTTACTACCACGCAGGAGGTGGTAATACTGGCCTTTCAGTTGCAAGATCAACTTTCCTTTCTTCCTTGTCCAAAGTAGTAGCCATGTTTTCCATTGAGCAAGTGATGTATTGTTCTCAAAGATGAAGACACACAAACTATTGATGATATCCGATTGCTCTCCTTCAATGAATGTGAGATCTAGTTGGAGAGTCACCGGAGCAAGACCTAGTTGTTCAACCGGAGCCCAAGGATGCCAAATAGTCATTCCCATGAAATAAAAGAGTTAGCTTTTCTTTGAAGTTTTATGCCTCATTTCCCCATGGTGGGCACCACAAAACTATTGGTGTTTTAATTAGCACCTTTGGAGTTCTTACTAGAAACAGTCAGCTATTGCAAGTGTGTAGTAATTGCTTCTTCAAATTAGGAGGGGAAGATCCCTCTTGTTGCTGATGTTTGCGTAAAAAGTAAAGTAAACTACTGTTCCTATCTTTTTACTCAGTGATAGGACATAAGGGTGCATAAACACAATGTGTTGCAGCTATGGTTTTCTTTGTTTTATGTAGATCTTAACTACAACTAATCTAACTTTTAATCTATCCTATCTCCTCTAGATAAACAAAGCAAAAGAATATAGAAGCATGAATGTAATGGTTTGATCACTTAGATGAATGTTTTTCCCAAAATGCATTTGAAGGCTCTGAACTCCCATATTTACATTGAAATAGAAACCACTCAAGTAATCTTCAAATAGTAGGCTATATTTTAGGATTCCCAAGGAGGTACCAATACCTTTCTAAGGTGTAGTCTGAAAAGTAGACTACTAGAAACAACAAAGAACGATAATCTAACTCTCTAAATTCCCAAGGAGAGACAATGCTCTTTTTGAGGTGTAGATCGAAAGAAGATTATTGAAAACAACATACAATGATAAAACTTGAGACTTTTCGATCAAAGGCAAGATAACTCTCCTAATTTATTATCTCAATCTTCAATCAAAGGTTACACTTTGGGACAACTTGTGTCAAAGAGCAATCACACATGAAGCGATCAACCAAGAATAGATGAAAATGGACTGAACACACCTATATGAATAGAAAGAACACAAGTTGTACTTGGTGTTTAACTATAACAAATACAATTCAAGAATATATACTAAGCGAACAAAGTCAAAGGAGCTCAGTGTTTTGCCGTCATGAAGCAAAGTTACAAAATAATGAGAAAAGGCTCTTATTTATAGAACTCAAAGGAGTAGGCAACCCTAAAGTCTTCTTGAGTTAACATTGAGTTCTTTCCAATCAATCAACAAGATTTATTCCTATGTATAAAAGTAGGTGATCAATCAATTAACTAGAAATCTACTTTAGTTAACAAAAACTAAACTAAAAGTGAACTCAAATTACAAAAGTTCCTCCAAAATAGAGATCCATAATTAGTGGATATCTAGAATAGACATCCATAATTAGTGGATATCTAAAATAGACATCCATAATTAGTGGGATCTGACATGCATGATATGTGGGATAGTGAGTTAACTTGGAAAGGGGCATCAAGTTAACTACTATTTGTCATTAATGCTATTGTGGAGGGTAAGACATCATTTCTAGGTGCTTTACACCTCTTCACCTCTAGTCAACAACTCCTCTAGCCAGTCATTGAATTCTTCTACCTCTAGGAAATCAATGCATCATAAGATGATGAAATGTTGTTTAAGCATCTCCTCACCACTCGCAATTTGCTGCTGATATTCAATACACTTTGCAGTTGCGTCATCTAGCTTGGTTGACATGACTGCAATCTTTCTCAACTCGCAACCAAAAGGGTCACTACAAAAACTGTCACATATGAGATTTTGGAACTGTGTTTGCACTTCGGCTAGCTCAATGTAAGCACCTACCTTGTGTTGATAAAGGCAAGGGATAAATATTACCAATGTTCTTACGAAGTTGATAACACTTGCCACAATCTATTGGTACTCAATCAATTCTTCAGAGTCGGTGTCATATGCTTTCACCTTGCATGCAAGTTGTTCTTTCCAAGTGAAAAAGATGTTGCTTGTTCTCCACTGTAGTAATTGGTATGCCAACTGTAAGTCTGAGGTAGTGATCTCATCCCCAGGCCTCTTCTTTGCTACCTTTTGTTTTGATTGTTGAATTTTCAAGTGGAGTTCATGAGCTCTATCTCTCAACTGATACAACTCTGTAAGTATACACCATCCTCTGATGATAAATTCTTCCACTTGAATTCTTAAGTGTTTTCCATACAGGATCAATTGGTGGTGATTTTGCTTTGCGGGAAGGTCTAGCAAATCTCGAGTCAAGGAAAAGATGTTTGGTGTATCATGCATCAAGCTAGATATGTATAACCTCAACTATTGGTTTTTAGCCTTTAATGTTGCTTTGTCTTTGCCATCCTTTGTCATTCTTTCTTGGACACTTACTGATGCAACTCTAAGGAAATCTACCTCCACCTGACAAGTGGTCTTACCGAGGTTGACCTTTGACAAAGTCATTAACCTCTACCTCATGTGCATTCCTGTCCTTAGGTGGTGCAACTGTCTCTATGACAAATTCATTGTTAGCATTCTTCCGTACATGAACCCGCTTCTTCAACTTCTTTACTGGCATGTCTTGAGGGACATGATCATACCCTGTGAAATCTAGCTGGTGGGATGGCTTTTCTCTCTTCCTTCCTAGGAGACTCTCAAGCCAAAATGAATCTTGACTAGTCTCACTGGAAGGTATGTTAGGCCCTTGAATTCCTGATGAATGGGATTGCACAATGATGTCGTGTGGTGGCGAATCCAAGTCAATGGTGACTGGTGACTGTTGCGGTGGTGGTGAAGTGGGAGGTTCTACTTCCACCTATGGTATTGTATCAGCTGCAACTGCTTCCAATATTGGCTCTATCTCAGTTGTGATTTTCTCAATCACTGGCTCTGTCTCAACTGTAGCTGCTTCTATTACTATGGCTAGCTCTGCCATGTTTGTGGCTCTCTCCACATGTACTTGCTGATTTATGTCAACAAATTGTATTCTTCCCCTTGTGTATCCTGACATTCAAGCTCCCTTAGGAGGGTTGCTCCATTTCTTTTGTCTAAGCTTAGGTCTCAACGTGGATGGTAGTGAAGAATGAACCGGTGGTAGCTTTGTGTGGTGAATAACTACCTTCCTCATCTTCTTACTGTCCAAGTAGAGTTGGCTGTTTCTGACAACCCTACTTGTTCTTTCCTCTATAGACATACTTTCCTTGGCATACCAATCCACTTTTCCAAGTGGTTGTGATTCCACCTAATCTATGAAGAATGAAGGAAAAATAACTTCTCCATCATCATCAGATAGGCCTTCTACATCTTTTGTCATGAAATCAGCAATTTGTGGAAGTCTAAACCGGCTGTAGTTACATCTTTGTACATCAAACTCATCTTCACAGTTAACCCAATAGTCCTCCATGGAAGACTCATGTGAAGAGTGTTGCTCAAGGTGTGTTGCATAAAGGCCTCTAGGATCATATGATTGTCTCTCAATGATGTACTTAAGATTAAGTCTCACCATCTCCTAGCCCATGACTTTGGCACCAGCTGCTGTCTTGCACCTGTAAAGTCCCTTTTGGAAAGAAAATTTTGTGGTCGTCTTGCATTTGTAGTGCAAATGAGAATGTACATTGGACAAATACCACAAGGAATTTTATGAATACCACCCTATCTAAAGGATAGTGAGGTAACATGGCGATATGACTATTGTATCCATATACGTGTATATAAGTGAAGGTGGTGAATTAGATGAACCAATACGCCCAATCCACCATTGCCTCCTTGGTTGTTTGTGATATGCGTATATGCATCTCATGGTTGAGGTTCCTCACAGTGTGCATTAGAAAGAGATCATTTATCCGCTTGAAATGCCTTTCTACTTCTGTGAACTCAAGTCACAAAAAATGTTTGTGGAACTTTTGCACACTTAAGGTTCCCACAGTGTTTAATGCTCGAAACTTGCCTTGGAAGGAAATCAAGTATACAAGATATGAGCACATGTGAAACCTGTGAGCCTCTAAAAACCCATTCATTTTCTTGTGGAGCGTATCAGTGATGAGGGCGGGCCAGTCATAGTGGTCTTTGTTGCTTACAATTTTGGCGATGATATAGTACATCCATGACTAAAATTGGTTTTCCTCCTATCTAGTGATACAGTTGAGTAAAGTGATCATCACTGCATACTCATCTCAGAACTCTTCATGCCCCACATTCTTGGGCAAGTTATCCTTTTTTCCTTTTAGCCATTTTTTTGCCATTCTCTTCTAGCACTTATCTTTTGACACTTCAACTTCCTTTTCACATTTTTTCACAGAGATGATGACATTTTTCAGACATGGTGGAATGGAAAAACACTTTTTGACATCCCAAGGCTTATGGTTGCATATCAATCATCCATCCATTGATCAAATTTCTCGTGTGGTAGGGTTGTAATGCTTAATGTAAGCAATTAAAATTTCTACACTATGTATTGTGATGGGGATTGATGCGGCCTCAAGCAATTCAGATTGCTCGATGTTTTGTAAGGTACATTGGTCTATTCCTTCCAACCTTTTTGAGTTGACCTCTGGGTGTACCTAGTGCATATTGGTGTCAATATTTTTCAGGAAATCATGAACCAAGACCGTCTTGGTCTTGTATTCAACTTGGGAGAACTACATTATGAAAAACTTAAAGATTGATTGTGCACTTGATATTGTTCAAGTACTTTTCTAAAAACTCCTAAAAATGACACTTGTTGAGAAGTATTTTTCTGGAAAAAATCTGACACATGGGTATTATTTGTGCTTCAATGTTGAACAAACCCAATTCGTTTGATTTTCAAAATTGTGACTTTTTTTGAAAAATCCCCAAAAATAGGGGTAGTAAGTTTGTTGTTTCTAGAAAAGTTCAACAAGTGGGTTTTGCCGAAAAAGTTGTGTTGATCATACTCAGTTGGTTAGATCTGTGATTGTCCGCTATTTTCTGGGACATGCAAGAAGATCTAAGACAACAAAAAGAAGAAAAATACAAGAAGAAGAATGGAAGTTTTCAATTGTATTTCTAGAAAAAATATGCCTTTTGATGCAATCTCTGATAAATTGTCCTTCTATGTAATTGATCTTCAAAAATATGAGGAACGATGAAAACCCCTCTTTCAGATATTGAAAAGATGTCTTGGAGAAGAAAATTTTGTTCTTGGCTTCAACCTACAAAGAAAGATGTTGAATTATGATGCCTTGGCTTGAGATATAGTGTTTGACGTTGAATGCATCAAGTTTGGGCACCAACTCTTGATTGAGAATTCAATTAGCCTAATCTGGAGTTCCCGGGAGTGATTTCCACCAATTTGGGGACATTTTAGACATGAGAAGGTTGCTAAATAGACAACTTCAGTCATCTGAGTCTAACTTTGACTTTAGGAATCTTTTTGAAGAGTTGAAGATATTTTCACTCTTTTTTATGGTGAAGTGCCTTTGTTCAATCCTCATTTTTGGTTGCTTAGTTGATCTTGAGGTGTTGGTGATAGAATCATTGTTGAGGTGGAACAACACTGATGAAGTGTGTTTGGGAGCTGCAAAGCTCAAAACCTGAGTCTAATGCCTCTGATTCTTGGGTGAATTTTCCCAAGAAGGTGCATTTTTCATCAGACTTAGTCAATTTTCTTGGGTGTTCTTCAATTCCTCCAGTTTGACCCTCCTGGCTCTGATATGAGATCACTGACGATTGATGATTCTGGTGATCTTGTTGAAACATGGGATGGATAGCCAATTCTTTCCTAGAAAGGATGACTAGCTTCAGGGATCATGAAATTTGGTTTAAGTTCCTCAAAAGCATGGGCGCCCTAGGCCTGTAGGGGCACCTTTGACCCTTTGGCTTGTTTTCATGTTACAAACTTCCACGAACAATCCCAATTTAATCTCTGTCATTAGATGTTTGATTTGTCTGTTGTCTTTGCTCACACTGTCATTGTTGAGATTGATCAAGGTTGAGAAAGACTTCTTGGAGGTCTCTAAGCTTGTAGATTGCATCTGATTGCCCAAAAATATGGGCGCCTATTTCTAGGAGGATGCATTTCCCTTGACACTTAGTCAATTTTTCGTGTCTTTCATCTCATCTTCACTTGTGGTGTTTTCTGCTTGATCTTCGTCTATGGATGCTGACAGTTCCTGTGATTGTGCAATTGGATTGAATGTGAAGTTGAGAAGATGCTGGATAGATGCTTTGTAGAAAGCATATGTTGAAGAGTTCATCTGGAGACTCAAAATGAAGGGCGCCCCTGGCCTGCAGGGGCGCTTTTGCCTTGGTTGTCTATATTTCTTTGATGATACATGTTTTCAACATTTCTTGTTTCCGCTTTCATTTGCTAGTGATCAATGAATTAGATGATCTTATTTGATGACGAGTTGGAAAGCCAACAAAATAATGAAGAAGGTGATTGTCTCAGATAAATTTGATGATTTCCTTTGACCATTTATCTTCATGGGCACCCCTAGCAAGCAGGGGCGCTTTTAGATGCAGTTTCATCATTTTCATTGAAAATCTTCATCTCCTTGTGCTTTGCGTTCGTCATGCATAATGATTGTTTTGAGCATTGTCATTGACAACGCAAATTCGTGCATCCTAGCAATCACCTCCATCGTGCTGCATGTACGAGTGTTGGAAAAATGACTAAGGCATTTAATTGCATAGCCTCCTCTTGGTAGCAAGGTGTGCATTTTCCAGACTTAGTCAATTTTCAACATTTTTCACTTTTGAAAATCCCCTCCATCGTAGAGCATCTTTTTGAGTATTTTTGCCATGGATTCTTCGTTGAAGTTTTTGAGGCTTAGATTTTAGCACATGGTACTACCCATTCTACCATTAATGGCTGCGGAGGTCCTAACTTTCTTCCTAAAAAATGAAAATAGACCCACCAAAGTAAAACAAACTTTTGGTGATTTTGACTTGACCAGTGTGATCATGAAGTCAATTCATCCTATCAAAATCATTTTCAATAAATGTTGGAAAGGTCCTATTTTCAGGGGTTTTCCTAAAACAAAGGTACAAAACCCTAATTTTTAAATTTTTAGAATTTTGCAAATAGGTTCCTTGATGTAAACCCACAAAAATCCTATGTTTGGTATGACCTAAAACAAACTTTTGACAACAATTTTACATTCATCGTTTTGAGAAAAATGTCTTATTGAAGCAAAAATATATTTTGGGTACAACTCTTTAATATGGAATATGTACAAACACTGAAGAAAGGTACATAAAAAGTAAAATATAATAAGATTCTTTCAATAACATAACCTTTCATAATCTAGCAAATCAATGCTCTTTCCACACAAAACATCAATAACTTTCAATCTTTTCAAAAACATATAAAATGTAAGAGTGCAAAATAACATGTTATAAAATACTAATTTCCAAATGAATTTAACTGACTTGCATGCTCAATCCATTCCAAGAGTCCTCAGTAATTCTCCCAATCCACACAGAAAAATACTCACAAAATCTTACTAAACTCTCCTTTCAAATAACTCTCAACTCACTCAAGAATATCTCAGACTAAAAACAACAAAATGAAATTGTATAATGCATCCCAATGAAGTGATCTTCACCCCTATTTATACAGAATTACGAGACTTATCTTCCTATGCTCAAGCTATGTTTATTGATACTTCTCGGCTGTAAGGTTCGACTCAACAATTTACTCCAATTGGTGGCAAAATTTTGAAAACAATACTCATCAAAATAGAACAACAAATTGACTGAAATGAAGACAACAAGAATTCATCTCATAAATGCAAGGTGAAGGACAAACAAGTTGACTTCGATTTTTCTAGCTTAAACCTGACTTATTCTACCTTTTACTTGGTCTTCCATCTCTGGACAATCCTCAATAATTTAGACTTCTAATCATAATACAGTTTCATACTTTGGGGCCACCTATTTCTTTTCATCGTGCATTTTGGTATTGTTGTGTTTAGACTCAGTCAACAACTAAATGCCATTCAAATATCTCATAAATTTTTTGACTGATTCTTCATATACCATGCATTGTATTAGCAGATTGGTCGACTCATATTTAATGACTATAGCACTACATAAGGCACATATTATTTGTTGCATATTCATTTAAATGAAGTGCACACTATATAGTATGCACTTTATTCATAATATCAACAACACTTTGTTTAAATATAGCACTTTATTAATATCAATATATAATTATATATATTTATCAACTTTCACAATATTAAATATATATCATTCGTTATTTTGAATGCATATATCTATGTTATCATTTTATAAATAAAGCCACATGTATATATATTTATGTATGTACACACATATATCGATATACTCAATATGTGTGTATATATGTATATATATGTATATACATTCACTTATACAAACAATAGTACATATTAACAACTCATCGATATATATGTATATATATATATGTGTGTGTGTATATATATATATATACACAATGTATACATACATACATACATACATACATACATACATATATATATGTCTTATTACCCATTCGATATTCTCATGCCCATGAGCAATCCATCCATGAGCATGTGTAGGTACATATACCTATGTATACTTTGTACGTATTAACTCATGTGTATGGGTTTACCGTCGACATGTGCTTGTATACATATATATACATACCATGTATATTTATCTTATCGATTTGAACAAATAACATATAAGAAAGAACACACATGTACAAAGGAGCTCAATAATATCACAAACAAGAACATTCACCACATAATCACAATTCAAGCACAATAAACACTAAGTGACGACTTACCAATTGCTCGAACTACTACTCAACTAGCCAATCTATATGTGTGTGCGTGTGTGAAAAAGCTCAATTAGGCTTCGTTTAAGGGTTAACCAACCAGTCACTTCTCCTGAGTGATACTTCCCCTCCTTCTAGAGGCTTAATCCTTGTATTTGCAAACTTAGAACATTGCAATGGTAGTTAGTTGTTCATCAAAATGATCATTTTCATATATTCTTTTAATAATTAGAATACCAAATTAAATCAACATTCATAACATTTAATCATAATCATCAAATCAATTAAACTTCATTTCAACATTTTCTAAATAATACATATAATCAAATTACAAATAGATAGGTTTCTCAATCAGAAATAAAAGCACATTCATTTATTCAATATTGTAACCTATCATAGTAATAATAAATAGGTAAACATACAACGGGGTGTAACATATTCCCCCCCATGTGAATCATCGTCCCCGATGATTTTATGTAGCTAACATAATATAAAAATAAAACAAGCACTTCATTGTTTTTAAGCATGCAAGACACGTGGAAACTTCTGCTCAATTTTAGAATAGTCTTCCCAAGTGGCAAAATCTTTTGCATATTGGTCCCACTAGAATTTGCACTGCAAAGCCTCCCTATTGCGCAAGTGAAGCTTACGTGTTTTAAGCCCCTTGAGAGGTTCGATTGTTACCACTTTGGGTTCCTATACCTATAAAGAATTCCAATCAATTGCATGATTATCACCTAGTATATACTTCTTTAGGTATGAGACGTGAAAGATGTTATGCATTTGAGCAAGAGTTGGTGGCAACGCTATTTGGTAAGCAATAGGATTTACTTCCTCAAGAATCTCAAATGGACCTACGTAGCACGAAGCTAGTTTGGATGACTTTCCAAACTTAATAGAACCCTTTTGAGGCTTAACCCTTAACAACACCTTCTCTCCTACTACAAAGTTTTTAGGTACCCACTTAGAATCTGCATAGCTCTTCTACCAATCATTGGCTTCTACTAGCCTTTGCTTAATAACCTTAACTTACTCCTCCATTTTGGAAAACATCTTTGGACCAAGACTTACCCTATCCTCAAGATTATCCCAGCTTATAGGGGTTCGACATTTTTGGCCATATAATGCTTCGAAAGGAGCCATCTTAATTGTTGAATGATAGGAATTTTTTTATATGAAAATTCCACCAAAGGCAAGTAATCTTCTCACTTGTATTGTTGATCCATACAATACATTCGCAGTAGGTCTTCCAATACCTGGTTTACTCATTCTATTTGGCCATCCATTTTCGAATGATACGTTGAACTTATATTCAGCTGAGTTCCAAGTGCAAAAAACAAGGTTTGCCAAAACCTAGAAGTCACACGTGCATCGCTATCACAGATAATATTCTCTAGAATACCATGCAATCTAAAAACCTCTTGAATGAATTTTTGATCTATAACATAAGCTCTATCAGTTAAATTTCCTAGTATAAAGTGTGCTACTTTAGTAACTTATCTACTACCACTAGAATATCATTGTGATTATTCCTTGACATGGGTAATCCTTGCAGAAAGTCCATATTGATGACCTGCCACTTAGTTTCAAGTACATCATGTGGATACAATAGTCCCGCGGGATGATGATGCCCAAATTTCACTCTCTAGCATTCTAAACATCTAGCCACAAATCTTACATCTCCTTTCATCCCTTTCCACAAGTACAATAGCTTCACATAAACCAACATTTTTGTCACACATGGATTTCCTAAATAAGGTGCTTCGTGAACTTCTCTCCACACTAAGTTCCTTAATTCTTCGGAGTTGGACACATACACTCTTCTATTAAACCTTAACAATCCATTGGGTTCAAAGTGATATCCTTTGTACCTTGTATCTTGTGGATTGCTCATGAGTGCTTGCTTGACTTGCTCATAGAACTCATATCCTTTGTATTTTTGCAACACTTGGCAGGTTTAAAGTCAGTTTGAATTGTGACTATTGAGGCAGTATGTCTTGTATGGATCAAGGCATCAACAACCTAATTTTCTTTCCCTTTAATGTAGTTGATATTGAAGTAATATTCCGATATCAACTCCAACCATCTTCTTTATCATGCATTTAGGTTAGGTTGGGTAAACAAATATTTCAAACTGTGATCAATTTTCAACTCAAAAGGCTTTCCCAACAAGTAATGCCTCCACATTTTCAATGCATGAACCACTATTGCAAGCTCCAAATCATGCGGTACATAATTTTTCTCATAGGGATTCAACTTTCTTTATTCATATGTAATGAATTGCCCTTCTTGCATCAAAACTCCACCAAGTCCTTCTCTCGACGCATTCGTGATGACAGTGAAATTTCCATCAAGATCTGACATTTTCAAAATTGGAGTAGTAGTCAACTTCTCCATGAGTTGATCATATGTTTCCTGACATTTTTTTGTCCACTCAAACTTCTTCCCTTTCCTTTGTAATGAAGTAATAGGGAAGGCTATACTGGAGAAGTTTGCAACAAAATTCTAATAGTAACCTGCTAGACCCATAAATCTCTTGACCTCAGGTACATTCTTAGGTACTGACCTTTCTATCACTGCCTTAATCTTGGCTGGATCCACTGAAATTTCATCAACTGAGATCACGTGACCTAGGTACTATAATTTCTTCTGAAAGAATGTACACTTAGAGAGATTCACATACAACTGTTGAAGAACTATCTCTAAATGCTTGCAATATTCCTCCTCATTCTTGGAATAAATTAGAATATCATCCAAGAAAACCAACACAAACTTATCTAGGCAATCTCTGAACACACTATTCATTAGGTTCATGAATTTTGTTGGTGCATTCATAAGTCTGAATGGTAAGACTATGAACTCATAGTGTCTGTATCTCATCCTGAAAGCAGTCTTGAAAATGTCCTCATCTTTGATCCTCAGTTGGTGGCATATCAATCGTAGATCAATTTTTAAAAGCACAATTGCTCCCCACATTTGATCAAAGAGTTCATTAATGTGTGGCAATGGATACTTGTTCTTTATTGTAGCTTTATTAAGCATCCGATAATCTATGCACAAATGCAGTGTACCATCCTTCTTTACGAAGATCACTAGCACTCCCCAGGGTGAAATACTAGGTCTTATCAATCCTTTGGACAATAATTCTTCTAGTTGTGCCTTAAGCTCCATTAACTCAATTGTTTTCATTTGATAAGGTGCCTTGGAAATAGGTTTCAATCCTGGCACTATAACGATGGAGAAGTCAAATATCCTCTTAGGCGGTAATCCAGGTAGCTCCTCTAGAAATACATTTGCAAATTTTTACAAGATGGGATATTTCTCCATATTTGTCTTTTTAGTTTCCATTACTTCATCTTCCTCTACTTATTGATAGACTTGTGGCCCATTGAAGACTTCTTCATCATGAGAATTGGATTCCCCATACTCTTCAAGTTTTTCCATCTTAATTGCAAAAATATTGCACCCTTTCTTCTTTTCCCTATGCAGTTGCACTATGGAGATTTGACACAACTTGACTTGCCTAGGTGTCCCTTGCAATGTCACCCATTTTGCTAGATCATCTAATTACTCTACATTTTTAGCATGACAATCCACTTTGGCTCTATGTTGCCAAAGCTAGTTCATTCCTAGGATGACATCATAGGATCCTAAGCGCGCTACATATAAGTTTACTTTTGTTGAGAAACAAGGAAGTTCAACCTTAGCTTCAAACAAGCATTGTTCGACTATTTCTCTTGTCTGGTTTGCATATTCTACAACCCAAGACTTTTCCATAAATCCAACATTCCTAGTTATTTGATTAACTATTCTAGGTGAAACAAATTTTTTAGTTGCTCTAGTAACAATAAGTATAGAAATGGGTAATACCAAATAAAATACCTGGAGTTTCCTCAAGTAACTTGATACTCTATTTGTTGATTGTCCACAACAGTATGGATCCTCTGCTGGAATGCAATTCGTTGGGGTGGAAGAGAGTTTCCTTGAGATTGAGGTCTTGAAGTTTTGTTGGGACTGTCTTTGGCATAGTGATTTCCACCACATACATAACATCCCATCGCAGGTCCCTTCTTCATTGCAAGCCTTTCAAAACTACTTTCCTTTTCCCCAACATTTTTAAAATGATTCCTTCTACAATCCTTCCTTAGTTTGCTTTAGTTTTTACGAGATCCCCGATCTCCTTGCCTCTAGGAATCCTATACTCCATTAAACTTCTTTGGAGCTTTGTTTCTTTTGTTTCCACCAAACTTCTTACAATTTTTCTTTTCTCAGAAGGATGAGATGGCTTTGAGCTTTTTCTCTTGCTTAACAACCTTCTCATAAACTAGATCCATAGTGGTTGGACCATGCACATGCACCTCACCACCTATCTTCCCATTCAATCCCATAATAAATTTCTTGATACAGAAACACTCATCTTTCTTGTACATTTGTATGTACCTTAACAAACGAGTAAACTTCTCCTGATACTCATTGACTGACATATCCCCTTGCTTAAGATTTTGGAAATTAGTAAGCATTTGGTCTAAAAAGAGTTTGGTTAGCCCCTTTTACAGAATATCTCCATGAACTCATCCCAAGTCAGTTTCAAAGAACTAAGTCTGAGTTCCATTTTCTTGTTCATCCACCAATTAGAGGCCTCTGCTACTAACTGATAGGCTCCCTAGATAGCCTTGGTAACATCAAAGTAGGTCTTTATCTCAAAATATTTTTCCATTTGTATTAGCCAAGTCTTAGCTTCTTCCCCATGGGTACTCTCCTCGAATTTAGGTGGGGTTATTTTCCTTATGTCCCTAGAAAGTTCAGTTTCCAACCGCTTCCTACTAGTTCCTTCAGATTGAGAGTGTAAATTCTCATTCTCATGTTCTTGAGTCTAAGTATGATCATGAGAATTCTCTCCCTCATTTTCATTGATAAGGAATTCTTCAATGTTTGGAACCTCTTGTTTCACTCTATCTTTCTCCCTTACTTCTTGCTCAATATTTTCCAACCTCGCATTGGTTTCACCAATGATATCCAAAATTTGATCAAATTTGGCTTCAACACCCTCTAGACCTTGTTTGACTTATTGGCTCCCTCCAAGATTAATTAGTCCTTGTTCTCACCATCCTTTGCAATAAGAGGTCACACCTGAAGGTTCATCTTTATTATATTCTATTATGTTCACACAACTTATGGAAAGCATTTAAATGAGCATTCACTCACACATAAAAGAAATTTCACATAAGTTTGAACATAAGTTTTGATAAACATATCACTTTTATTTATTCACAAGAATCTCAATATCCTTTCATTTACATAGATCAACTATTCAAATAGTCAAGAGGAGAGTATTCCTTGGATTCACTCTCAGATACATAACTCAACGGGGTATACCCCTCAGATTTTTGTTCATCTCTCATTTGCTCTTCTCTATCCCAAAAGGGGTAGTAACCTTTGGATTTTTCTTCTAGCACATAGTTACAAGGAGCATATCCCTCATATTCATCACTTGAGGAAATTACAATCACTTCCGATAAAGAAAGAACTCAAGGGTCCCTAAATATTAATGTAGGATTGACACTACATTCCAAGGGAATATCCTTGGAAAGTGTCAAAGAGTCAGACTTTGCTGGTGAGAATGGAGGTAAATAGTTGAATTTGGCTTTCTCCCTCATCCTTCTCTTCACTTGACTAATTTGAGAGAGAGTGTGAATGATTGTCTTAGTATCACTTAACCAGACAACATTTTCATAGTTGGTTCCCTCTATCGTAAGAACAATGGCCTCTTTTTCCTTCTTTTCCCTCAGGTAGCGCTCCTTCCTGATTATTGACTTTCTTGCAGTTAACCTAAGACGCACCATCTTGGCATAAGAAGTTAAAAACATTAGTCTCATTCAATGTTGGATGGAAAGTATGGCAAGCACATAGGTTCCAGAGCTAAACCTGGTAGCTTTGATACCATGTGTAACATGTCGATTATTCAATGAAAGTAAATTCTCTAAGTTTTAACCTCAAGTAAATAACTATGTTCAAAACTCATAGCAATAAAAAATTTTCTTCTATTTCAAAGACTAAATGCACATCTAAAATAGAACATATTCCAAACTCTCCATTTGCATTATAATTGAATATTACAATTTTTCCAATACATTTAAAAACTCAAGATAACATATCTTGCATTACAACTTCCACAAAAATGGATATAAGATAGCATACATATCTCCATGAGCTTCATTAGCACTAGTAACAAATGGTCCAAGAAATCCCCTACAAATATCGACCACCAATTGATGAGGAGAAGCATCACTCAAGTGCTTTTCTACCAACCACAAACTCAAATATAGTCCCCTATACATTTTTCATATGTGGCAAGATGGCCCTACCCCTCGACGAAGAGATTGGTTAGTAAAACCCCATAACAAATAGCCTTATTGAGCTTAGTGTTGTGCCCTACAAACTAGAACTTAATCATAAAGTAGCTACACATACAAGTATGAAAATCTCAAACTATAATGTCTATACCAGACACAATGAACCTTGACAATGTAAACAGTGACTACTTACACTACTTTGGCCAAAGTTTCATATAAAAAGTCATCTCTTCACCCACTATCTAGCTTGATTTGGTTAAAGACCATTCATATACTATGCATAGGAAATTCCCTTCTTAAGGTAATCTTTAACCCTAGGAACAACCTATGATTATAACATTCCTTCTAAGTAAATGCAACATATAAGCTACTCTCTTCATAGAAAAATCTAATTCTAAGGTAATCAATGAACTCTCTATAGTTCACATACACAATAACTTGAATCAAAAACAACAATATTTATCCTAGCTTTGTCTTTCCCTACTTTATAAAACTAAGAATACAATCATTCCTTAATATGGAGTATGTACAAATAATCAAGAAAGGTACATAAGAAGTAAAATATAATAAGATTCTTTCAATAACATAACCTTTCCTAATCTAGAAAATCAATGCTCTTTCCACACAAAACATCAACAACTTTTAATCTTTTCAAAAACATATAAAATACAAGAGGGAAAAATAACATGCATATAAAATGCTAATTTCCAAATGAATTTAACTGACTTGCAAGCTCAATCCACTCCAAGAATCCTCAGTAATTCTCCTAATCTATGCAAAAAATACTCACAAAATCTTACTAAACCCTCCTTTCAAATAACTCTTAGCTCACTCAAGAATATCTCAGATTAAAAACAACATAATGCAATTGTATAATGCGTTCCAATGAAGTGATCTTCACCCCTATTTATACAGAATTATGAGACTTATCTGCCTATACTCAAGCTATGTTTATTGACACTTCTCAGCTATAAGGTTTGAATTAGCAATTTACTCCAATTGGTGGCAACATTTTAAAAACAATACTCATCAAAATAGAATAGCAAATCGACTGAAATAGAGACAATAAGAATTCATCTCATAAATGCAAGGTGAAAGACAAACAAGTCAACTCTAATTTTTCTAGCTTAAACATGACTTATTCTACCTTTTACTTGGTCTTCCATCACTAGATAGTACTCAGTAATTTAGAATTCTAATCATAATGCAATTTCATATTTTGATGCCACCTATTTCTTTCTATCGTGCATTTTGGTATTGTTGTGTTTAGAATAATTCAATGACTAAATTCCATTCAAATATCTCATAAAACTTTTGACTGAGTCTTCATATACCATGCGTTGTATTAGCAGATTGGTGGACTCATATTTAATGACTATAGCGCTACATAAGGCACATATTATATGCTACATATTCATTTAAATGAAGTGTGAGCTTTATTCATAATATCAACAACGCTTTGTTTAAACGTAATAGTTTATTAATATAAATATATATATCCATTCATATATATATCAACTTTCACAATATTAAATATATATCATTTGGTATTTCAAATGCATGTCTATGTTATCATTTTATAAATAAAGCCATATGTATATATATCTATATACATAT
This sequence comes from Sequoia sempervirens, assembly GCA_007258455.2. Classification (NCBI taxonomy): domain Eukaryota; kingdom Viridiplantae; phylum Streptophyta; class Pinopsida; order Cupressales; family Cupressaceae; genus Sequoia; species Sequoia sempervirens. The sequence goes on along the minus strand of VDFB02270651.1, from coordinate 398,330,532 downwards.
ATATGTATATACATACATATATCGATATACTCAATATGTGTGTATATATGTATATATCTATATATACATTCACTTATACAAACAATAGTACATATTAACAACTCATTTATATATATATATATATAATTTATGATGTATATACATATACATGTCTTATTATCCATTTAATATTCGCATGCCCATGAGAATGTGTAGGTACGTCTCCCTATGTATACTCATGTATGTATTAACTCACGTGTATGGGTTTATTGTCAACATGTACATGTATACATATATATACATGCCACGTATATTTATCTTATTGATTTGAACAAAGAACATATAAGAACTCACATGTACAAAGGAACTCAATAATATAAAAAACAAGAACATTCACCACATAATCACAATTCAAACACAATAAACACTAAGGGATGGCTTACCATTTTCCTGAACTACTACTCAACTGGACCAATCTATATGTGTGTGAGTGAAAAAGATCAGTTAGGCTTCGTTTAAGGGTTAACCAACCAACCACTTCTCTTGAGTGATACTTCCTCTCCTTCTAGAGGTTTGATACATGCATCTACATTCAACTTAGAACATTGCAATGGTAGTTAGTTGTTCATCAAAATGATCATTTGCATATATATTCTTTTCATAATCAGAATACCAAATTAAATCAACATTCATAACATTTAATCATTATCATAAAATCAATTAAACTCTCTTTCATCATTTTCCAATAATACATATAATCAAAGTGCAAACACACATGTTTCTCAATAAAAAATACAAGCACATTCATTTATTCAATATTTTAACCTATCATAGTAATAGTAAATAGGTAAACGCACAATGGGGTGTAACATTTAGAAGTTACAATCTTGGACCTACTAATCCTCTTCTAGATGCCTCTAATAAATTGATTGCATTAGCTTTTGAACATGAGCCAAATTTTTTATTTTGATTTGGAGCATAAGGAAGAAACCTCTTTTTAGTATAATCTAGAAGTTGTTCTAAATGATATAATGAATCCTTAGCTATAGCAAGAGTCTGTACATGTATAACCTCTTGAGGAAGTGGAGAGAGTTAAACCCTTTTTTTTTAGGACTTCAATATCATTGAAACAAGCCTTGATCATATTCTCAACAAATCATCTTCTAAACCTTGAAGGAAAATGAACCAAACAATTTGTTTAGAAGAAACAAGGAATAATGTGGTTGCTAAAACTCAAGACACCCTACAGGGTATTCTCCACTAGTAAGAAACCTCCCAAAAAATAATTATGCTCTTATAAAACTATAAAGGTTGTGCCCTCAAAACATACTTTCTCAAGGGTCTTATCAAATATTATTGTTCAAATTTAATAGGTATCCAAGAAACCAAATTAGATTAGAAAAATACTCATAACTTTAAGAGATATGCTTAGAACTATTTTAAAATAGGAGCAATTAGTGTCAAAGGGGGCTCTTAACTACTTAGGATTCCAATAGCCTCACTAGAATTAATAGTCACCAAAATGATCATTATCTCTAAGGCTTGGTAAATTGAAGAATTTGTTGAATTAGAACTTTTCATAATTTATAAAAATACAAGAGATTACATACACTCTTGATTGCCAAAAAATTCCAAACAAGAAGACCTACACTAGAGGCTCAAATCTTACATGGTCTAGCTTCACGAGGGGGATGAAAATATAGGTTATTTCATATAAAAAATCATCAAATATATCAAGGGTACATGATAAATTAAATCTAACTCAATAATGGTAAAAATATCTCTAGCTCCAAGGAAACTAAAAAAGGCACCCATAACAATTGAATTTTTTTATTATCAAAAAGTAGGTAGAACCCATACTATTGAAGCTTTTCTTCTTACCAGTATTCTAACTATTAATACTAAAATTATAAAAAATTAGCTTTTCCCAGTCACTATGATGGATAAACTAAAAGTAATTATTTTCATATAGCTAAGGACAAGGATTAGGTCTTGATAAAAAAATTAAATTCCTTCTAGATTGCTATTAATTTGATCTCATAGTTATTGATTTTTTCAATTTGATTGAAGATGTGTGGAAAATTGGTAATTGCAACCATGAAAACCACTTTTTTGGCCTTGATTCTCAAGGAGAATACTATTGTCTCTTTTAATTGTTTTAAGCTAATTTCTCTTTGTAATCCCTCTTACAAGTTTAACACTAAAATCATTGGTAATAGAGTCAAGAGACTCTTAGATCTTCTTATTTCTAAGGAGAAAGGTGATTTTATTCCTCTAAATAAGTTTGAAAATATTGCAATTTCCCATGAAACTTTACACTCTACCAATTAACACTTCAAAAATGGTAACCATAAACTTGATATGGCTAATTCCTTCAACATAGCTAATTGTAATTTTTGGCTTGAGCATTGCAAGCAATTGGGGATCCCTTATATTTTTCAAAATGGATTTTTGGCTACAACTCTGACCCATTGGTGGCCTCAATTTGTAATTGATCTCCATTTCAATTTTTAAGGTTGTTATGGCTTCACATGAAGGTTTCCCTCTTTCCCCTTAGCTTTACACTATTCTTGCTATAACTCTTGATCATTTTATATTAGCTACAAGAAGATTGTTGACTATCATTAGTATCAGAGTGATGAATGGGGTGAAGGAAATCACTCATGCTCAATTTTTTAATGAAACTATCTTGTTGGGGGAAGCTACTAAAAAATATTATAGGTCTAAAGTATTGCCTAGATAATTTTCTACTTTCTTTAAGTGTTGTTATAAATCCCAAAAATTGCAACCATTATCAACATTTTATAAACTAAAAATAGAGTTTTCTCTTAGATCTCATAGTTTATATGTGGTAGATTTTAGCCTTTTAATTATATGGGTGTCCATACAAGTTTTAAATTAAATAATAAATCATTGATCTAGTCTTTTGGAAAAAAATAGATAAGTGCATCTTAAGCTTCAACAATGGGTAGTTAAGTTTTGTGGGATAACTTGAAATCCATCATATATAGTCTCCTAATCTACTATATAATGATCTATCATGCCCCATCCAATATTCTTTAAGCTCTTGAACAAAAAATAACTTTTTATGAAAAGGGGGCAAATAGACACACCAAAAGACGTTCCACTTGGTCAATTAGAGAAAATTCACCAAATAAAATTTGAATGGTGGTTTATGTATCAACCCTACTTCCATTATGAGCTCTACTCTTAGGCCATACTTGTCTAGGCCCTTTCCAATCCTTCTATATCTCTTTAGAAATAGATTATTGGTTAGAAGATGATGATAGGCATCATTGTTATCATTTGCTATCAAATATTTCTAAAAGGTGAGGGGCCTCTAAAATCTAGTCTCTGATTGTGAGATCCAAGGGGATAATAGAAATAATTTTTCTTGTTATCTTGGAAATAATTATAATATCAAATATTGGGATAATCATATTTTGAGTAGTAATCCACTTAAAGATAATTTTCCTAAAGTTCTTCTATCCATGAAAAAACTAAGAATCCACTACCTTAAATAACTTATATGGGAAGAAAATAATCTAAAATGGTCTACTATTCCTAGTATTTTGGATGGGCATCCATAGCATTGGATTAATTTTAGGAAGTAGTTTATGATAATTCTCTCTATTGAGCAAAATATAACTTATATATTAATTTGGGGGTAAGTTGAATATCGTGGGTTGCTACATAGTGTGGGATGTTACTCATTCCTTTCACATTGGTGAGACTATTGACTTTATTTTTATAGTGTATGGAACATAAGAATAATGCTAAGGTAAAACTGTTTCAATGCTTAATAAGGCAAAAAAATCCCCTATTGATAATGTAGTGTAGAAAAATGTACTCCTTTACATTTTCACACTTTGTTTGGGTCCCCTCAATTAAATTGGACTTAATTATGCCTTAATAAGCCCTATTTTACATCTACAAGCCTAATAAATTGCATTTTCTGAAGGGGAAACCCGAAAACAATTAATGCCAACACAATTAATTACCTTGAGCAATGTGTGTTTTAGGAATAGGGATCTGGGACCCATTCGCCCATGGGCGAATGGGTCCTCCCCAGGCCTTTGAAGCCAAATTTAAAATATGTTTTTGGCGGTATTTTAATGTCCCTAAATTCAAATTTCAATGTCAACTTGTAATGTTTAATTTTTGGGAAATTAAGGATAGATGCTTATAAATACATAGTTATTTTTATCAATTTAAGTCTAAGGAAAAATATAGCAAGAAGGAAAATTTCACAAGAGCAAAGATTAAGATCAAGAGCATTCAAGGGCAGATTTATCAATCATATACAACAACAATAAATATTTCAATCATCATGTCAAATTATTTTACAATCATGCATGTTTTTGGAGCTAATATTGTGATGCAGGTTTCAAGATCCAAGTCTACATTCAAGTCAAGATTCAAGCATCAAGATCCACATCCATTGAAGCCATTTCATGCAAGATAAAGATCAAAATTTCAGTCCTCCAAAGGTTTATTCAAGGGTTTTTGAGTTGTAACATAACATTGTTCATTCATCATTCCTTTCATGTTTCATTATTTCAATTCAAGGTTTAATTACCAAACTAGGGTTTGACCAAGGAAAACCCTTATACACCAAAAAAAATAAAAATTTCCCCTCTTGTTTATGTGTAAGTTCATAGGTTGAAGAAAAGTTGAAGATCTCAAAAGAACAATTTTTCAAAGTTGCATTTGTTGTCACCTTTGTTGTCAAGCCATGAAAACTTAGATCTCAAATTTATTTCTAGCTTTCCAATAGTGGGATATGGGGGAATCAGGAGTGCATACACAGGGCTTGAGGACCCTAAAATCAGATTTTGAACCTTTGTACAAGGACCCATTCACCCATAGGTGAATTATTCCCAAGCATCCTTTAGAAACTGCATTTTGGTGATAGGCACACATCACTTTGCCATTTCTAGATTTAGAGATATCAAGTTTCCAAAATCCATAAGGAATATTTACGTCAAATTTATGGATTTCAAGCATATCATGTGTACATGGCCTGTGGGGTATTTGATAGATCCAAGATAGACTTTGCCTCGAGCATATACCTACCATTGAAGAGAGCATGGCAGTATAGTGATTTATTATATCAACGAGTAGTATTTGATTAGTTACATGTTGTAGATGTGACATGGAGGACATATAAGATTCTACAGGCCTAGGAAGGTTCACCACAATAGCTAGAAAAGATGTAGTGGAATTGGTTTTTCATCATTTGATATGAGTATATTATTATGCCTTTCTACTTTGATTGAGTGACCCAATAGTTTAGATGCCCTCAAGGAGTTCCCATTATTTGACCAACCTACGTCTAATCAACTCATAGTGGCACTAGACCTAGAGACATGGCTCGACCAACCATCATGGATGTCCCCTTGATTGAATTTGATAATGAGGAGTGAGATGCACATCCCATGTCTAATGCAGATGATGTTGGAGTGATAATCTTATACACTACATGGTGGAGCATGGCATTTCCAAATCTTGTATTTCTTGCAAACCATCTCGATAGTGATCTAGGGCCATGGCAACATCATAGGGATTACAAGGAGGAGGAGGGAGATGCCAATGGTGATGTATGGATATCTAATAAGGAGGAGGATTAGCTGACAATGACATTAGGAGGATATCATAAGGATAAGGAGGATTTCGATGATGCTCTCGAGGAGAGACATAGGTCTCATCCTCACATATCACGAGCACATCCTACTACATATGAGACCAATCTTCCATGAGCATGGGGAGATGAGTAGATGAGTCGCTACCATACCCCAGTCTCTAAGTGAATCTAGATGTAGCCACAATTACTACACCCTCAGATCCTCACTAGCGAGTTGGTGATTCATGTGATATGATATGTATATTTGTTATGATTTTATAATATACTAGATGTATTTGATATTGATTTAGATTTATATGATGATGATTCTAACTTTTTTCTTTGTATTTATTTTTTATATTTGGAACTCAAGATTGGCTCGACTATATGGGGTGATTCATGATAGTTTTTATCCCCAATGTACAACTACATCATCTTGTGTGGGCCAATTATAGACCACAACAAACCACATGGTGACATGTAGAGATATTTGATCCCTTGGAATGAATGAGAGTTGCATATGGGGAGCTTATAGTAGAGAGGGATCGAGCTCCAACTAATCTTCAAGAGGTGAGAGTAGGATCATCTTCTTATACAGATTGCACTTAGATGATCCTATAGGAAAATCTAGAGAGATTGTGAGCTAAGAAATATTGAATACAACAATCATATGTAGAGATATGAGAGGCAACCACAGAGCTTAGAGGTGAGATTAGGGGTCTATAGGCACATAGTATCTCTAGGATTTTCTCATGATCTATTGTTTCATGTTGAGCACTACTACCAAGATCTAAGGGGTCCGATAGCCACATGATTGTAGGATGATGATATGATTATGTATGATGCACAAACATTTTATTAGAGTGTTGATATGCGGATATATATGGACATTATAATGTATATATGAGCATTTTTCATTTAATATGTATTTACTTATAAATTTCTTTTATAATATTTTTGATTTAACTAAAAACATGCAACTTATTGCTTTAACTAAATACAATAAATATATGCTAATGTGGATTAATTGATACACATGGAAAATTAGATACACTTTATTTAATTAAACAATATAATCAAAGATTATCTAATAAATACGACAATGATCCCATTGATACATGTGATTGATATGTGTTATGTGATCTAACTAAATAACTTAGTATAAAATAATAATTAAATATAACATATTTGACCTAGTGCACACATGTTGAACTAAATGCCACTATGATCTAATTAGACAATTAAATGCAATAATTATCTAATTAAAATGGTACACAAACTACTGAATTGTATGCTAACAAGTAATTATCATTATGAAGAAAATTACTCTAAAATCCAAGACACATAAATGTTTGTCATTAAAGAAGCAATAATACATTAAATAAAAATTTAATTTAACTATCTAACCTACATTGTTTAAATAGTAGCATACCATTTAGAAATAAAATGAGATGAATCTAAGCATAGACTTTACACAAATACATAGCATTAATAGGTTCATTAAGAGGCATATTGTCCATTTTGGAGAGCTTATATACACTTGATCTATATATTTTTGTGATGATGTAGGGTTCTAACCAATTTGAGCTAAAATCTGATTTTTCTCTAGGTGTAATGTTCACATTGTGTTGATTTTCATAAAGCACTAGGTCAACAACTTTGAATGAACAATGAAAAACACATTCATTATATTTGTGTTGAATACTATTTTGATATGCTTGTAGATGTTTGAGAGCAGGTATACACTGTTCATCAAGCATCTCAAGTTGTTGAAGTTGTTATTCTCTATAAGAAATGTCATTTAGGATACCATTAAGAGAGATTCACAATGAAAGAATTTCAAACTCCAAAGGCATGATCACATTTTTGTCATACACAAGGTTGTACAGAGTAGTCCCTACAGTCATATGAACACTTGTTCAGTAAGCCCATAATGCATAAGAGAGTTGAGTATGCCAATCTTTACCATGTTTGCTAATATTTTTTCATAAGATTTGTTTGATTTTTTTGTTAGAAGCTTCCACTTGACCGTTTGACTGGGGATGATATGGTTAAGAGAAGTGATGCTGTGTGTAAAAAATTTCAAGGAACTTCTTCACTTATTCATTCTTAAATGATGTACCATCATCCAAAACTAAAGTAGAAGGAATACCAAACTGTGCTACAATGTTATCAAGGATAAAGAAACATATGACTTTAGTTATCATGGATCAAAGTGGAATCACTTCAAATAATTTCATGATGTAATCTGTAGCTATGATAATAAAGGTATGTCCTTGAGAAGAAAGAGATATTTTACCAATAAGATCCAAGCCCCACATAGAAAAGGCCATGTATAAATTTAAGCATGGAGTTCGTAGGAAAGAGCATGAATCAAATTGTTATGTTGTTGATATTTAGGGAAATTTTTGGCAAATGAAAAATAATCATGTTCCATATTTTTCCAATAACAATTAATGCAAAGTAATTTTTGAACCAAAGATCGACCACCAAAATTTCCTCCACAAGCACCTAAATGAGCCTCTTCAAGGGCAATGGGGATCTTTGATTTTTTAAGAAAATGAAGAAGAATACCATTGTATGATATTTGATATAAGATATTAAATAAATAATATATTGTGTTGTGATCTTCCGAATGTGAGCCAAAATATTTTTAGTAGAAGGGTTAGGGAAAGTAGCATCACACAAATATTGAAATATGTGAGAATACCATTCATCTGAATCAATAATAAGACAAAAAGCCACATCATCCTTAGCATTTTCAAAAACTGATGGAGAAGTGAGATTACGAATAGTAAACTTGAAATCCATGGATGAATCATGAAGGGATATAAGGGAAACATGACTCATCATTTCATTTTCATATTGATTATCTTTCAATGGGATAATATCAATAGTGTAAGAAGAAAAACATTTTAATTTTAATCATGGAAAGTCATTGTATTGGGGTATTTTTTCTTGTTTTCTCGATAAGATCCATTTAATTATTTAATAATCAATTGAGAATATTTGTATATGAATATATTGGACATTAATAAATAATGTTGCACACAAACTAGTGATAAGAGCTTCATATTCCAAGATGTAATTAGTACATAGGAAATTAAGATAGTAAGATAGGCGAATTGGCTTGCTTGAAGAAGGTAGTAGTATAACACCAACACCAAAGCCACTTCGACACTTAGAACCATTAAAGTATAAATCCCATTTTATTAAATTTTAATGAGAGGACATTATTAGTGATAAATAACTCTTGGTTTGGTAAAGAAAATGGTGAAAGAGCATTAACAAAGTGGTTGGTCAATGCTTGGCCCTTAATTTTGTTCTAAGGGACTAACTTGTTGATGTGTTTTTTATGCACTTCTCAACACAGGTAATGCATAGGTGCATCACCTCTCTTGAAAGACAATCTTCCACAATCAAATTGCAGAACACTATCCCAAGGTCTCTAATGTCAGGTCTCAATAGTGCTTGGAATATCTCATTTGATTCATGTGATTTGCTGGAATCACAAGGTGGACTTATGGATGAGTTACAAAGTGTGGGAGGTTGGGCCTGCAAATGGATTTCTCAAGATGTAGAAATTCTTGCTCAGTTGTTGTAGGTTCAAACAATAATCTAGAACTCCATTTCAACATTAGATTTAGCTTTATAATGTGCAATGAACCTTAGCTTAGGTCACTTATTAAAAAAAAGGAAAAAGGGAAAGGAAGAGAGGAAGTTCCTAGACTTCAAACTATGAATGAACAGTGATCATGGAGGCTGATACAGTAGACAAAATCCCTAAACTGAGTTTTGCTTGGCCAAGAGGAACCTACAGTTACACAAAACCAATGCAATCTTCTAAGGACTGTAGATTTTTAGATTGCATACACACATCATGGACATGCAATTGAACTAAGTTGTAACATTGAAATAAAGAATCCCAGACTAACTTTACACAACAGTTTGTCATCAACAAGTGCTAAAAGTATGGGCTGAAAGTTCATCAAATACCATAACAACAAACACCATCATCACTTCCACTTAAGAAACTACCAACTAAAACTAATAGGGAAGTAAAACCATGCACACATAATGAGAAAACTCAAAAAAACACCTATAGATCATGCAATGATGCTTTCTATTGCTGTAAAATATTTTTACATCAACTCTCCAACCATTTACAAATGAGGGGAAGACCCCTATTTATAGTTTTCTAAAGCCCAAATGAATGGATAGGATTGAATTACATTGAGTTGATCAGATTTGATTACATTAGGGCTTCACCTACCCCTCATTATATAGCAATTAAAAATACATCATTTATCCTCATTCCTATTTTGTCTTGTAGTGCCTTGAGTGCTGTAGCAGTTTGTCATTTAGTAGATTTCCCTTTTCACTATAGTAGAGGATGCTTGCTGCCTTCTTCTTGATGGACCTGCAACCTTCCTTATCCAATCAAGTGCATCCCGTTTGTATATTTGTATAATTGTGGAATGGGTTAGTTGCCCCTTGATCCGATGGGACGACCTTGAATGGATCATGATTGATTGAGGAGAAGGCAAGACAACTCTCACCTATTATGACTTTGGTAAACAACCTTTGTTTTCTCAATTTTGACCTCTTTGACACAAGTTGTTTGAGTCCTCATCCTATGGAAGCTGGCATTCCACTAGCATATACTCACGGGCAACCAAACTCTTTACTTTAGCATCTTTAGTTCTTCATTTGCATTTCTTGTATGCGAACCTTCATGACATAGAATCCTCCATCCCTATCAAGTTTGACAGGTCCCTTATGATGAACGTTCACCTGCTAGCCACTTTAGTGATCCTAGACTAAAACCCCTCCCCTTGTCTGGGTTTCATGGGCCACCAAGATGAAAGCATCTTCTCCCTTCCATATGTAAACTGCTCAAATGTATGCAATTCTTTGACAAGTGTCTCCGAAGGTTTTATACAGGTTTCCTTTCCCGCAAGAATACCTACACACAATATTAACGATGTATTAATCAGTGTATCATTAAATCATTTAAATATGCAAATAAGGGCCTTACATGAAGTTGATTATAGAATGATATTACTACTAAACCTCCCCCTCCCCTTTTGATGCCAAATCACATTTAACTATCCCCTACGATTACCCTTCCCACAACTTTATTACAGCAGGAGGCGGTATCAAATCTGAGCATTTCCCTCCATAATATTACTCTTCCCCATGTATAAACAATTATTTTTAAATGTCCTAGCTCAACCTCATAATAATCCTGCGAATACCAATGCAAAGGGAGTCGTCTAAAATTGGAAGCCTCTTTATCCGCATGAATGTTCGAATATCCACACACTATCACATTTCATTCCACAGACTGAGATCCATACCCAGCCATGGATGGGACGGTTACAACCCAACCATTCTTTGAACATTGAAATCCTTCAATAAAACCCATACACTGGTTCACCCTATGACACCATTTGAATTGCAGGCTCCTACACAAACATTCCTGTAACTATTGATTTCGATGTAGCAACAACCCTGCCTTAAGTTGTTCTGTAGAAGGCGGAAACGAGGGTGCCACCCCACACGGCCATAGGAGGGATGGATCCTGTGAAGAAAAATGTCATTGGGAGAACACAGGGAAAGGGATACAGGAAGGTGGTATGTGAACGCCGCCATCAATGATGGAAGATGAGGTGGTACCAAACGAAACCATCATTGTCAGACCCCGCATAGGGAACCGTCGTTAAGAGAAAGCGGGTGAGGTCGAGCAGATCATCGGTGGGGAAAGTCCTTGAGGAGACGACACCACTGGGTAGGAAGTCCACGTGGAGTCATCCAACAGTGAATGAGAGTGTGGACTCTACGTTAAGAATGGATGCTAGAGAATGTGTGGAGGGTGGCCATGGGGAAGATGTCATTTAAAATGGTGGAAAATGGACCGCCACCTGCGTCATCACCTCCATACAATGTTTCCTCTCACCCTCGTTGATCGAGGCAGCCCCTTGCTCACAAGTTTTTCACAGGGGCCAATTTTTATCCCTTTCCCTCAAGGAGTCTCTATTGCTAGATGATCTTGTTGAGCTCAATTTCTAAGATCCCTCAGGGAGATATTAAATTGCAGGTGAAGATCACTCGAGCATCAGTTGTTAATATCTGACTAGCCACCCACCATAATCATTAGTTCATTGCCATCTTATTTAATCACTGTTTATAGGACACTCGAGGCATGAGGATGGAAGACATCTTGAAATGCGATTGGTAGAAGACCCATGAAATAACAACTTCCGACATCTATACAATTTTTCTAAGCTCGTGTGATTCCCCCTGCGAAAGAGAATATCTGAACATCAACTCCAAAGCAATACATGGGGGAATGACCCTTCTGAATCATTGACCGAACCATGCTCACATGTATAGTTTATCATCATTTGTAAGCTTTTGAACATTACCATTCTTCTTGGGTTCAGCCCCATCGTCAATTCATCAATTGGAAATTGACTAGTCTTAATCCACCCTTTATTTCAGTTTTGTTGTCACAATGAAAGAATACTGCGATGTTGGGTTCGTGACAATTTTTTCTTCAAATCTCCTCATTCTTCCATAATCCTTTGCCTCGAAGCCTCCAAATGCAACTGCATGACCTCCTGATGCACGGTCTCAGTAGTAAGAACATTTGCTTGAAAGGAATGCGGGTGGAGGAGCATGGGGATATGTCATACAAATGTTGTTTGAAATGTCCAAGTTGACAACGACCATGTAGAGTGAGAAAAATGCATTGAAGAAGTCCGTCAAGAAGTTGTTGAGGAAATAGTCTTCACTAATGGAATACTCGATACATCTTGAAGCTCCACTGTCTCCGTTTTCTTGACCGGATTTCCTCTCAAAATTTCTTATGATTCTCCCCAAGGCTTCTTAGCTTTCCTTTCACGGCCAACTCCCCACTCGTTGTTGGTATCCATCATGCCATAGGGTAGCCTCGTATTTGTATGGGATGATCGAAGACAAGGCTGACATGACCTTCCCTTAGACTTGGAATTTATCAAATGCTCGTCCATAGATGGGAGCAGTGTGGCAATGGTCGTCAATCCATGGCAAGCCCACGATTGAGACCTATATTGATGAAAGCCATCGGGAACAAAAGCGCAGATGACTGTCAGTATTTTTTTGTTTAAGAACCACATTGCATAGGCGACTACCCAAGCCACGGACCCTACACACCAGCATTCCCTGGAGATGAACCCTTGGGAGGATGAAAACAATGCAACCCAAGCAAGCGCTCGAGCCCAGTATTCACATGAGGCATCTTGCGATCCATTGAACCTCATGTGTTTACAATCCCATCCCATATCACCTAAATGGGATCAACCCCCATGTTGTTATAAACACAACGACCTTGAAGAAAATGATTCGTGATAAATGCGTTGCTTTGCTTCCTTGTGTTGCTCGCCACTATTCACCATCGAATCACGTCGCCAGGAAAGTTTATCTAGAATTCCATCTCATTTTGACTCGGACATATTGTTCATCACAATATTCCATTGGTAAATAGTTGGATTTCTTATATAAATCTCTCCTGATTGTATCGACTTCTTCCCTCTGGAATCTCGTCTGGCTCCCCACTAGATATTTCTATTATCAACGTAAACTTAAGCTAGTGGCAGGGATGACACTTAAGAACATCCCATGTACGATGCCAAGAGATTCCGTGGGTAGAAGGGTGTGGGGAGGTGTCAGGGTTGCGCTTGAAGGAGGCCATCAGAACGACATTGTGAATGTCGGGCCCTGAGTTAACCATTTCCGCTGGGAAAGAGAGGACAGGTGGCCACTATTGATTTTTTGTGGAGAACGGCCTTAGTAATGTGGATGCTCACATGGGAAGCCTCGACGGTTGTGAGGAGGATGCCACTCGTGAAGAGACTTGTTGTGACCTATCATTCATTTCATACCTTAGCTTTGGGGACCTACATTTTTTCCGCTTTACTATCATTGATTAAGAATTGGTTCCTCCATCATGATTTTCTTGTGTTAATTAGTTTTACCAAACCACGTAACTTAGATGCTCGCCCAATTGCCTACGGTCCAAGCTCTTGTGATGTTATCCCTCATTATATCGGTGTGGATGGGCCAACTGCAAAAGATGCATGAGTAAAGACCACGTGCCTAGCTCAGGAAAAGGCTCCAACAAAAATGATAAAGGATGAGTGGTGACCCACATAGCGGGTACCACACGTATGGCTTCTACTGGGGACTTGTGATGGGAAGGCTATGAACAACGACGGAGGAAGCGATGGCGTTTGAGGATGTCAAGCTCATAGAGAGGAAAGCCCCAGGTGAAGGATTGCTATCGGGCCAAAGGGAGCATGGCGCCATGAATGGAGTGCTCTTAGTGCACCGGTCGACGATGGAGGGAAACCCGCATGCTGCTCCCTGTCTGTGTCGAGGCAGGAAGAATCAGCCATACGGTGGTTCGTGGGTGAAAAGTATGCCGAATCGGCGAGCGTGAGGTCAAACCCCACAATGATCATAGTCGTCGGGGAAGTGCATGCAGGAAGCTATTAAATGAATGCCGTAGGAGAAATGACATGGCCCAGACTAAGGCCTGCGGTAAGGAAAATGACGCTGGCGGAGTGTGGGCCTGCAATGTAGAGAGGCAGCAAAGGATTGTCATTGCATGATGGCACTAGGGTGTTGGTAGACCATGCTTGAAGACCCACAAATTCTTGGACTTAGGCGTTTTGAAGCAATGAGGTCGGTTGTTTTGTGGCCATGGAAAAAAAGGAAGGACCAGTTGAGGAGCCCACCACGCGGGCTAATGTCAAAGGTTGGCCGCTATAAAAACAACGAAACAGGAACAGAGTCCTGCCTAGGGCGACCCATGAGAGTGGGTCTGCGGAGCGTGATGGACACAACGACAAACATGGGTGCGGGGTCCGTGTGCCAGGAAGACGTTGGGACTCGGTTGTAGGTGAACGATGGAGCGCAATGACAAACAACAGAGGGAAACCCATGAATGCAGTCCCGCAAGGGTCAACAGATGTCAAGTGAAGAGTGAACGGAAGCCCGCAGGAGCTGGATCACAAGGGCGAATGACTTGATGAAACTCAACTAGGTGAATTGGGCCAACATGTAATTGGTCAAATGTTTTAAGGCTCATGTACGACTCAGGTTTGGAAACTAGGGTGCACAAAACAAGATGAGGTCAAAATGATCTGACTTGAGCAAAAAGAGGGGGTCCTTGCCTTTGGTGGGGCACATGTGTGAAACATGCACAACAAATGGCGACTCACTAGGGAAATGCTCCAGAGAATTTCAATGACAAACTAGAATCATGAACCCAAAATCTCTGGTTCTGATCCTTACACTAGGGAAAACAAACTAGACGCTCAACCAAAGGATCAAAACCACTAGTTACCCCAACCTTCAGTATGTTGAAAATCCAAGTGTGTGCTCATGTGTTAATTCCCATCCTTTAGTTGTTACAGGAATCTGAGCTCTGTCTAGTCAAGCTACGTGGTTTATTCTTACTCCAAAAGCATCCAGGACATTGCCTCACTGCCAGTCAGGTGTCCATAGCCCCGATGAGGTTGTTGCTATAATCCTCCCGAAAATTGCTCTACTACCGGCTGGGCATCCATAGCCCCGATAGAGTTGCTTGGATATCCCTGAGAAAGTTGAATTTCTTTCTTTTGATTTTCAATATTTTGCTTTCTTTCTTTTCTTTCTTTGATTTTCTTTTCTCTTCTTTCTCTCAACCTACAAGCAGTGAAGCTTGTGCTCAGGGCTGAGAATCACAGTGGTGATGGAGTAGAATTTTGGATTTTTCACTTAACTAGACTTCACAAAGGACCTATAGTGACCTCCAGATTCTTAAAGTGTGTAAAGATATAAGATTTCATAATAAACCAGGAATGAGACCAACCAACAACTTATCCTCTTTGAATCAAATGTCCAGATCACTTGACACTAACAGAAGACCTTCACCATCCACTCTAAAAACTTGATTAGAGTTTAACAAAGAAATATGTAGAACAACCCTAGGTGATAAGTATGGTTGTTATGTGCATATATTTTCCCAGCTAAAAGCAGAGGAACCTCGAGCAAAGCAACAACAAAGCGAAAGAAAACAAAACCAAAACAAAAGTAAATGAAAAGAAAACACCTAAACTAACCAAAGCGAGAAAGCAAAAGAAAACATCAAGGGAAAATTCTCTAAAGAAAACTAGCCTATGGAAAACCAACTAACCTAAGGAAAGTAGGAAAGCAGAGTATTTACGGTAAACCTACACTACTCAAAATGGGCTAAGTGCAAAGATATTTACAAAGCACTATGTTCAGGCAAGGAAAACCAACACTCATGCCCATTGGATTTCGTAATGCATGCACAAGTAATAGGGAAATCATTACGGTTCTAAGCCATGAAGATTTATCTTTATACTCAGAAAAATAAAGTTCAACATTGCAGCATTCGAGTTTAATCATTCGTTTAGGAAAAAACAACAATTGAGGAGGTTCATCAAACCCATGGTTAATCAAAAAACACGTCTGTCTCCCCTCATTTCCATAATCAAAATGGTAAATGCAGCTATGAAAAGTAATAGGAGCAAGGAAGGATAAAATCTAAATGTCGTCGCATGGAGGCAACAACGCTTGATAGTCGAGAGCAAGCACTGCATCGTCGATTGTTGCATCAGCAGCATCGGGTGTGCGAAGTGGAGGGTGCAACATATTTGATCTTTAGCTCACATAGGACTGGGAATATGGGGTAGCAAACACCTCTTCCAATCCCCTAGTGGGATCTGCAACTTGGGTCAGCTGTTCCTCAAGGAGATAGACTTCATCTCGTTGATCTTTTGCAAACCTGGGATTCACTTGGTTGCTTTCTTCAAAAGGAAACACACTATCCTGTCTCCTTCCCTGGGTGTCAACCTTATTTGTATGATGTTCAATGCCATGAGAACATGACATACAAGAATCTGTCCTATGGTAGCCATCCGAATGTGAAGGGGGATCAATAATGATCATGGCAGAAGGAATCCAAGTTGCACCTCATAATCGGCCAGGTGCTTCATCTCTGTTGGCAGCTATCTCAACACCTTCACCTTTGTCTTTTTCTCTTTTCTATTCATGCATCTCCTCATGTAGTTCATTTGTTTCCCCTTATTCACTATCGCTATAGATGGAGAAGAACCCCTCTCCCAATCTGGAAACTCTAGTGCCTCGCTGTTCGGAGGTTTAGGTAGTATGTCCTCATCGCTACTAACCTCTGGGATGTACTCTTCCTCCATGCTGGTATACCTCCATAGTACAACTCCTAATGGAAAGAAGTCATCAATTGATGACACCTCATCAAGGGGACCAAAATCTACTACACAATTTCCTTCTAAGGACTTGTCGTAAAGCATATCGTCCATGGTGCACAAATGCTCTTCAAGAGGAAGAAATTCTTGATGACTGGTGGACAACCTTCCTGTTTGATCTACTTCATCGCTCGGAAGCTCGAGACTATATTGATGTCCTTCTTCTATTGTTGTCCCAACATCCTCTTGAGGCCTGCCTTTAGTTGAGTCATCATTTGGTTTAGGCTCTTGGTCTTCTACTTTGATCCAAGTAGCAAGTGGAGGAGGCTGGGCATTTGGTTGATCCACTTGTCCTCTAACTTGTTTGATAGCTTCTTGGCATAAATCACATGCAAAATCAGAGTGTGATGAATCATGGAGCCTACACCAATTCGGGAGTAACAAAACCTCCAAATCCACTTGATATCTCAGCTCAGACCAATCCTTTGCTAATCTAGAGATGAGTTGGTCATATCTTTCCGCTATTGGGTCCTCATCATCACTTGAAAAGGAAGTATTATAGTGAACAATCGTGACCTGTAGTTGTTCAGACTCCTCCAAATCTGCATTTTCAGATTCTTGATTGCTATTATTGTAGATGGAGAGGTCCTATAATCGGATTTCACTTATGCCTTCGTCATCGTTTTCTGCTGTCCCAAGGTTGTCATCCTCATCCTCTTTTTGTTCTTCATCATTTGGGTCAGCTATCTTAACATCTGTGGTTTCATACTTCATTGGTTTGTCCTCAATCGCCAAAGGTTCCTCTTTTGAGGTGGAGGACTGATTTTGATTGGTGGAGGGAAGGCCTTTTGATTTATTTCTAGCTTCTGTGTTTGTTGTCCCAACACTAGCTTGTATCAAGTTCCTTGGTTCCTCCTCGATGTGCTGTCCTCCAAATGTTGACAGCTTTTCTGCCTCGTGGGATGAATCATCCTCCTTGAGGGTTGGCTGCTCCACTTCGTTCAAACAACCCTTGACTTGAGTGATAATGTTTGCACATGAGGAACAAGTTAATTCTGAGTGAGGTGCATTATGAAATTTGCACCAACTTGTCATCAACATCTCCTCCAATCTTGGTCCATCTTTGTTGCCCAAACATTCTTGGACCAACTCCTTGAATGCCTTGGCTGCCATGGTTGTTAGCTCTTCTTCTAGATCTGTGAGAAACAAGGGATGATTTATCTCCCAAAAGGGGATTTCTCCCTGCAAGACTCTTTCAATCCTGCTCAAGAATGTGAGACATCCCAGTTCATTGTGCCTGTGTGTACTGTGGATCCGACATCTATCCACCAACGTGAATTGCTGCAATGGTTTCCTCAATCTGTTCAAATTTGCATGTAGCTGAGTGATGCTGATTTGCAAATGTTGCTCCATTTCAACTTAGCTCTTGTTTGCCTTCAATTTTTTTTTATTTTAGCATTAAAAGAGATCTTCTTATCTCAGATTTATTCTTGAAAGTGCTCTTTTCAACTCCCAACCTTCAACTTTGATACCTCAACATGCCAACCCTCCTTCTAGCACCAATTCTATTGATGTGTTTTTTATGCACTTCTCAACATAGACAATGCATAGGTGCATCACCTCTCTTGGAAGACAATCTTCCAAAATCAAATTGTAGAACACTATCGAAAGGTCTCTAATGCCAGGTCTTGACAGTGCTTGGAATATCTCAATCGATTCATGTGATTTTCTAGAATCACAAGGTGGACTTACAAATGAGTTACAAAGTGTGGGAGGTTGGGCCTACAAATGGAGTTCTCAAGATACAAAAAATGTTGCTTAGTTGCTGCAGGTTCAAACAACAATCTAGAACTCCATTTCAACATCAAATTGAGCTTTACATTATGCAAAGAACCTTAGCTTAGGTTACTTATTTAAAAAAAGGAAAAAGGGAAGGGAAGAGAGGAAGTTCTTAGACTTGAAACTATGAATGAACAGTGATCATGGAGGCTGCTACAATAGACAAACTCCCTAAACTGGGTTTTGCTTGGCCAAGAGGAACCTACAATTGCACAAAACCAATGCAATCTTCTAAGGATTGCAGATTTTCAAATTGCATACACACATCTAATAATAAGATCTGTTCAATAAAAAATGGTGTTGGGGAAACTCTGTCTACTGCTGATCAAATTAATTTGGAGGCTGTTAAGTTCTTCTCTGATTGTTTTAATTTTGGGGTGTCAGCTTCAGGATCAATTTCTAATGTTTTGGATGTTATCCCAAGCTGTATTTCGGATTCCCAAAATAAGTTGCTGATGGCGGAGGTTTCTTTATTGGAAGTGAAGAAAGCTTTGTTTGGTTTAGGTGGGGACAAAGCCCCTGGACCGGATGGTTTCCCCGCAATTTTTTTCCAAAGGTTCTGGGACCTTTTTGGTAATGAGATTAAGGAGGTGGTCGAAGAATCTAGGAAAAATGGTCTGGTTCTTAAGGAGCTAAATAATACCTTCATAGCTCTAATTCCGAAAAAGTCTGTGGTGAATTCCTTTGAAGATTTTCGTCCTATTTCTTTATGCAACACGATTTACAAAGTTATTGCCAAAGTCATTGCTAACAGGTTAAAGTTGGTTTTGAAGTCAGTTATCTCGGTTGAACAGAGCGGTTTTTCCCCAAATCATTCAATCTTCGAGGGCATAATTGTTGCCCATGAGGCCATGCATTTTGTTCGACTAGAAAAAATTGAGAAAATGTTTGTTAAGCTGGATATTAGAAGGGCCTATGATGAGGTCGATAGGGTTTTTTGCTGAAGGTGTTAGAGAAATTTGGTTTTGGGGTGGAATGGCGGACATGGGTTGAAAGTTGTATCAGCACTCCACGGTTTTTTGTTTTGGTTAATGGCAGTCCTCAGGGTTTCTTTGACTCAGGAAAAGGAATCAGGCAAGGTGATCCGATGTCACCCTTTCTATTTATTATCATGGCTGAGGTTTTGGGTAGATTGATTTCCCATAAACGAAATGAGGGTTTATGGAAAGGTATTAAAGTGGCAGATGGGGTTGAAGCTATCTCTCATTTGCAGTTTGTGGATGACACCTTTCTGATGGGGGATGCATCCTTGAGTGAAGCCAGGGTGATGAAGTGCACGCTTGATTTATATGGATCAACCTCAGGACAATGCATTAATTGTCGAATATCCAAAATTTTCTTTTTTAATACCCTTATTCAAAGGCAGCTTGATATTAGTCGGATTCTAGCAATGAAGATTGGTTCTCTCCCAGGCAAGTACTTAGGTATACCTTTGTTTGCTGGGGGAAATAAAGCTTGTTTATGGAAGGATCTTGTGGAGTCTTGTTTGAAGTGTATGGAAGGATGGAAGAGTAAGTGGCTTACATCTGCTGGAAGAATATTATTGCTTAAATCTGTGATTTCTACTATCCCCATTTATTCTATGATGTGTTTGAAAATCCCCAAGAAAATTATGAATTCAATAGGGCAGCGCATGCGAAAATTATTTTGGAATGGGGCTAGTGATGATGATAAAATTCCTCTATTAGCCTGGGATAAAATTTGCAAGGCGAAGGTTCGAGGTGGTGCTGGTTTGAGGAATTGGCAGTTATTAAATGAGGCTCTTGGTGCGAAACTAGTCTGGAATCTATATGCTAATCCTGAGATTTTGTGGGTTAAGATCTTAAAGGCTAAATATCTAGATTCCAATGAGGAGCAAAGAATTTTCACAATTCGCAACCCTCCTAAAGGTTCTGCGATTTGGAATTTTATTGTGTCTTGTAGACCTGTGATCCTAAATCATCTTTCTTGGCAAATTGGTAATGGTGTGAAAGTTAATTTCTGGGAGGATTCATGGGAGGGTTTGCCAAACTTTGGAGATGGGACTGATATTATGGCCCTTAAACAGTATTTTTTTCGTAAATGGGGAACCAAGGTTTGTGATTACTTGACTTTAAAGTTGGGTCCGTTAGGCAATGAATGGGTGTGGAAAGGTGTTAGGGGTGAGGACCTATCAGAGGATCAGATTCAGTCCATGCAGAGGTTGTTGCAGGGAAGGAAAGTTTTTATTTCTGGTAATGAAGATAAATTGATCTGGTGTGGTTCTTCCTCTGGCTCTTACTCGGTTAAAATTGGCTACCAACTTCTAGACTCGTTGGAGAGGGAGGTCTTTTGGGTAAAAGACTTTTGTTGGAATAAAAATGTTCTTCCAAAAGCAAGTTCTTTCGCTTGGTTAGCTATCAGGGGGAGAATCCTGACTGGGGATAGGAGGAAACATTTGGGGTTTGCTGGCCCATCCAAATGTGTTCTTTGTAATAGGGATTAGGAATCGGTTGACCATTTGTTATTACATTGTGAGGTGGCTTCTAGATGCTGGGACTTTGTGCGACAGAAGTTGGGGTGGCAGGGCCCTTTGCACAGGACTGTTCGTGAGGTTTTTGAAAGTTGGCCCTGCTTGATGAAAGGATCCTTTCTGTCGTGTATTTGGGTGGTGACGCCCTCTTTGGTGATTTGGGAGATCTAGAAAGAAAGAAACAGAAGAATTTTTATTGAGAAAAGTGAATCCTTACCAAGGATCTTATGGCGGATTGAGCACAGTATTGAGGAGGTTGTGAGTAGTGCTGTCTCAATGCCACAGAATTTGCGTTGTTCTTTTTCAATGGAAGATAGGAGAATTCAAAGGGAATGGCCGGGAATCCGGATCAAATCATGGCCGGGGTCTTTTAAAGTAAAGTCTAACAATGACTCTAAACCTGAGGTGAATTGGGCTAGACCTTTGAATGGGTGGATTAAAGCGAATTTTGATGGAGCAGCGAAAGGTAATCCTGGTCCGTCTGGTGCAGGTGTGATTCTCAGGGATCATCTTGGTAATACAATAGTTATTGCAGCAAAAAAACTTGAGGATGGATCGAATAACTTGGCAGAAGCTAAGGCTGCCCTTCTGGCGATTAAGTTGGCTAAACAGTTTGGTGTAAGGAAGTTGCATCTTGAAGGTGACTCCTTAATTATCATCCAAGCCATCAAAATTGGGGAGTCAAAGGTGTGGCATCTTCAAAACTATTTCAAATCGATAGCTCAAGTCTTGGAAACTTTTGATGACTTTGTTGTTAGTCATATTAAAAGAGAGGGGAATAAGGAAGCGGATATTCTTTCCAAATGGGCTGTGTCTTTTGAGGAATTTGAAAAACTATCCATTGAGGATTTTAGGAATTGTATTTTTTAATTGTTTTCTCGGAGTGGCTTGGTGCCAGTTTTCAAGTACAAAGCTTATGTGGCGTTTGTTCTCTTCCTTATGGATGGCCTAACTGGCAGGTCTGATTCCGCGGGTGGTGTTTTGGGGATTTGCGTTCTTTCGGACAAAAAGAATTTAAATTCTCTCCCTAGGTGGCAGTCCGTATGTTGGCCGTGAGGACGATGACGGGTGCAATTGGGTGACGAAGGACGAGGTGGATTGCAAGGGACCGAGGCTTTAATGGCAGAGATGATAGTCACATTACTATTCACCAAGTGTTGTGCTCTTTGTACTAAGTGCATTTAAATGATGTATTGCAGTTGGCGGAGGTACCATATTTTGTGCGCAAGTAGCTGGGGTTTTAAATGGTGTTTATTCGAAGTTATGGACATTTCTTTTCAAGTGGTGTCTGTGGTGTTTGAAAGTGTGAAGCTGGTCACTAATGGAGGCAATGTGGGGCTTCTCCACAAAACTACAACAAAAAGGTTTTTTTGGCCCTCCCACAATGAAACGGCTGAAATAGGTGTTAAAAATCCACCGAAAGGAGGTAGTGGACGCGGTGGTAGGGGTCTTGGGGCCGCATTTCATGGAAGCGACGCATAGAGGCCGTCTCAACGCTGATATAGCTTCAATGGTTTTTGCGTGGGCAATGGAGCTGGGAGAGGATGCAAAAGAAACTAAATGGGTGATGTTAAAGCTGTTCGATGGAGCACTGTTAGGGAAGTTGGAGTCATTTTTGGAATGGGCGGTGCCAGGCGTGGGGTTTGATGTGTCGGAAGGAATAGAGGATATGGACGAGGCCACCGATGAAGGATTGATCCCGTTTGTTAGATGGAGATGGCGGACGGATAGAGAGGTCTACAAACAAACAATTTCGGTAGCCTGGGAGAAATTGAAAATAGAATTGCACAGTTTGGACACGGCCAGAGGCCAGGCGAATGCAAGGGTGTCGTGTGAGTTTCCTCGAAAGAAGCGGGGCCTGCGAAGGAGATGCCGGTGGGGTAGAAATTTCTCAGGATCTGTGGCTTGAGGATTTGGTGTAGGGGTTTCTTGAATTTTGTCTCTTGAATGTTTTTTGGTGCCATGAAAGGAACGCTGCATGGGTTGGATTGTAGTATGGGGAACGCGGGTGGTGTTATAAAGCCAAAACAGACGACATCTTCAGGCTTTTGGTGTTGACCAATGGAGCTTTTTGGTGTGCTGCGAAGAAATCTTTTGATGCTGAATTTTGGCCATGGTCTTCTTGTTTAACAGTTGAATGGATGATGCCATGGAGGCGGGGACAACCGGATGGCGATATTTACTTGTTTCGAATGTAAGGGTTGTACTGGTTTCTTTAGGTGCTGATGTTATGGGGTGCTTTTTGTATGGGTTATATCCCTTTGCTCGGGTGGCTCTTCTTCTAAAACTTTATTGTAATTTCCTGTTTTTATCAATAATATATCACCTTTTATCGATAAAAAAAGAGAAGAAGCCCATGCTAACTTTACATAGTAGTTTTTCATCAACAAGTGCTAAAAGTATGGGCTAAAAGTTTATCAAGTACCATAACAACAAACACTATCATCACTTCCACACAAGAAACTAACAACTAAAACTAATAGGGAAGTAAAACCATGCACACATAATGAGGAAACTCAAAAGGAACACCCATAGATCATGCAATGTTGATTTCTATTGTTGTAGAATGTTTTTACTTCAACTCTCCAACCATTTACAAATGAGGGGAAAACCCCTATTTATAGTTCTCCAAAGCCCAAATGAATGGCTAGGATTTAATTACATTGAGTGGCTCAGATTTGATTACATTAGGGCTTCACCTACCCCTCATTATATAGCAATTAAAAATACATCATTTGTCCTCATTCCTATTTTTTTCTTGTAGTGCCCTGAATTCTATAGTAGTTTGTCATTTAGTAGATTTCCCTTTTCACTATAGTAGAGGATGCCTGAAGACTGCCTTCTTCCTAATGGACCTGCAACCTTCCTTAGCCAATCAAGTGCACCCCATTTTTAGATTTATATCATTGTGGAATGGGTTAGTTTCCCATTGATCCAACAGGACGACCTTGAATGGATCACGATTGATTGAGGAGAAGACAAGACAACTCTCACCTCTTCTGACTTTGGTAAACAACCTTTGTTTTCTCAATTCTAGCCTCTTTGACACAAGTTGTTTGAGTCCTCATCCTATGGAAGCCAACCTTCCACTAGCATATACTCACGAGCAACCAAACTCTTTACTTTAGCATCTTTAGTCCTTCATTTGCATTTCTTGTATGCAAACCTTCATGACATAGAATCCTCTGTCCCTGTCAAGTTTGACAGGTCCCTTATGATGAATGTTCGCCCGTTAGCCAGTTTAGTGATCCTAGACTAAAACCCCTCCCCTTTTTGGGGTTTCATGGGCCACCAAGATGAAAGCATCTTCTCCCTTCCATATGTAAACTCCTCAAACATATGCAATTATTTGACAAGTGTCTCCAGAGGTTTTATAAAGGTTTCCTTTCCCACAAGAATACCTGCACACAATATTAACAATGTCTTAATTAGTGTATCATTAAATCTTTTAAATGCGCAAATAAGGGCCCTACATGAAGTTGATTATAGAATGATATTACTACTAAACCTCCCTCTCCCCTTTTGATGCCAAGTCACATTTAACTATCCCCTACGATTACCCTTCCCACAACTTTATGATAGGTAGAAGGTAGTATCTGATCTAGGCATTTGCCTCCATAATATTACTCTTCCCCATGTATAAACGATTTTTTTTAAATGCCCCGGCTGAACCTCATAATAATCCTATGAATACCAATGCAAAGGGAGTCCTCTAAAACTAGAAGACTCTTTATCCGTATAAATGTCTGAATATCCACACACTTTCACATTTCATTCCACAGACTAAGATCCATACCCTGCCGCAAAAAAATTGCTCCACCCGCTGCCCTATATGGTTGATTGTAATCTCACCTTTTGATGTTCACCACTTGTGGAATCATCATGGGTTGCCATTCCATTAGAGGGAGGAGCATTACATGTGCTTCACAATGGCTCAAGGGGTACAGATGGGACGGTTATGAAGCAACCATTCTTTGAACATTTAAATCCTTCAATAAAACCCATACAATGGTTCGCCCTACGACACCATTTGAATTGCACACTCTTGCACAAATGTTCCCATAACTATTGATTTCAAGGTAGCAACCACCCCACCTTAAGTCATTTTGCAGAAGGTGGAAATGAGGGTGCCACCCCACACGACCATAGGAGGGATGGATCCCGTGAAGAAAAATGCCACTAGGAGAACTCGGGGAAAGGGATACGAGAAGGTGGTATGCGAACGCTGCTGTCAACGACAGAAGATGAGGTGGTATTAAATGACACCATCATTTTCGGACCTCGTACAGGGAACTGTTGTTAGGAGAAAGTAGGCAAGGTTGGGCAGATCACCAGTGGGGAAAGT
Organism: Sequoia sempervirens; assembly: GCA_007258455.2. Taxonomy (NCBI): domain Eukaryota; kingdom Viridiplantae; phylum Streptophyta; class Pinopsida; order Cupressales; family Cupressaceae; genus Sequoia; species Sequoia sempervirens. The sequence continues at coordinate 398,304,979 of VDFB02270651.1, read as the reverse complement.
CCTTGAGGAGACATCGCCACTAGGTCGGAAGTCCGCGTGTAGTCATCAGGCGACGAACATGAGTGCGAAATCCACTTTAGGCATGGATGCTAGAGAATTGGTGGTGAGTAGCTGCGGGGAAGATCCTATTTAAAATGGTGGAAAATGGACCACCACCCACGTTATCACCTCCACATAATGTTTCCCCTCTCCCTCGTTGACTGAGGCAACCCCCTGCTTCCAAGTTATTCATAGGGGCTGATTTTTATCCCTTTCCCTCAAGGAGTCTCTATTACTAGATTATCTTGTCGAGCTCAATTTCTAAGATCCCTCAGGGAGATACTAAATTGAAGGTGAAGATCACCCGAGCATGAGTTGTTACTATCTGACCAACCACCCATTGTAATCATTAGTTTTCTACCATCTTATTTAATCACCATTTACAGTACACTTGAGGCATGGGGATGGAAGACATCTTGAAATGTGATTGGCAGACGACCCATTAAATAACAACTTCTAGCATCTATACAGTTTTTTCGAGCTCAGCAATTCCCCCTCTAAAAGAATATTTTTGAACGTCAACTCCAAAGTAATAGTTGGGGGAATGACCCTTCTGAATCATTGACCGACCCATGCTCACGTGTACAATTTATCATCATTTGCAAGCTTTTGAATGTTACCATTCTTCTTGGGTTCAAACCCATCGTCAATTCATCAATTAGAAATCGACTAGTCTTAATCCACCCTCTATTCCACTTCTTTTGTTGTCAAGATGAAGGAATACCGCGATGTTGGGTTCGTGACAGTTGGTTCTTCAAATCTCCTCATTCTTCCATAATCCTTTGCCTCGAAGCCTTCAAATGTAACTTCACGACCTCATGATGTGCAGTATCGGTAGTAAGAATGTCTACCTGAAAGGGACGCGAGTGGGGGAGAGCAGGGATATGTCATACGAATGTTGTTTGAAATGTCCAAGTTGGAAACAATTGTGTAGAGTGCGGAACACATGTTAGTGAAGGCCATCAAGAAGTTGTTGACGAAATAGCCTTCACTAATGGAATACTTGATACGTTTTGAAGTTCCACTATCTCCGTTTTCTTGACTGGATCTCCTCTCAAACTTTCTTATCATTCTCCCCAAGGCTTCTTAGCTTTCCTTCTATGGCCAACTCCCCACCTATTATTTGTATCCATCATGCCATAGGGTAGCCTCGTATTTGTATGGGATGATCAAAGACAAGGCCGACATGCACTTCCCTCAGACTTGGAATTTATTAAATGCTTGTCCACGGAGGGGAGTCGTGCGACAATGGTCTTCAATGCATGACAAACCCATGATCAGGACCCATATTGATGAAAGCTATTAGGAACGAAGGTGCAAATGACTGTTAGTATTTTTCCATTTAAGAACGACATTGCATAGGCGGCTACCCGAGCTGAGGACCCCACACACCAACATTCCCTGGAGACGAACCCCGCGGGAGGATGAAAATAATGTGACCCAAAGGAGTGCTCGATCCCAGTCTTCACATGAGGCATCCTATGATCCATTGAACCTTGTGCATTTACAATCCCATCCCAAATCACCTAAATGGGATCAACCCCCACACTATTGTAAACACGATGACCTTGAAGAAAATGATTCGTGATAAATGTGTTGCTTTGCTTCCTCGTGCCGCCCGCCACTGTTCATCGTCGGATCACATCGCTAGACAAGTTTATCTAGAATGCCATCTCATTTTGGCCTGGACAGATTGTTCATCACAGTATTCCATCGGTAAATTGTTGTATTTCTTACATAAATCTCTCTTGATTGTATCGAATTCTTCCCTCTGGAATCCCGTCTCGCTCCCCATTAGATATTTCTATTATCAATGTAAACTTAAGCTAGCGGCAGGGATGCCACTTAAGAACATCGCATGTGCGATGGCAAGAGATGTCATGGGTAGAAGGGTGTGGGGAGGCATTGGGGTGCGCTTGGAGGAGGTCGTCAGAACGACATTGTGAATGTTGGGCCCTGAGTTAACCATTTCTACCGGGCGAGAGAGGAAAGGTGGCCACTATTGATTTTTTGTGGAGAATGGCCTTAGTAATGCGGATGCTTGCATGGGAAGCCCCGACGACCTTGAGGAGGGTGCCACCTGCGAGGAGACTTGTTGTGACGTATCATTCATTTGATACCTTTCCTTTGGGGACCTACATTTTTTTCGCTTTTACTACCATTGATTAAGAATTGGTTCCTCCATCATGATTTTATTGTGTTAATCGATTTTACCAAACCACATAACTTAGATGCTCACCCAATTGCTTATGGTCCAAGCTCCTGCAACGTTATCCCTCATTATATTGGTGCGGATGGGCTGATTGTGAAAGACGCATGAGTAAAGACTGCGAAGCTACCTTAGGAAAAGGCTCCAACGAAAATGACAAAGGATGAGTGGCAACCCGCATAGAGGGTACTGCACATATGACTTCCACTAGGGACTTGTGATGGGAAGGCTTTGAACAACAACAGAGGAAGCGATGGAATTTCAAGATGCAGAGCCCGCAGAGAGGAAAGCCCCTGGCGAAGGATTGCTGTTGGGCCAAAGGGAGAAAGGTGCCATGAATGGAGTGCCCTTAGTGTACCGGTTGATGATGGAGGGAAACCTGCATGCCGCTCTCCACCCGTGCTGAGGCAAGCGAAATCAACCATACAATGGTCCATGGGTGAAAAGTATGCCAAATCCACAAGCATGAGGTCAGACCCCACAATGATCATAGGTGTTGGGTAAGTGCATATGGGAAGCTATTAAATGAATGTTGTAGGAGAAATGACATGGCCCAGATGGAGGTCTGTGGTAAGGAAAATGACGTCGACAGAGCGTGGGCCCACAATGCAGAGAGGCAGTGAAGGATGGCCATTGCATGATGGTGTTGAGGTGTCGACCTCCCGCAGATAGTGGCCCGAGAGGGTGGACCCGTGAGTGAGCATGGGCTCAATAGAGCCTAGCCACTAGGCGACGTAGGTCAGGCAGAGGTAGACCATGTGTGAAGACCCACAAGCACTTGGAATTAGGTGTTTTGAAGCAATGGGGTCGGTTGTTTTGCAGCCATGGTGAAAAAGGAAGGACCTGCTATGGAGCCCGTCATGTAGGTGAATGCCAAAGGTCGGCTGCTATGAAAACAATGAAACGGGAATGGAGTCCCGCCCAGGGTGACCCACGAGAGTGGGTCCGCAGAGCACGATTGACGTGATGAAAAACACGGGCATGGGATCTATGTGCCAGGCGGACACCGAGACTTGACTACAGGTGAACGATGGAGCACAGCGGTGAACAACAGACGAAAACCCATGAATGCGGGCCCGCAAGGGTAAACAGACACCAGGCGAAGAGGGAACGGAAGCCCACATGAGTTAGCTTGCAAGGGTGAATGACTTGGTGAAACTCAATTAGGTGAATTGGGCGAACATGTAACTGGTTGTTTTAAGGCTCATGGATGACTCAGGTTTTGAAACTAGGGTGTGCAAAACGAGGCGAGGTCAAAATGACTTGACTCGAGCAAAAAGAGGGGGTCCCTGCCTTTGGCGGGGTGTGTGTGTGAAACATGCACAACATAACTTAAGATCAAATTTTGTAACATCATTACCCATTTACCAATACACCTTGATAAGTCAATTTTGGAGAAGAGATGTTCTAATGGAGGAAATTTTATAATAGCATGAATTTTTAAATTTAAAAGATAATGTCATAATTTATGTGTGGCAAACACAAGAGCTAAATGATATTTTACTATTGTATTATATTTAATCTCATAATCAATTAAATTAAAACTAATATAGTATATAGTTATGACTAATATAGTATACAAGACATTCTTTAGCAATATCACCATGTTGTGCTAATAATGCAACGAGAGAATAGATGACGTAGAAGTATAAAGAAGAAAAGGATGCCTTGAGGCGGTTGGCTGTAAAACATGAGAATCGACCAAATATTATTTTAAATTCTCAATTTTTTGGCTATCCTTATTCCATTAAAGATGAGAATCTTTCTAAAGGATTTGAGTGAAGGGGAGAGTTTGATCTACTAGTGATGAAACAAACTAACAAATATCTTGAATCTTCCCTTGTAAGCTATGAGGTTGGGAAATATTTTTGGGAGGTGGCATGTTAAATATAGTGTAAATTTTCTTTGTATCCACCTCAATACCTCAATGTGATATGATAAATCCTAATAATTTACCACTATCAACACCAAAGATGCATTTGTGAGGATTTAATCACATATTATATTTTATGAATTCACTTAAAGATTTTATGGAGGAATTTGACATGATCTTGTTGTGAAATGGACTTAGCTAGGATATCATTGACATAATCCTCTAATATATTATGAATGAAGTAATGAAATATTAATTTTATAGCTCTTTGACATGTTGCTCCAATGTTTCTTAATCCAAATGACATAACCACCCAACAAAATATTCCTCAAGGTGTAATAAAAGTCATTTTAAATTGACCTTGAGGGTTGATGAAGATTTTATTATATCCAAAAAAGACATCCATAAAGGAGATTAAAGCATGTCCAATGGTAGAATCAACAATCATATCGATGTTAGGAAGAGGGAAATCATTATCAAAGAGGCTTTATTAAGATCATGAAAATTAATGTACACATTCAAATATGATTACCAGGCTAATCAATAGCCATAATGTTCAATATCCAAGGTGGATAGTCAATAGGGAGGATAAATACAACTTTTAAAAGCATCTCAATCTTAGCCTTAACCAACAAAGTTACCTTGGGGTTCATTTAACAAATATTTTATCTTATTGTTTTAGCATCATCATGTAATACAATGTTATGTGTGACCAATTTAGGATCTATGCTAGGAATATCAAAATAAGGCCAAGCAAATAATTTAGAAAAATCATTTTAAAGTGTAGAATGTTCTTGTTGTTCATTAGAGTTAAGATACTTTCTAAATGGAATAACTTTTTCAAGATTAGATAGGTCCATTGAGACATCAACAATATCTCCTACAAGTAGTGTATTGTGGTTTGGGAAATTAGGAGGATGAGGGAATTTTTGGGTTATTTCTTGATAATTTAATTTATCATCTTATGTACAAGAATATTTCCCAAATTATGCTTCAATATTTAAACAATAAGGAAACACATGATCATGATTATATTTACGTAGGTTTTCATAAAATCCCAATTTTTTTTTTAAAGATTCATTGGTTGGAAAGATATCAAATGATAGCTCTTTAATAGTAGAGTTTGTTTCTATCATTTTAGGATGAACTAGATTAAATGATAACATAGGAGAATCTTGAAATATTGTATTCACATTAAGAGAAGGTCTATGGGAGGCTTTGGTGGATTTTAGAGGGAAATAACCAAGATTGGTCATCGAACCTTGTGACATGAGTTATAGAGGGTCCTTGATACTTTGTTTCTTTATACCACAACCATTACCTTTATATCCAAATTGAGAAAATATTTTAAATCCTTTTCCATAAATAGATTCTATTTCTCCTAATGAAGGTGGTTTTTCATAATGGTGTAAGAGGGAATACACACTCAAAAGCATTAAAAAATGCCTTCTCAAATAATATATATTCTCCCTTAAACCAAATTGAAAATGAAAATCAGATTTCAAAGGAATTATATTCAAAGCCCCAAAAATTCACTGTTTGCATACCACATTGTGTTATTACAACAACAAATAGAAACTTAAATCAAATGATCCAAACATGACCCAGATGGTGTAATATTATTAGGAAACCATAAATAAACTCAAATTAGACATGCAATGACATGCATAGGAAACAACTCCATAATTGTGTCTCAAAATGGGAAAAAAACACTGTTTTCTCATAAAATTTGTAATACATGTGTTTATTACAAGTGCATAAGCCTATTGGATTTACAATAAACCTTTGGAAATCTGATATAACACCATTAAACCTAAAAAATATGCTTCAACAACAACCTTCCTTCAAAAATATGAAATTTCATCTCATTTGGAGCTCCCAACCTTCACTTGCATTGTGAAATAAACTAGCAAATTTGCTCTCTTTTTGTAAATTTTAATAACTTCAACAATGGATTCAAGGATTTTTATTCTACTGCAACAAACTTCCAAACCTGTACAAACTTGACTCCAATCTTCTCAAGAAGAAATTGCTACACCCTAGGAGAGAAATCTGCAAAAATCTGGAAAAGCAACCTATGAATTTGACAAGATAAGGCTTAAATATTGCATTCAACCTTAGCTCTCCTATAACTCCTCATTCTCCATGAACCAACCTAGTAAAAATCCCCATAGAATAAATTAAATGAAGAAATTAAAAATGTTAAAAGGCATCTTTGAACCCACTTTCATGAAATTGCCAAAATTGGTTGACAACTCGAACTCCCACTCCACTCAACAAGACCCAGAATAAAAAAAAGTAGACAAATCAATTTTGGGCACCCATTTTTTTATTTTTTTAGCATTCAGGAAATAATGTATGAGTTATGGCAAGTTGTAACTCCCAAATCTCACGCCCAATAAGGTATTTTTGAATTTCAAATTTTAAAATTGCTTCCCAACACCAAAAATTAGAACATTAACAAAGACCAATTTATTCAATATATTAATTTGACCTAATATCACAAGTTATTTCTCCAAATAAATAATTACCAAACATTAATAAAATTAAAAATTAAAATGCATTCTTTTGGTTGATGCAAGATTGCTCTCACAACCCAGGATGCTCATGCATCACATAATTGATATCATAAAAATTGAATGTATAAATAACATCATTTATAGATTAAGAAAGTGCAGTTGTAGTGGTGAAAGTAGATGTTTGAGGAGAGGTTATTGAAGATTATATAGATTTTGTTGAGACATATTTCGGTTCTTTAGGCTTTGATGGTGATATTTTATACTCCCCAATGAAAGTAGATGTAAAATCTAACAAACCCCAATCATCACCAAAGAGATTAATCGTAAGTGAGTCACAATCATCAATGTAATTATCATTTGAAGAAAATTGTTCCACTTTTGAATATGGAATTAAAGTGTTAAAATGTTTATAAACAGGATATTTATGTTTGGTTTCAATTGTAAAAAACTTTCAAATTTGGGATTTGTATTAACCATATAAACTTTTTTATTACATTTATATCTAATTATGTAGTGAAGGGTAGATGGAACTCCTCCTTGTTAGAGTAACAGATTGACTTAAGCCTCTAGGATCACCTGCAAAAACCAAAAGCAACCTTCTATAAGAGGGAAAATAAAGAACATGAAATTAAAATAATGGATGCAAGAGATGGCCAATACACAATACTCAAGATTGCAGTGATATATTGGACTAACTATCACGTCCCATTTAATTAGCTTATCTAAATCAATTTATTATTTAATAACACGTGATTAGGAAATATAATGTGGTTACATTAATTATTACTTGATGGGTAATTGAGGGAAATGATTATAAATATGATGATTAATTGTGTTTTCTATTTCATAAGAGCATCATGAATATTGAAATTTTCTCATGTTGGAGAGAGAGTATCATCAAGTAGAATGTTCTAGCCATTGGAGGTAATCGCCATGATGGAATCACAACACCAATTTAATCAACTCATTCAATTAGGTTGCATATGTGTGAATAAATTAGAGTTAACGAGCCCTAGATTTAAATAATTGCATTATTTGTGAATGGGTGAGTGCACGTGTGTGTATATGTATATATATATATAGATATTCTTGAGAACAAAATCTCTTTATATAAATCTAAACTGATTAAACAATCAAAGAGATTGTGTTAATGTGGGTCACAAACCTAACTCAGCACAAAAGTGTGCTAGTTGTTGATATGTAATTGCATTCAGACATAACAGGCGCCAAACTAAATGGAAATTGACATTAGAATGCAAATAACACTTTCTTTTTATTTAATTATTACTATAATAAAGAGAAAAAAATTAATTTTATTAATAAATAATATTAAATTTAATAAAGATATTATATCTACTCTGTTTTTAAAAAGGATTAAAGATATTTAAAAATAATAATAATAAGATAAAATAAAATACTAAAATTATTATTATATTAGAGCCTACATTTTAGTATGAAATTTTTGTATTTAATTTAAAAAACAAGAGGAGGAGGCTTAAATTTATTTCAACTAAATTAAATAGCCCCTCCACATGCCTCTTCAAGGCTTCCAAAATTTACATGAGGGGGAGTCGTGGGGAAAGTTGGCAAAGGCTGGAAAATATGCTTTACACTTTCGAGTTGAAATTGGAAACAAAAGATAAATTTTTGGGGAGGGGCATCAAATACTTTAGGGAAGAAATACAAAAATAAAACCTTAAAGCCATGGCACGAGAGAAGGCTACGATTCTTCATATGGTCACAAATAGACATTCTTGAGGGCATTCTATCAATGGTTCATGTTGTATGGATCTTGTAAAAATAATAGTAATGGAAGTATCACAATTTTCTCAGATCACTTTTTCTCATAGAAAAAATGAAATTTCTTTAACCTAGAGATACGACAGGTACTAATTTTCTGAAGCTTTTCTTATTTTTAATTTATAATCTTATAAGGTTGTATCTTGAGTATATCCAATATGTTAAATCAATTTCTCTTTCAGTCTAGTGGTGTTACTATTGGAATTTAAATTTTACCTTTGATAATTATTGGCTTAATATAAGCAATTGACTACAAAGTCTGACAATCTACAAATTAGTTTCTTTAATATAATTTTATACATTTACCCTATTTTTTCCCCTATTGGATCATAGCCTTCTCGAACTATTTATGTTTATTGTAGTTATTTCTTTCATCCATAAAATATTTGAGGAGACAAAAGTAGTTCATTTTGTCACCACTATTAATCATCTTATGCCAAAATGGTCATTCCTCTAGTTTTTTTGAATAGTAGTTCTATCTTACTTGGAGGAGGTAAAAATAAATAAATAAATATGAACCATATTGAAAATAGTATAGTAGAAATAATTTGTTTTCACACTTTGATAAATGCTATATTTGTATGTCTTATGTTAATTGATAGAAGAAAAACTATAAAACAAGAGCACTATGTTGGAAAATATCAAAATGTCATGATATTACTTGGTATTTCAATGTATTTAATTTACAACACTATGTTGGAAAAGATCACAATGCCATGATATTACTTGGTATTCATATGTATTTAATTTACCAATAATAAATATAGACTAGCCTATAATAGGCTTTGGACATTACCTATTTCTTTAATGAAGTTTTTATTATATCTAATCATCCCTTAAATTATTTAAGTAGAAAAACTCTTTGTAGCAAAGAGTGATTGACTCGACATTCATGATTCATTTCATAGTTCTAATAACATAAATCTGGTAACAGATGATTTATGTTACTGCTCCTTAAATTCTTTGCTTTGGAGCAAAACTCAAAATAGACTTATGAAGTTATCTAAGTGTTGTAGTTCATGATAGCCACTGTAAAAGTGGACAACAAATATAAATGTGGATTAAGGAAGAAAATGTTCTTAATCATCTTTGAGAAACCCAATGTAGGAAAACTCTAGCAACTTGAAGTTGTGTCTTCTTATCCAAACTGAAATTAGTTTGAGTTTCCATGTATATTGGGATTTTGTGGTATTTCCACAATGCTCTCCCAGATGATCCTATTATGAAGAATTCATTTAAGATAAATTTTCTTGTATAATTGTTTGTAAAAGAATTTTACAATTCTAAATGTTCATGAGAATAATGGGCACTTCTATTGTTCCATGTGAGCATCCAAGCAACACATCAAAATTTTAAATTTAGATAGATAGGATAAGACCATTAAAAGATGTCCTCTTTTGGAAGAAATCTAGTGATTTTTGTTGCAGATAAAACTGCTCTTAAATGGTTTGGATTTTTGCAAAAACATTTCTGGGTTTTATCCTTCATTCTTTTACCTTTTCAGAACATATTGAAGTTTTGAATTTGGCCAAAAAACAAAAAAAATTATGAATATTTTAAACAATGTCTATTTTGCTGCAAACTGCAGATTAATAAATGAGGAAGCTTAACCTTTAATTCCTAAATCACCTACTAGGGAGTGGGTTTAGGGAACTTGTTGGAGGTAGGTATCCTCCTTGGCATGCTATTCAATAAATTTTGTTGCCTTGGTATTATATTATTGGAACTAATGTCAGTATAATATTTATTTACTAGATATTGTTTATCCACCTTATAGAATGTCAAGCTATCATATTGAGAGGATCGTGCATTTTGTGTGATAGATATTAAATTCTATTGATTTTCATTCATAAGTTCATTGCTTAGTTGAGTTACGTTCTCTTCTATAATTTGTGTATCAAATGGAAATATGCTTGGATATATGATGTATGAGTATGTAGGCATGATAGGTCATTAATGATTCACATAGTGAACTAGATTCCATCATGCATGTTGCCACATACTGCTATATCCTTGTGATGGGTCAGGCTTCTCTAGTGGAGTAGCACGCGGAAGCTAATGCTTTGTGGTAGGGTGGATATCACCTTGATGATACTTTCTCTCTTTCTTCCTCTTCAAGTTATAAAAGCAAATGGTATAGGTTGTATAATGCAAATGATGATATATTGTGAACTTTGTGTTTGATTTATTTAGATGAGTAAATGACTCTCACTCAAATAATTGTATTTTCATTTTTGATATGATATCTTTGAATTGTTGAAAGAGAATAGATGTTATAAGTAGATTGGTTGCATATGTTATCAACCTGATTTCAAAATGTATGTACTAGTAACTGTAACTTATTATGATTCGAGTTTTATACTTATGCCAAGGTATTGCAAATGGATTGATGATAACAATAGTAGTTGGAAAGTCATTTTTATTTGTCAAGATATTTATTCTTTATGTCAATATTTGATTCCTCCAAGATTATATCTACATTATCTTCATGTTATTCACTAATTTCTAAACCTTATTAGTGATTAAATGGGGTGGTTGTTACACTAACTCAACTAAACTAAATTGTTAAAAATGTACAAACACTACCTTGCTTATAAAGGAAAACTATGAGATAGGATTAGACAAGATCTTGACATGTGTTTTAATCCTGTATAATCAGAAAACTACCTCAATAAATATTAAATGAAAAAAGATAAGATAAGATCTAGCGACAACTAATACTATCTAGAAAGATTCTCTCCTAGGACCTAAGTGAACTTAACATGTAAATAGAACCTAGATTGGTAAAACACCTATTTACACCAACAAGATCCTTAAGTGAAACTTAAGGAGTATTATTATGCAAAGATACAAAGATAGGTTCTAACTATGAGGCCATGTTAGATACCCATGTTCATATGAAATACAATCTCTCACAAATAGAAAAAGGGAGAAAACCCAGTGGGACAAAACTCCTCACCAAAAGAGAGATGAAATACAAAATTCTCTCAATGATGAATGAGAGGGACAAAACCCCATGTGAGGTAAAATACGATCCCCATAAGAGAGAAGAAAAGAGAACATGCAACCCCCCAATGGCAAGTCTCTTACAATGGTAGAAACTTGAAATTGAATGCTAAAGATGATCCAATTTCATCGAACAACCTTCCTCCCCTTAGGAAGAAACAAAACCAGGGTGATATGTATGATGTCTTCCCATTTTTGAAAGGAATATGTGGTAATAAGAATGAAATGTGATGTCTTTGAATTGTACTCAAGTGTATCCATGTCGATGCTAAAAGTTGACACTCTCCAAGTAGGTGTTCTAGGCCACACTGCAGCTGAAGATGTCAATCCAAAATCTCCTAGAGAGGGATGTATAACACACTCCAAAAACAAGGATTCCTCCTCTAAAGACAAATAACCCTCCTCCAAATGTGGTCCAAAATTATCCACACTCATATCAAAATACAAAGAATGATCATGAAGAGAATGAACAAGAGGGTCAAAGAATTCCATCACAACAACTAAAGAAGGATTATATCCATCAAAGAGAAGATATACACAATCAATGGTGTCTCCCAAATATTAAATATGGGACTCAACAAAAAAAAATAGTTATATCTATCAAGTATGTATCCCAAGTAGATGTAGTTGGAAGATGATGTAGATCATGTTGCACTAAATTACAAGAGGCCAAAATTGTGAAAACACTAGCATCATAACATGCAACAAAAGATGGAGGAGATAAAATGAAAGGCTCAAGAACAAAATCTAATGTGAGAACTCCCAAGTTTAAGAAGCCAAAATTCTCCTATAAATCATGTTCCATGCTAGAAGTGTGGTCAAAAGTTGAAGTCCTTAATGCCATCATTAGAAGAAAAATATGCAAAGGTGTACAATCTAAATGAATGATCAACCATCCCAGTAGAAATAATCTCTTAACTCCCAAAGTCTTTAATGATAATTGAAACAAGAGTAAATTCCATAGTCCTCCCATCTCCACCATGTGTAATATGATATATGGAAAGAAGATTATTCATCAAATTAGGTATACACAAAACATCATTGAAGGTGCCCTCCCCAAAATAAATAGACCCCTTCCCAAGTAGACTCATGTATGCATTTTTTCCCATCAAAATATGATACATAGTGCAAGATTCAAAAGAAGAGAATATAGACTATGAAGATGCCATATGATGAGATGCTTTTGAATCTAGAAGCCATATCCATGATCCAAGATTAGAAAAATCACAAAGAGTGGTTCCCTTTCTTCCTGATATAGTAACCAAACTAGCATGACCTTTTTCCTTATTAGATTATTTTGAAGAAGAAGAAGATTATGAATCAGACATTTTAAAAGGCAAATTAATATGATTCTTTTTGAGAAGACGTTTCAACTCATCAATATCCTTCTTATAAAAAGAGTATTCATCATGCCAAAGCTTCTTGAAATATGAACAAGTAGACTTATCCTTCTTAGATGATTTATCTGTGGAAGATGATTTATTCTTTGGTTGATCTGAATGTGATTTTTTTTAGATTTCTTCTATTTCTTATTAGTATGTTTTGATTCTTTCACCTGCCTAGCCAATAATTCCTAAGAGTTAGATGTCTTGATGAGGCCCATTGAGATAAGATTTTGTTACTCATGTATTAAAATATTAGAAAATGATGCAAATGAAGGTGTAGTATATACAAAACCCATACTCAACCTATGAGTATGAAAGCTAGAAACAAAAGCAACATAATCAAGACTAAGTTTGTTCAATATATTAAAGAACATTTGAATGCCCTTCTTATCAATTCCACATGCTTTACATTTCTCTCTTAGATCACTAACCTTAGTGATGTAGTCTTGGATGTTGTCAAAGTTCTTAGGATCAAGGGTCATTAGTTCATTATCAATTTGATAGCCTCTTACTTCATCTATAATACCATACAATGTTTTTAATTTTCCCCAAGCCTCATGATAATTCTTACATGGTTCAATTTGAAACAAAAAATCTTGAGAAACTAGTTTACAAAGATATCCAAGAGCTTTGGTATGTTCAATCATCCATTTTATCTTTTTATCATTTGTAGGTTTAGGTACCTTATTTTTAACATATAGAGAGTGACCTTCATTCATTAGAACACTCCATGCATGTTGAATAGTTATATGATGTTAGGAAAGAAACCTTAGAATGATCTATGGAAAAAGAAGAGAACAAGAAAAAAATATAAAAAAAATGCACCAAGAGACCCCCCCAATCACTCACTCAATAATACACACAATAATATGTTTTGGCACTTTATATGCAGTGTGTTTACAATACCAGAATAAAGCCAAGGTGGATCAAAGATGCAAAATTACAACAATATCTCATAATGAGATACCCAAATTGAAATTACACTTTCCCAATATGACAGACTGAAAATGAAGCCTTCCCAAGAGGAAAAAACTTCTCCAAGTTGTAGTATGTCCAAGTAATCATCCAAAATTCAAATTTTACAAATCTAAATAAAAATACTTGGGGCTAAATCTAGAAAAATTGTATGAATAGAAATGTAGAGCTTTTCAACACCTTTCCAATGCTACAAAAATAAGAAAAATATTAGATAATTTGAAAAAAAATTATGAGCTTGGAGCTCCAAAAAGGAAAATATAACTTCAACTAGCAATAAAACTCACTTGAGACAAAATATAAAAAATAGCTTGCACCACTATGAAGTGCTCAAAACCAACATTTTATCAATATCTCGTTTACAAAATTTAGACACCTTGGCAAAAAGTTATGGCATTTAAAAAAAAAACCCAATTAGGACCTTTGTAGACAAAAAAAGGCACCTGGGTGCTCAAATAGGGTCAACTAAATGAGCTAGGTGCATAAAGTTGGAAAAAATATCCATTGCTCACAAGTGGTGGTGGGACGATAGTCTTTGGGTAGAGCCACTCGATGTGGTGACCCACTAGTGGACAACAGTGACTATGTTGTTGGGTAAATAAGCCCTGACCACTAGCGATAGACCAAGGGCTCAATTCAATGGCTTAGCCATCAAAAAAAAAAAAATGCACCCATAAAAACTTCTAAATTGCAAAGTTTTGAAAATTATTTTTCTATTAATTTAAAGCTGATGAAAATGTACCATGTATCCCATTGACAAAGAATTTTATAGTGATATGACGACTCTAATGTATCTTAAGCAGAGACCAAGTATGATGCGTAAAAAATATTCCCTACAAAGATTTTGATGGTACTACAAATTGTGATGGATGGTACGATGCATATGGATTGTACTGAACTTTATGGACCCATACAATGTATAAGACTATACAAAAATAATTTTTACAACCCTTGGTGAAACCCTCATAAAATATCCTAAAAAAATATTTACCCAAATATCATGTAGTTTATATGAAAATAGGGGTTTTTGAGCCTTTTAAACTCAATAGTGAGGTTTGTTTTACCCAAATACACACCTCAAAAAATATCAAGCTCGAATCACCCTCATATTTGAGAAGGGGTTTTGTAATTCTGAAGCTTTGATACCATGTTAGAGTCACTCAAGGAATCAATCCTCCAGGATCACCTATAAAAACCAAAAACAACCTTCTACAAGAGAGAAAAGAAAGAACATGAAATTGTAATAATAGATGCAAGATATGACCAATATATCCTCAAGACTGTAGTGATATATTGGACTAACTCAACTAAACTGAATTGTTAAAGATGTACAAATGATGTCTTTCTTATAAAGGAAAAGTGTGAGATAGGATTGTACAAGATCTTGACATGTGTCTTAATCCTGTATAATGAGACAACTACCTCAACAAATATTATATGACTTAGGACACAAGCATTAACTACAAAAAGATAAGATAATATCTAGTGACAACTAACACTATCTCTAAGAAATATTCCCTCCTAGAACCTAAGTGAACTTAACATGTAAATAGGAACTAGATAGGTAACACATATTTACACCAACACTCCTATGGAATGAATCCACGATCGACCAAGAATAAATTATATGAAAGGGAATTTGGCATGACATGGATAAGGGTAGGTAAAACCATGGGTCCTACCTTAATAGGTAATGTTATATTTCCCAATGGTTACCCACCAACATTATCGAAGCCATGAATAGAAAGAGCATCGGGTTTAATGATAAATGTATCCAAACCAATTTTATGTAAAAGGTCAATGCTACAAACATTAAGACATAACCGATTGTCAATGAGAATAAATCTAATCTAATGTTGATTAATAATGATAATAATCATGAGAGAATCGTATTGCTTTTGAATCTCAAGATGAGGAAATTCACTTTGATGGAATACAATATATAAGTTTACTATGTTCATTCCCATCTAACAAGGTTGCTATATCATTTGGTTTAACATAAGGTGGTACAACAATATTTTGTAAATCCTCCTCGAGCATACTATGGTATGTAGGTAAAGTTTGAATTAAGTTCCAATGTGAGATCTTAGTTGAACTAGCACGAAGCTACTCAACAAGATCATAATCCATACCACTATGTTGAGGGAGACGAGGTGCAGGAGGGATAATAGGTTGTGGAAATGAAATTGAAGAAGGGATAACTAATGTTTGTTTTACTTGTTTATTATTTCAAGTTCTTTATGTATGAGCAATAACATAATAATGTGGTTACTGTGACATATTTTTTTGTATATGATTGTTTTTAGTAAGTTGTCTTGCAAAATTTAAGATGTGACCAAGAGGTTTTTGTTTACTTTAAGGACATCCTATGATGAGAATAGGTTGATTTTGTGGTTTAGGTTTATGAGGAGGATAAATGATGAGTTGTGGTGTTATTAAATCTATCACATTTATTAATCTTTGATATATTGAAGTTTTAGGAGTCTTATAGTATGACTTAGGTGAGATGAAGTCATCAAGGGCTTCATCTAACATATTAAATTATCACTACTAAAAGGATAATCAAATCCATGAAAGTCTTATAGAAAGAGATCCAACATGATAAGATAACTTTACTTCCTAAAAATTGATAATAAAATGTATAGTTATTTATGTTTTGACTTCTTAAGGTGAATTGATATAGTATAATAGATTATGTTTTTTATAGGAAAAAATTCTAGAAATAGATTCCAAAAATGAGTATAAGGTGTCGAGGTCACTCTGCCATAAAAGATTGAGTAGAGAAGGGTAGGTCAAGGGCGAGGGAACCCTTTACCAAAAATGCAAGCTTTTGAATTTTTAAAATTTTAAACAGCTGTCATGGTATGTACAAATTTGAGACTATGATAGCCCAAGTTTGATATTGCACATAACTGAGAAATTTGCAAGATTCATATTTTTATGAAATACTACTTAATGCAATGAATTAGTGTTTCCAGTTACTCAAAAATGCTATTATGTTCAAATAATTCATACACTAATTTAGAAAAGACCAAATTTGGTGGTAGATCTAATGTATTATTGAAAATTAATGAGACAAGATTTTAATTTTTGCAAAAGACAAAGAAATGACACTAATTTTATCTTCTCTTTCAATGTAAGCAATATTTTTTGAAAATGTAAAGAAATTCAAATCTTATATTTTGAATAACTCATATCTAAGGATATGGAATAAAATTCAAAAGATTTGACAAGTCTAGGATCTATGAGGTTCACCAAAATGTAGTGAAAAAAAGGAGATCCTAAATCTAACTAGTAGATTAACCTTGATCAATATTTTCTTGCACTAACATTAGAATTCAAACCAACAAGGGTGTTAAGATTTGGATAACAACCTAGAAGGAGAGACAATCTACCTTATGCTTAGTTCATTTTTCAAAGAAAATTGATGAAATTAATTTGAATTTGTTGACATAATTTCCTATAAAAACCTAATTTGAAAAAATAAATTATTCGCATAGATAAAATTGAAATTTGATATAATAACAATAGATTTAAGAAGGTTAGATATTGGTTTCACCTATCATAAAAATCTGATCTTGAATTGAGAGGCCAAGGGTGAGGTTTCCCTTAATTAAGAAAGGATATTTTTGAGCTTTAAAACCCTGATTTGCAACCTAAAAGTTTGCACTACATATTCCCATCCTAAGATCTGTCATTTTCAAATCTAAACCTACAATATCATAATTAAGAGAAGGAAAAGTGTGGCTATATAGGAGTTTGTCTTAGTCAAAACCCCATTTTGTCATTTATACCTCTATGAATAACTAGTTGATTGATTGATAGAGTGTCTTCTCTAAACCTTAAGTGTGCCCAAGGTTGTAACGAGATATGATATAAAAAATAAATGATAAAACCCTACTCAAGTGTTTTAGAGAAGGATTCCTAAATGACACAATCATGAAATGGAAAGATCAACCCAAGAAAAATTCAAATACTCAAGAGAAAACCAATATGCTCAAATACCTTGATTAGTCGATCAAGGAGATTAATGTCTGAAGATGAGAACACATTGAAAATCAAGTCATTAGGTGCTTGAAAGAAGCCAAATATATCCACAAACCCTAGATTCCAACTTGTCTTACCATTGGCGTTAAACTCCAATCATAATGTTAAACTTGATCAAATCTAAAAATTGCTTGTAATTCTATCAAATAGGATGTCAATTTTCATAGACCTTCATTATAGTTGTGATTGCCTTCTTTTTGAAATAATAACTCATGTTTATATACTAGAACATAGGAATAAATTAAAGTGCATTCTAGCTCATTTATTTTTTATTTTTTGGGATTAATTACCACCAAATATCAAAATTAAATTTGTGTGACATAAATTAAAGAAAATAATTATTAGAAAAAAAAACCTAGTCTAGGTCTCCCTCGCCCTTGACCATGTGTTTTTCACACATTAGAGTGTGATCCCTAGATTTAGGACCTTCTTAATCAGGACTTATCCATAAAACAAGTGTTTGTTGGAGTTAAAATAGTGAAATATGATTGGGAAGGTACTTTTAGAGTAGTATTGCCACATTCTTTTGGGTTGAAAGATAAAGTTAATGCTAGGAAGTGATATTCTAAAATGCACCAAGAGAGTGGACACTAAAGCAAGACCCAAATAAAGTGTGAAATAGTTCTTTCACCTTTAGGGAGCATAATTTACAATGCTATAGGTGGTAGTAAGCCAGATTTTAATAGTAATATGAGCAAAGGTCAATTCAACAATTTTTAATTCTAGGATAAGGAGAGTATCAATCTTATTATCCATAATACAACTCTTAATAAGATGTTATTTATGAGGATTGATTAGTGCTCTAATGTTCCATGATAAGATTCTTACGAGGAAAATAAACCATCTAAACAAATAAGATTTTTATTCTAAAAACCAACTAAACCTAATTAGTTGATCTTGACTTGGGGAAAATTCCTCATAATGATTAACATAAATAATTTATTATATATTTTTGGCCCTGAAATCCTCTCCAAGGTCCTTTTTTTACCCATAGCAACTTCTTTGGTTACCCCCCTAGATCAAGTTTATCTTTGAGATGGACTTTCTTATTTTGAATCACCATCCACATTTGGTTTTCTTGCAGCTATTTTATTTTCACCTTTTCCACCAATTGGAGTCCATACCCACTCAACATTAGGATCCATAGCCATACCAATTGAGGATTGTTGAATCCCTAAGATAAAGATATGATTCAACAAGTCCTATTGATCCATACTCAATTGTTTTCCTTGAAAAACCTCTTAAGAACTAGGAGATTTATTTATTCCAAAAATGTTCTTTTTTAGTTCTTCCACTTTATTCATTCCAATTTTGTTCCTTCATTGATCATCCATTCCCCCCTCAATACTTTTATCTTGAAAATTCTAAACCACTTCGACTAGTTCACCTTCTTCCATCATTTATCCCATAAAGAGAATAAAAGAAAGCATTGTTTTCTTTGATGTCCATAGATATAATAAGATCTTTCTTTTGTTGTTCCTCAAAGTGATGTTCTTCCTTATATTCAAGTTTCCTTTGGCAATACTTATGAATATATTCACTAGAAGGATCCTTGTCATGGATATCCTTAGAAAGGGAAGAAATAATCATATCCTAAACTTCACCCAATTTTAGTGACATTCATCTTCATTTAGTTTTTCTTTAGAAGGAGAAACTCCCTTTGTAATAAATTCTTTATTTTTTTGTTCCTCCTTAGATATAGGAACACTATATTTATCAATTATATGACCATGTCTATTGTAATTTTAATAGAAAAATCTATCATTTTCATAGACAATTGACTAAACTCATTTTCTAAACTTTTATTTAAGGGTTATTTACATTGGTAGAACTTTTTGTATCTCAACATTACACATACATTCTAGAAAACACAAGACTAGATTTATAAAAAGTAACTTTATCAATGGTTAAGATTTTACCAAATGAGTTATCAATACTCTAGAGGATCTTAGGGTTCCAAAAATATATAGGTAGCCTTGGAAGGTGAACCCAAGAAGGGGAAACAAAAAAAGATCAAAGGGATCAAAACTTGATTTCTATTTACAAAGTAAAAGACTATTTATATGCCCCTTATCAAAACATCAAGGTCTTATCAAAACCTTAATAGGGTCTTCCTTAATGAAAAAACTAAACATGGAAATATAATCAACCATTGCACTAATAGAAACTCTTCCTTTCAGTTTCCACACCATAGAAGACCATTTACAAAATAGGTCAATATTAGGTCTAAAATAAAATAACTTACCCAATAGGGTATTATCCATGATTGAAATAGCTTCATCCATCAATGAATATGGTAGATTAACTACAATATATTCCTTTTAGTGAAGAACAACAAGAACAATACTAAAAATTTTCCTTTACAAATTTAGATCCAACAAGTTTATCACCCATGAAGAAGGGTCCACTGACAGCCCATCGAAAAAAGGTTCATTGTCCCAACGTGTAGGAAAAATAGACAATTTTTGAGCCTCAAGAATAACCCTCAATGCATTCTTGGTAGGAAGGAAAAATTGCAGTATAAAGTTTAGCCAAACTCTTAACCCATAGAACAACACCTGATACAATCTTGTTAGAGAAAGAAGGAACAACTCATTTCTCTAAGATAACATCTATTACTAGGGGAGCCAATAGGAAGTCCCCTGCCATGATTTCCATACAAAAAATATGTTAGACACACATGACAACTAAGAGGGGGGGTGAATTAGTTGTACATTAAAACCTTAAACCCTCGTAAACCATCAAACCCTTATTATCATCAATAGAATGTAAACATATGAAACATAAACACATTCAACACCATACACAAGAGAACACCAAATTTATGTGGAAAACCTTAATCAAGGAAAATCTATGGTGAGGATTAGCTCACATATATATGAATAAAAACATCAAATACAATAGGATCACTGCCAGAAGGGCTCACTTCCCAAAAGAGAAGAATGACTCATTTACAAGGGCTCATAGCTCAAAGGACTTAATATCTTGAAGAAAGAAGAATAGAATAGTACTATTATAGAGAGATTCACTATCTTAGAGCAAGAAGAAAAATCTACCATTTCAACTTTGCACCATTCGCAACCTTCGGCTCACTACCTCTAGCAACTTTAGGAACACTAAAAATGTAGACACCTTCTATTCATTGCATCCGATAGCCTTAGGAATTCAATCTCACATTCATATCACCACACTTGATCACATTTGTATCTTTTGCACACCACATAACATCTCCAATAATTAACCTTGCTTATATATCATCCACAACCTCAAAAACCTTCTCCATGTTAGCCACAATGAAACGTATGTACCTCAAATGTGCAACCATTAAATAGGTTGGCACAAAACACTTCCATGATAATAAGTGAAGGAATACCACACCAAGGGTTAACTAGGACCCAAATCTACATTGAAACACTTTTCCATGCTTCCAAAAACAACAAACAATCTCCACAATTAGCGTTAGCACCCAGGTCAGCCAAACCTACACTAAATCTAGCAAGCAACCACATACACACCTCTTTAGGTACAAAAAAAACATGAAGACCATTAAGAAACACTTCACAACATCCACATAACATCCCAAAATATTCCAACATCATCAAAATATTCTGTAACATTGCCACAAACACCTGAAACTAAGAACACCACCATCCATGCAACCAACAACACTACCACAAGTATACAACTCACTCACCAACCTTGTAGGACACTTGAACACACAAAAATTCAAGGGAAGATAGATACAAACAATATTAGCATATTCCCAAATTCACAAGACAAGAAACCACAACGTGGATAAATGCAAAGCAATTCCATTTCTCCTAGACAACCTTCTTCATATGCAACACACTATCAAATACAACTTTCATTGTTGGATGATCTAGAACCCGAAACTCTAGATATTAAACCTTTGAACACCTCTAATCATCATATCCAAAATCACAAGCATATCTTCAAGCATGAATAAATCTAGAGCACACCATTGAACACACCACTATCACACTGCACACTCTCTTATTCAAATTTTCTCAAAATAACTTGGAAACCAAGTGAACCATCAACATCAACAACACCATAAACACCTTCTCAACATATCTACAACATCTAAAACACCTAATCAATACCACAAATACTTCTCAACATGACCACACTAGAGATTGGAACAATATCCCCATCTATAATACATGCACAACACACTCACTATTGACATCACTGATAACACTACAACAATCTTCCCAACCATATTAGAGGTTGAAATCAATGTGAAATAAAACCACAACACATCTAAACTAGGGGTTGAACCATAACTCTCTCTCATGCAACACTCTTCAACAACTCCAACAATATTCACACACTAGGGGTTGACATCAATGACAACACTAATGATAACACCAACAATCTCAAACAATCTCCCCCTTTGTCATTGATGGCAACACCAACTCTAAAAAACCATCAACAACAAAAATAACTCTACAACTCCAACACTCAGATAACTCTCCCCCTAACCAGGACATTCCTTACACTTATACCACTTTCTTAGACTTCACTCTCTCTTTCCTTTTCCTTCATTTTTCTCCCCCTTACTTGAGGAGATTTTTATACTTTAGCTCCCCCCTTTGAAATCAATGAAAAAGGGAAACAATCTCTTCCTTTGGAATCACTTGAAAGATTCACATCAGGTAACACCAACACATTACTTTCTCTCTACTACTTACTTACTCCTACTTTCTCTCCATAGTTCTCTCTTTACTACTCTCTCCCCCTTAGGGGCACAAGATATGCTCCACTCGACTGCACCGATTAAAACACACCATTGCTTGCTCCCCTTAAGAGGTAGTCTTCATTAGTCTTGGACCAAGAATGTATCTGAAATGCTCACCTGGACAGATGCACACTCTTATGCATCTAATTAAAAGGAGCAATAACCCCTAACTTCTACAAGAGATACTCCAATATATCTTTTGTAAGCACCTTTGTGAAAATATCTACAACTTGATACGTTGTAGGCACATACTCTAGTTTCACCTCATTCTC
Organism: Sequoia sempervirens; assembly: GCA_007258455.2. Classification (NCBI taxonomy): domain Eukaryota; kingdom Viridiplantae; phylum Streptophyta; class Pinopsida; order Cupressales; family Cupressaceae; genus Sequoia; species Sequoia sempervirens. The sequence goes on along the minus strand of VDFB02270651.1, from coordinate 398,282,092 downwards.
TGCAACTTTCTCTCTTAGAATGTGATACCAGATAGAGTTATGCTTTGCCCTTGAATGCATTACTATATTTTTTAAAATATTGATAGCACTTACATTATCACACAAGATAGAAATAGGTTCATCATATGACACTCTTATATCCTTCAATGCATTCTTCATCCATAACACCTATGTACAACATGATGTTGCAATATATTCTACCTTTGTAGTAGATCATGACACTGAATCTTGCTTCTTACTCAATGAATAAACCAACTTGTTTCCAAGAAAGAAAGCACCTCCACTGGTACTTATTTTTTCACTTTCACAACCTTCCAAATTTTCATCTATATATGCACTCAAAGAGAAATCAATACCCATGGGATACCATAGACCAAAATTCAAAGTGCCCTTCAAGTATCTGAATATCCTTTTAACTGCTACCAAATGTGATTCTCTGGGATCTTCTTGAAATCTTGCCACAAGAAAAAATGCATGCATGATATCCAATCTAGTAGCAATAAGATATAGTAGTCCACCAATCATTGATCTATAATTACTCTGATCTATCTTAAGAGATTAATCATTTTTTCTCAACTTGCAACTAGTAACCATGAGAGTACACATTGGTTTAGAATCCTCCATTCAAAAATTCTTTAAAATTTCCTTGACATGCTTTGAGTGTGAAATGAAAATTCCTTTTTTTGATTGATAGATTAACAACCCAAGGAATAAATTCATCACCCCAAACATTTACATCTCAAACTCTTTGCATATGCTCTACAAATCTATTACACATACCTTCATTTCCTCCAAAGATTATGTCATCAACATATACAACCACAATTAGGATCTAATCTCCTTCAACCTTGAAGTATAAATTTCTATCTGCAATATGCTTTTTAATCCTTTCAGCAACAAGTATCTATCCAATCTTGCATACCAAGCTCTAGGAGCCTATTTGAGTCCATACAATGCATTTTTCAATCTACAAACCATATCAACATTTCTGACAATGAAAAACGTTTTGGTTATTCAATGCAAACCTCTTCTTCTAACTCACCATTCATAAATGTAGACTTTCCATCCATTTGATACACCTTGAAGTCTTTATGACTTGCAAAAGTCAAAAACATTCTAATGGCTTCCATTCTTGCTACCAAGGAAAAAGTCTCTTCAAAATCTATTCCTTCCAATTGTGAGTAGCCCTTACACACAAGTCTAGCCTTATTTCTAACAACCTTTCCATCCTCATTTAGTTTTTTCCTCAAAACCCATTTAGTTCCTATCACATTCTTGCTTTCTTGTATTAGGACCAATTCCCAAGTCTTATTCTTCTAGATTTATCTCAACTCTTCTTCCATAGCTTTGATCTAGTTCTCATCCTTGCATGTTTCAGTTACTGTTTTAGGTTCTACTTCTGAAAGTAAACAAAAGTTTACCTACTCCTCTGTCATAGCAACTTTTCTCCTTGTCAACATACTTTTCTCTTATCTCCAATGATTTGATCTTCATAATGATTCTTCTGCACATACTTAGGAGTCTTAGGGATACTTTCTGGAACTTCTTCCTCTTCAACTTTCATCTCTTTTTCTTTTTCTTTTTCTTCTTTTTTATCTTTTTCACTGCAAGGGGGTTCATCGGATTCATATCCTTATGTCAACATAAAAACTTTGATGTGGTTCTTCATCCAATTTGACACTTGCACTCTCAACAATCTTCTTCAACCTTTTTTTATAACATCTGTATGCCTTGGTTTTTGTAGAATATCCAAGGAATATTCCTTCATCAGATCTTGCATCAAACTTTCCTAAATTTTCTTCATCTCTCGTGATATAGCATTTACTTCCAAACACTCTGAAATATTTCACAATAAGAGGTTTTCCATACCATAACTCATAAAGGGTCTTTAAATTGTTTACTCTTGCTTGCCCTCTGTTAAGAATGTACACTACAATATGAATTGCTTCTTTCTAGTAGACTTCTGATAAATTTTATTCCTTCATCATGGTTCATCGTTCTTGTTGCCTCTTGAACTGTCCTATTCTTCCTCTTCACAACTCCATTCTGCCAAAGAGTCCTAGGAGTTGATTATTATCTCTTTATTTTGTGATCTTCACAAAAATTGTTAAACTCATTGGAGGTGAACTCACCACCTTTTCAAACTTCAAGCACTTTATTTTAAAATTCATTTCATAACCAAACATAGTGTATAGGAGTGAATTTGCACCCCTTGTACAAATTCCCCTTTCACACATCCTCACCTTAGAAAATAAAATCCGAAGGCAAAATTCCACATCACCCACCTGCCTTCCTTCCACTTGGAATTTTTCCTGTGCGTCAGTGAGAGAATATTTGTTTTTGGGATGAACGCATGGTGCATAGACATCTGCATGTCGTGCTGCTATCCCTGATGGTTCCTGCATTTGAAGTTGACAAAGGCATTACACACCTGATTGTGGCTGAATTGTAATGTACCTCTTCGACCAAATGACCCGAAAACACCTTATTCCTTCTCATCCCACCTTAAACAACATCCATTCTCACTTCTTTTCATCCTCTAGACATTTATTTTTCATCTTCTTCACATTTTCACTCTCTCAAGCAACATTCTAGCATTTCACTTTGAGCATTACAACAACTTTGAAGCTCCATCAACTCTACATTTCAAGTGTGAGACAAGCCATAGAAGTGTGGGCTTGGAGTCTTGCAAGACCTCCCTTTATCACCGTTGTGGCTGTGCTGACTTTTCCAAGTCCATACCTTGCATTCTCCTCCATTGGCTAGTGAGCTTTTGGGTGGAGGTGGTAATGCTTCACTCCTCTCCTTTGTGATTTGATAGAGTATCATAGTATTGTTTTGTAGTGTTCATTTCTATCTTTTCTTCCCTTTATCACATATTCTACTTCATTCCTTTCTGGTTGTTTGTGGAGGCGGAAACACCAAAATAGGGGTCTGACTAAGGTAGGCCCCTATACAACCCCAACAATTTTCCTTCTTTCTTGTGTGTAGGTGGACATACATGTGGAGCTAGCTGGTGAACTGGCGCTATTGTGAGATTATCTTCACCACCCTAGCCTTCATTTATTTTCTTTATCATCTTTGTCTCTATTTCTCATACTTTATTATTCTGTTTACCTTGTTGAAGACAACTAGCTAGGCTGTCAATTAGTTTTTAGGTAGTTCATACTGTACTTGGTGTTTTTTTGTCATACGAATGCCAACATGCCCGAGAGACACTAGTGCATCATGCTGTTGTCCCAGAACTGCATTGCCATCCTTGGAAAGAGAGTTGTTTGAGGTAGAGTGCCGACTCCGAAAACTAACTCGCCTAGCCTATACCTGAACTTTGGGTCTATAGAGTGACAAAAGTACTATATAGTGCTCTTCATTCTCAATCCTTGCCCCAAGATATCTTTTAGAGTGAGGTAAGTTAGGGAAGCCCTCTGCTCTTGGCTCTTTGTGACCTGGAGCCTTAACATGGTTGGTCCCCCTATCTTACATTTTTGGTGAACCTGATGTGAACAACGTCTACCCATTTTTCTGTGTTGATGCTTGTCCCTTGTGCCTTGAGATCATTGTAATATTGAGTATTGTGAAGGTTTATGAGCATCACAACCCAATCCAAAAATTTAGGATACATTGTTAGATGAAGCATGCGACACTTACCGATGGAGAAGACGAAGGTCACTTTTAGTTTCATCTCTAGTTTCTCCACTGGTTTAGCTAATGAATTTCCCATTGGCTTTCCTACAGGCTTCACCAACGAGATGGGTTTTGTGGATGAGACCACTCGCATTCCTCTCCTCTAGCATCCCCCATGGCTTCATCCGTGGATGAGGATAAGGCTGTGCATGTCCCTACGGAAAACTTTTTGGCATTAGATAACAGGTTACTAGACCTTGTGCACCATTTGGAGAAAGCATCAAACATGGCAAGAGCCACTAGGCTTACTAGCAAATTGAGACATTTGTTGGGGAAGGATCAGATAGGCATAGAATTCCTACGTGGCCTTGCCAATCTAACTAAAGCTTATATCCCTTCGTATAGGCCTAGATCGGGTACCACTCGAGGAGAAGTGCTCAATACTTATGAAAGACAAATAGGCAATGCCCACTACGTCCATCTGCATGGCCAAATTAGGGCCCTCGATTAGTGTCTCTTTTTCTTCCAAAAATCCCCCACCTATCAAGGCAAGTAAGACACCCCTTAGGTTCAGTTTTATCCCTCCTACTGCCCCTGATGATGAAGGCTCTGGTGGGATGAGTGGCAGTGGTTTTGGTAACGGAGGTGGCACTAGCAATAGTGGCTCTAGTGGAGGCCATGGAGGTGGCTTCGGTGGAGGCCCTACCAGTGGTGGTGGCTCCAGTGGCGGTCACAACGGTGGCTCCAAAGGCGGTTTTGGTGGCGTGGTTCCAGAGGCTCCACTGGTCCTTTGTCATCCATTGATCCTGTTTTGAACGCCTTGCTTCAAAATATGGGACGTATGCAAAACTAGCTAGCAAGTCTCTCCCAGGCCTCTGCCTAGCCTATCTTTCAACCCTTTTTCCAACATATCCCATTGTCGGTAGAAATATTAAGGACTCGATTCCCATAAGGAATGGAGATTCCCAAATTTGAAAAGTATGACAGCAAAGGGGACCCACAAACACATGTGTCTGCCTTCAATGCCATGTGTACATAATTCTTCCATCACGATACATTGATGGAAAAATGATTTCCTTGATCCCTTAAGGATACAACACTCGAATGGTATTGTTCCTTACCTAGAAATTCTATTTTCTCATTTGATCAACTCGTAAATCAATTTCTCTGACAGTTCCAAGCCAACATTGGACTGAAGATGACCTTTTCGGATCTCAGCCGATGTAAGCAAGGGGATAATGAGAATATTACTGATTTTATAGTGTGGTATCAAGCGCTCTTTTCTTAGATATTGTACTCACTACCTAATTTTGACGTGCAAAAGGTATTCATAGGAAACTTGTAGAGACCTTGGTAGGAAAAGGTTTCCCTTATGAAATATCCTTCTTTCATGCATTTATGTGCGACATTATGGAAATATCGACAGATGGTAGTTCAATTTGGAGGATCCTTCTCATGCTTCTGTTTAGAAGGAAAATCTATTGTATCAATCTTAGGAAAAGGTAAGGCTGTTGAAAATGTAGTAGCCACAACGAATGATAATAGCCTCAGATGCAACAAAAAGTTCACAAAGTTAGAAAAATCTTATTCTTCCATCTTGCAAAAGTTGCTGAAGGATAAGATCATAACCTTGGAGACTCCTCGACCTCTCAAGGAACCTTACCTTGATTGGCACAATGCAAATTCCTTCTATCAGTACCATCAAGTCAATGGACATGATACCGAACGTTGTATGCGCCTGCACCACGAGATACATGACTGCATCAAGGATGGTACTATTCATCTCGATGGGAGTAAATGAAATGCAAATAAATTGGTGGAAAAAGCAAATAGTGAGTTATAGATATACACAGATCCATTTTTGTCATATTTTGCTAACTTAATTATTGATCCCTCTGATTCTACCACTCAGCCTAAGGTGTACATTAACATGGTTACAATTACTCCTTCTCTGTAGCCTGCGACTGGTTCACCAAACGTGACATTCACATTGCAGGATTTTCCCTTGAACAACAAGCCCTCTCCCCTCTACATTCCCACTCGTCTCAATGGGAACATTGTGACAGGGGTCTTAGTTGACCTTATGAGTTGAGTGAATGTCATTATCGAGGAGATATTGTGGTTGAATTCTTTACAAAGGGAGGAGTGCAGAGAAACAAAATCTACGATTCGTATGCATGATGGCCTCTCTCTCAAGCCATATGGCCCAATAACCCTTCTGTCCTAGTTGGACCTAGGGAATAACATCAAAAGTTGTCTTCTCGTGCATTCTTCAAACGGTCTGATATAGTAGGGGGTTGATGAAAGTTCATTTATATAATATTATTATACTTATATATATATATATTTATGAGCAGCTCTGACCCTAAAATATCAAATCACCCCTATGTCTATTATTCATGCTATTTCGTTTTCGCTCTTTTATCTTTCTCTCTTCTTTGCTTGAGTTGTCCCTCGTATGTGTGACAACTCCATTTTCACAAAGTTTCAATTTTCAAAAAATGCATTTGTTTTCAACGAATCTTTTCTTGAAAGTCCTTGCAAGCTTTTTTCAAGAATTGCATTCTCAATTTGGACCCCTAGCGGAACATCTTTCCTTCATCATGGGTTCATAAAGAAAGAACTTGGGAACTTTCCTTTGAGGTGGGAGAAATTTTTCCCATGGGAGAAGCCTTGGCCTTCCTCTCATGAGGGGGCATCTTCTTCCTTTTGAATTCATTGGTGAAGTGAATATCTTTTGAAAGGATTCCTTGATGATGAATTGATTTGAGAAAAAAACGTCTCTTTACACACTTTCAAACAACACGTCCCTTGAGTGGACCCGTCTTCACGTTGGGTTCTCGAGGAAACCCTTTGAAATCCTTTCAATTTTTTGACTATCTACATGACTTTCTGCTTGCTTGCTTGCGTGGCTACTTCTTATTTCTTGGCATGTTTTATCTGCGAATTAACATATCACTTTGTAGGTGCGCTTGTGAAGCCGCTTTCCAGTCTGATTCTGTGAAGTTTCCCTTGCACTGGGCTTCCTTCATGAGAGAACTTGGGGGTTTCTTTCTTGTAGGTCTGCAGGCCTGCAAGGTGCTTATTTCATTGGGCTTCCCTCATGAGGGAGAACTTGGGGGTTGCCTTCTTGCAGGTCTGCGGGCCTATAAGGTGCCTATTTCACTGGGCTTCCTTCATGAGAGAGAACTCAGAGGTTTCCTTCTTGCAGGTCTGCGGGCTTGTAAGACACTTTCATCTTGCAGGATTTGTCCATTGTTGGTCCGAGGGCCTTCAGTGTGCTTTGTGCAACTTCATAGTTTTGTGGGGCTATGGAGTCCTTTTGTTCGAAACTCTTCAAGGAGAGTACCTATGGAGTCCTTTGCCTACCCTACACTTTTGAGTTCACCAAATCATGGTTGGCTTCCTTAATGATTCAGGTATACATTTCTAACCCTACTAACTCTTCGATCTACTTTACCAAACACTCATCAATATGTGTGCTCGCTAAAGTGGGGGAAAAATGTATAGGAGTGAATTTTCACCCCTTGTACAAATTCACCTTTCACATACCCTCACCTTAGAAAATCAAATCCGATGGAAAAATTCTACATCACCCACCCACCTTCTTTCCACTTGGCATTTTTCCTGTGTCAGTGAGAGAATATTTGTTAGGGATGAATGTGTGGCACATGAACGTCTGCGCATCATGCTACCGTCCTTGATGGATTCCTGTGTTTGAAGTTGGCAGAGGCATTACACACTTGATTGGGGCCAAATTGTAACGTCCCTCTTTGAACAACTGACCTTAAAATGCCTTATTCCTTCTCATCCCACCTTCAAAAACATCCATTCTCACTTCTTTTCATCCTCTAGACATTCATTTTTCATCTTCTTCACATTTTCACTCTCTCAAGCAACATTCTAGCATTTCACTTTGAGCATTGCAGCAGCTTTGAAGCTCCATCAACTCCACATTGCAAGTGTGAGGAAAGCCATAGAAGTGTGGGATTGGAGTCTTGCAAGACCTCCCTTCATCACCGTTGCAGCTGTGGTGACTTTTCCAAGTCCATACCTTGCATTCTCCTCCATTGGCTAGTGAGTTTTTGGGTGGAGGTGGTAACACTTCACTCCTCTCCTTTGTAATTTGATAGAGTAGCATAGTATTGTTTTGTAGTGTTCATTGCTATCTTTTCTTCCCTTTATCACATATTCTACTTCATTGCTTTCTGGCTGTCTGTGGAGGTGGAAACACCAAAATGAGGGTCTGACTGAGGCAGGCCCCTATACAACCCCAACAATTTTCTCTCTTTCTTGTGTGTAGGTGGACATACACATGGAGCTAGTTGGTGGATTGGCAGTATTACGAGATTATCTTTGTCACCCTAGCCTTCATTTACTTGCTTTATCATCTTCATCTCTATTTCTCATACTTTATTATTTTTTTTACCTCGTTGAAGACAACTAGCTAGGCTGTCAATTAGTTTTTAGGTAGTTCATACTGTACTTGGCATTTTCTGGCCATACGAACGCTAGCGTGTCTGAGAGACGCCAGTGTGTCACACTGTTGTCCTAGAACTACGCTACCGTCGTCAAACAGAAAGTTGTCTAAGGTATAGTGCTGACTCCAAAAACTAGCTTGCCTAGCCAAAACCCAAACTCTAGGTCTATAGAGTGACGAAAGTACTATATAGTGCTCTTCATTCGTGATCCTCACCCCAATGTATCTTTTAGAGTGAGGTAAGTTAGGGAAGACCTCCGCTCTCAGCTCTCTATGACTTGGAGCCTTGATGTGGTTGGTCCCCCTCTCTTACACACAGATTTAAAGGCTTCTGATTTTTCTTTGATAAATGTCACCCAAGTCATTGTAGAATAATAATCTATTAATAACATGAAATACCTGTCTCCTTGAGATCTTATTATTTTGGTAGGTCCACATAGGTCTATATGCACCAGCTCTGAAGGTCCTGTAGTAGAATGTTCTTTAGTTTTCAACCTCTTCTTTGTTTTCTTTTCAAAGTAACACTCTTTTCAAACTATGTTGATAGGATTTTTAATCTTTGGTAGATCTCTCGTAGCATCAATAGAACTAATCTTTACTATGCTATTAAAGTTAATGTAACCAATTCTTCTATGCCATATCAAGCTTTCATTGATTTGAGACATAAATCACTTAACACCACCATCTTTGAGATGATAAACATTTCCTTCTATCCTTGTATTTGTAGCAACCAAAATTCTAGAGCTTCCTTTTCTGATTTCACAACCATCATCCTGAAAAACCAAATTGTTTCCTTTGCTACACATTTGTCCTACATTGAGAAGATTATGTCGGAGAACCTTGACATAAATAACATCATCTGTTTTATGCTTTCCATCAAAACTAATTAAACCTTTTTCACAAATCTAAGTAGATGTATCATCACCAAACTTAACAAACCACCATCATACTTCTTAAGTTTAACAAAATTATTCTTGTCACCTATCATATGATTTGAGCATCCACTATCAATTATCCACTAGTGTCTCTCCTCTCTTGCATGAAAAATAATCAAAATAGTTCCTTCAATATTATGACCTATTTTTGGAGCACTTTCCTTCATACATCTTTTAGGATTAGTAGAATTAGTTCAAAAATTTAGAGCCATGAATGAATATTCATCACTATCCTCATCAGGATAGTCTGATTCCTCATCATCAGATACACCATTATCTTTTTCATCATAATAACTCTTCTTGACAGATTTAGCTTTATGATCCTTATGTTTGTCATTTTCAACTTTGATTAGACATTTAGAAGCATAATGACCTATCTTTCCATAATTGAAACACTTAAAGGGTAATTTACCTTTGTCTTTTCCATTTCCCCTTTTCAACATCCTTACAAAATTTTCTTCCACTTCATCAAGATCATTAGGATCTGATTCACCATCCTTCTTTTCCTTACTAACTTTAAAGGAAATTTCTTTATTTGTAGCATCTTAACCAAACTCTCTCAATTCATAAAAAATAAAGCACCAAACATCTGATCTCTAGATTATTGATCTAAATTCTAAGCTTCCTCAATAGCAAAAACTTTAGAACTATAAGTTTTAGGAAGATTTCTCAATACCTTTTTTACAACTTCACTTTCTTCTAGCTTACCACCAAGACCATTGATGGAATTAACAACTTCATCCACTTTGAGCATGTAGGCTATAATGTCTTCATCTTTTGACATCCTTAGGCTTTCAAATTTGGCTTTGAAATTCTACATCTTCACTTTCTCGACCTTATCATCTCCTTCATAAATTCTTTGCAACTTAATCTAGACCTCTTTATCAGTTTTGAGACTTATCACCTTTCCAAGTTTAGAATCAGAAATAACACTAGGATAGAATTCCTTGCTTTGTTATTATTCTCATAATCCTTGACCTAATCATCACTTGGCAGACCATTAGTAGGTATAGTATATCCAATTTCAACTAACCTCCAAACTCCAAACCCTAGAGAGACAAGGCTTCCATCCTAGCTTTCCGGTAAGAATAATTCATTCCATTGAACATAGGAGCTTTGATACCCTTCATGTGCACCATCTAGATCTACCTCAAGTGGTTAAGCTTCTTACAAGGAACCATAGCTCTGACACCAATTTTTAGTCACATAGGATAACTAAGAGGGGGTGAATCAATTGCACATTAAAATCTTAAACCCTCATTAACCATCAAACCCTTATTATCATTAGTAGAATATAAACATATGAAACATAAAAAAATTCAACACCATACACAAGAGAACACCAGATTTACATGGAAAACCACAATCAGGGAAAATCATGGTGAGGATTAACTCACATATCTATGAATAGCAACATTGAATACAGTAGGCTCAATGCCCAAAAGAGAAGAATGGCTCATTGCGTAAAGGACTCACTACTCATAAGAAAGAAGAATAAAAGAATATTGTTACAGAGAGATTCACTACTCAGAGCAATAGAAAAAATACACCACTGTAACTCTGTACCATCTGCAACCTTTGGCTCACTACCTCCAGCTACTTCAAGCACACTGAAAATGTAGACACCTTTTGCTCACTAGATCTAGTAGCCTTAGGCATTTAATCTCACAATCATATCACCACATTTGATCACATTCATATCTTTCACACAACACACATCTCCAACAATTAACCTTGCTTATATATCCTCCACAACCTCAAAAAAAATTTCCATGTTAGTCACAATGAAACATATGCACCTCAAATGTGTAATCATTAAATAGGTTGGCACCAAACACTTCCGAAATGGAAATAAGTGAAGGAAGACCACATCGAGGGTTAACTAGCATCCAAATCTACATTGACATGCTTCACCATGCTTCCACAAACAACAAACAATCTCCACAATTAACACTAGCACCTAGGTCGGCCAAACCTGCACTAACACTAACAAGTGACCACATACACATCTCTTCTGGTCTAATAACAACATGTGGACCATAAATCAACACTTCACAAAATCCACACACCATCCTAGAATATTTTGGCATCATCAAAATATTTTGCAACACTGCCACAAATACCTGAAACTAAGAACACCACCATCCTGTGCAACCAACAACACTACCACATGTATACAAATCACTCACCAACCTTGTAGAATACTTAAACACACAAAACTCCAAGGGAAGATAGATACAAACAATATTATCATTTTCCCAAATCCGCAAGACAATAAGTCATAACACGGAGAAATGCAGAGCAATTCCATTTCTCTTAGACAACCTTCTTCATAGGCAACACATTGTCAAACACAATTTCCATTGTTGCATGATCTAGAACTTGAAACTATGGATATAGCACCTTTGAACACCTTTGATCATCATATCCAAACTACACAAACATATCTTCAAACATGAAGAAATGTGGAGCACACCACTGAACACACAACTATCACACTACACACTCTCTTATTCAAATTTTCTCAAAAGCACTTGGAAACTAAGTGAACCTACTACATCAACAACACCATAAACACCTTCTCAATATATCTACAAAATCTTCAACACTTGCTCAATACCACAAATAATTCTGAACATGACCACACTAGAGATTGCAACAATATCCCCATCTACAATACTTGCACAACACACTCACTGCTGACATCAATGACAACACTACAACAATCTTCTTGACCATACCGAAGGTTGACATCAATGTGACATCAAATTAAAACATATCAACACTAGGGGCTGAACCATAACTCTTTATCATGCAACACTCTTCAACAGGTCCAATAGTCTTCACACACTAGGGGTTGATATCAGTGACAACACTAATGACAACACCAACAATCTCCAACAAAAGCCTATAAAAACATTAATGTTAATGTTAAGAAAAGGTGTGTTGTCCACCTTGCATAATGATATAATTTAATATCATTTTTGGTGCTCCTTGGGTATCTAGGGATGCATGTATCACATGGGTTTGATATTTTTGGGGCCACTTTATCTTGTATGTAACATTCACATAAATATTTAATATTGGAAAAACTTAGTAAAAAAAGTAAATGTGATGGAAAATGGTTTTGTAAGCTCATGGTATTAATCATATAGTTTATGTAATACCACTTGGTAGTTTTGTACAATCTTGTGTCTATAAAAGCAAGCACATGAATAGTTGTCCAAGGTTGGCTAATTCGAGGTTGGAATGTGAGAGCATCTCTTGTAGGTTGCATATGTGAGGGTTTGAAGCATGGAATGGGATGTGTGGTTGCATGCTTGTTCACATGGTATGCATATAGAGAGCTCGATGTTTCAAGAATATTTATGGAGACTTTGAAGATGTATTGTAATCTTTATTGTTGAATAATACATGAGTGATAAATACTTTTGGAGGCTGTATTTTTCCCTCTTGAGGGTTTTCCCAAGGTATACCTTATTGTTCATATGGATTCCGAATACTTGTTTACATAAATTTCTCTATTTGGGCTAGGTGGAAATTATCCTAGGTGACCACAAATTTCCTTTCACTTGGTATCATAGTCATGGTTGTGGTTGGTATAACCCTTGTATGAGTAGATTTGGATAATAATTGAATCTAGGAACCTGTATGAGAGAATGAAGACATTGCAAAGTATGAGGATTTTTTGTAGGTTATGTTTTTATAGATTTAGGGTTTTGGGGTTATAGATAAGTGATTATGAATATGAGTTGGGAAAAAAGTTTTTATAGGTGTTCACCATGAGTTATTTTTAGGGGAATTTTCATATATGACCCCTTGGGACAAAACAAACCTCACCATTGAATATAGGAGGCACAAGAGATGAAGATTGATGGGAGATATGAAATACTTTCATTTAAAGCTTTTTATGTTTAAAAAGACTTATTGTTATTGTTAATTGACATGACTGGCGGTAGACAATAGATTAACATATTTGCTTATTTTACCTTATGTTTAGCTAAATTAGTGAATATATTGGAAGTGATAGCTTATGTTAAATGTGTTGCTTTATGATGATTTTGGATGAGATAATTATGCTGCATTGATCTTTGTTACCATGATTGCTGTCCTTTTCTTAAGGGTTTTTAATAGGGTATCTTAAAGGTTGATGATATGGTTAAACTCTCTGTTTAATCATGAGGAAAGAATACGCCATAGATGGGCCTTGCTAGATGATGAGTCACTCAAAGTATGAGTCGACTTCTTTATAGTCAGTTGTGGAACTTTTACTTCCAACGCCAATTTGGCATAGTTCTGGCATAGTCCTCTGTAGTCTACTTCAGTTCTATTTTAAGTTTTATTTGTAATCTTTAGTTGGCCGCCTTAAGTTTTGGAAGTTAACGCCATGTTAGAAGCTAATAAAGATATGTTTATAAATATCCATGTTTCATTTTTTTAGTAATAAGTTAGATAATTTACAATTAGAATTTCTGTAATCACAAGCAATACTTTGTTCTGCGTTCTACTTTTGATCAATGAGAAGGAAAGCAAGAAGTTAATCAATTCACTATGTCAAAGGATCTTACCTAAGGAAGAACAGGGCCCGCTCAACCTTTGGAATGATCTTATGTTAGTATTTTTGTCAAGTTATTTCATTTTCTAATTTCTTAGTATTAAATCTGTAGTAGAGATTAATTCTGAATTGTTCAATCGTTAAAATCATTTTCTATCTTAAGAGGATGTTAAATCTAAATCGTTATTTCTATTCAAATTATCCTGTCAAGTTTCAGTTTGTTCTAGTTAGATTAAGTTGTTAGAATGGTTAGATTCGATTGATAAAATCATTACCTTGAATTGTTAGAATTGTTGTAAGGGTTTTTTGATTAATTAGATTAAGATACTGTTCAAAGTAGTTAAACTTAGTGTTTATTTATTAAGTTTCATTGAAGCAATGTTAGGAATGTATGGAAAGATGGAATTGAATTCTGTTGAAAATATGTTCATGGATATTAGTTCTTATGCTTTCTAGAATAATCGTCATTTTCCTGCAATTCATTTATGCTCTTAAATTAGTGTTTAAATTCCATCAATTAAATTATGGATTTCTTTTAAAGCAAAATATAATTAATTTGAATTATGTGTTTTAAATTAGGGATTAAAGTAATCATTAATTACCTCCATGAATTGGTCTAAATCGAGTTAAGTAAAATCAGAAATAAGCCAATAGGATTTTAAATTAGAGGAAAAGATAGACTTGAACCTTAAGAATTAGTCGCTACAATTTAGCTCCTGAAAGCTCTTGAAGAGCTCTCGAGAGCTCCTGAAAGCTCTTGAAGTAGGAAAAACGATACCTAAAGTCATTGTTTACAGTGCAAAACCCCCCAAAGAATCTGTGACAACTATCCTTATTGCATATTGCTCTGAGACATACCTGGTTCGATAAATAAATTGATTAAATGATGCAAGTTGTGACATCAATGACCTTGCACATCATTTTTGGCACTGTTGCGAGGGATACTTAAACAATCTGGCTATTTAGTGTGAAGCCTTAGTGTTGATAGGGAAGAGAGATCTAAAATTATGGATGAGACGAAACATAGACCATCTAGGAAGGTTTCTTCCACAAAACATTGATTTTAGAAGAAATCTTGATTTTGATCAAGAGGATATCCAACAATACCAGATCAAAAATCAACAAAATAATCAAGAACACCCCATTGAAAATCAAGAAGAAAATAGAAATCCATTTCCAGGAGAAGAAATGGTTGACCAACCAACACGTCCCCCAACAAATAGGACCTTTTCAAATCCTATCAATCTTGAAAGACAACTTGATGAACCTCCCATGAAAAAAATTTTGCCCTCGGTTTTACCAACATTTAGGGGAAATACTGTAGAAGACCCTGATCAATTCCTATTTGAATTCAAAATCTTATGCCAAACTTATGATTATTTAACAGATAATCAAAAGTTGAAGTTGTTTCCTTCTACTTTGAAAGAATTAGCTTTAAGATGATTCATGGGATTAGGATCAGGAACAATTAGGACTTGACAACAGATGGAAACCAAATTCTTGGACAAATACCAAGATTACTGTCGAGTGAGGGATAGGAAGGAAGAATTGTTTCACATGAGGCAACTAGAAGACGAAAGTCTAGAAGACTATGCTAATAGATTCCAATTTGTACATCAAAGGTGCAGTAATGGGCTGGACAATGAAATCAACAAAACAATTTTCCTAAGAGGGATTGAAGATGAGTTAAGAGAGTCCTTGAATTTAATGGGAAAGGGAGACATTAACAAGCTTTCCCTGGATGGCATTGTGGAGATCTGTCATAACTAATCTAGAACTAGAGTAGGGACTAGGAACTCCAGAAGGAACAAGGCTAGCACCACTGATGTATCAGAGGTAATGGAAGAATTGGCAAACATGAAGACTGACTTTCTTCTGCATCTTAACATGCAAGGAGATAAAAAAACCATTGAACCATTGTCAATTTACTGCTCCAAATGTAGGGGAAAACACCTTTTGAGGGAATGTCCATTAAATTAGGTTGAAATCTATGAGATTTGTGAAAAAATACACTTGACCATAATATTTTAGCAAGGATAAAAATCAATCTCAAGAAACCACAAGTGGTCGAAGAAGAGATCAATTATGTTGGCCAAAGACCTCAAAACCAAGGGTATAACACCAATCAAAGACAATATGGTTCTCAGCAAAAATGGAATCAAAACCCATGGTAGAACCAAAATCAATGGACCCCCCAATATTAGCCACAACCTCCACCTATATATTGGGGACAACCAAAATGGATGAATCCCCAATGGAATGAATCCTAGTGGCAGGCTAACCAACAACCACAATGGCAAGCAAATCAATCCTCATGGCAATAGAGTCAAAACCAATACCAACCATGGAAAAATTAGGGGAAAAAATGCCCTTGGGGACAAATGCCTCCAACCCTTAATGCCCCTAATGCTACCAATGATTAGGTGAATCAACCTCAAATGCCAGCTCAACCAGTTGCCAATCCAAAAAACACATGTATTGATACAAACAACCCTAATGCAAATGTTATAGATATTAATGACATATAGTTGCGAAGTCAAAATGTGCAAACTGCACCAACTGAGGAAATTCCAGAAAAGGGGGAAGAAAATGAAAATACAAATGAAGAAAAAACCTTGGAAGGGAAACAAACTATTAATCAAGCTCCCTATCCAAAGAGATTGAAGGAAGAGAAAATCACTCCTGCAACCTCTTCCCCCAATTATATGAATGTAGTCGATTCTCAACTTCTTAGAGAGTTGAAAAAGATTAACATTGAGATACCCCTATTACAGGAAATCAAAGATATACCAAAGATAAATCAGTTAGTTAAATCCATTTGTATGAAAATGCCAGGAAGGAAAAAGAAAATTCCTTCAACAATTCAAGTGGGGACTAAACTTACTGATGTCTTATCAGGAAGACTGCTTCCATAGAAATATAATGATCCTAGTAGCCCTGTAATAACATTGAGTATCAATGGAATTGAAATACCAGATGTCCTAATTGATTTAGGAGCTACCATAAATGTCATTACATCTGATACAGTTGAAATGCTAGGGATGACAACAATCTAGCCAACGACAACTGTTTTATAGTTGGCTGACCAATCCACTACAAAACCAGAGGGTATTATAGAAGAGATCATGGTTACAATTGATACATGCGATTACCCAGTTTAATTTTTGGTTCTCAAGGCCAAAAGGAAAGATTCTAGATATCCAATCATATTAGGAAAACCATGGTTGGCTACTGCTGCAACCTTAATTGACTGTAGATTAGGAAGCATGATAATATCAAATGGACAAAAACAAAAGGAATTGTCATTCTATCCACCTACACAACGATCAATTCAAACAGACACTCAACTTTGGGTGGATAAATATTTAGAATCAAAAGGTGATGGTATTGCGGAATTAGCCATGGTAACTATAAGTGAACATATTCAAGAATGCGAAGAACAAGAGTTAACTTCAGAAAATGAACAAGAAAAATTTCAAACAACAATACATGGAAAAAATTGTTGTCCTCTGAATACTCTTGTTGAGAAATCAATAGATTCCACAATAGACACAAAAGAGATTACAGTAGCTGGAAATAAACCTCTCAATATCAATTCATCCTTATCCCCAATGCAAGAGGAAAAATTGAAGGAACCTTTAGAAAGACACACTGAAGCGTTTTCTTGGGAATATACAGATATGAGAGGCATCCATCCTTCAATATATAGTCATCACATCTACACAAAAGATGTCAATAAGACAAGGACAAAGGCGTATTAATCTTGTTCATCATGACATTGTTAAAAAGGAAATTGAGAAGCTGCTTAATGTAGGATTCATATACCCAATATCTGATAGTCAGTGGGTTTCCCCATTGGTTATAGTCCCTAAAAAGAATGGTAAATGGCAAGTTTGCATAGACTATAGAGAATTGAATAAGGCCACAAAAAAAGACCATTTCCCATTACCATTTATCGACCAAGTACTAGACAACCTAGCAGGCAACAACTACTTCTCATTTCTTGATGGCTTTAGTGGATATAACCAAATCCAAGTAGCCCCTAAAGATCAAGACAAAACTACCTTTACCTGTCCTTGGGGTACGTACGCATATACAGTCTTACCATTTGGACTATGTAATGCGCCAACAACATTCCAAAGAGCAGTACTAGCAATATTTGTAGATTTCACCACTTCCTGTGTAGAGATCTATATGGATGACTTTATAGTCCATGCTAAAACATTTGATGAAGCATTATAAAACTTAGAAAAGGTTTGAAAACGCTATAAAGATCATAGGTTATCGCTCAATCATGAAAAAAGTTCCATTATGATGATAGAGGGAATTGTTTTGGGACACCACATCTCAACAGAGGGGATAAGAGTTGATCCCAAGAAAGTTGAGATCATACAGAACATTGAAATCCCTAAGAACCAAATTGGAGTACAAAGTTTTCTTGGGGATGCAGGGTATTACAAAAGATTTATAGAAGGATTTAGTAAAATTGCATCACCACTGTTTACCTTGCTCAAGAAAGAAGAGGAATTTTTATGGACTGAGGATTGTCAGAAATTCTTTGAAACAATTAAGATAGCCCTAACAACTTCTCCTATTATCAAAGGACCAGTTTGGGGAGAGACTTTTCACATTCATGTAGATGCATCTAATTTGGCTATTGAAGCAGTATTAAGACAACAAGATGACAATGATGCCATGCATGCGATTTACTACGTTAGCAAAAACTTAAATCCTACTGAAAGAAACTACACAACAACAGAAAAGGAGTTTTTAGCTGTAGTATATGCAATAAATAAATTTAGGCATTATATTACATGCTATAAAATCTATGTACATATAGACCATGCTGCAATAAGATATCTAATGAATAAAGCTATAGTAGGTGGATGCATTATCATATGGTTACTTTTATTGCAAGAATTTGATGTAACTATCATTGATAAGCTTGGAAAAGACAATGATGTTGCTGACTTTCTTTCCAGAATTGTTTCATAGGATAACCAAGAACCAGTGGATGATACATTCCCAGACAAACACTTATTTGCTATATCAATTCATCCACCATGGTTTTCTAATTTGGAAAATTACCTTGTTACAGGAAAATGTCCAAATCAATTTAGTCATAAGCAAAAAAAGAGGTTAATCCGTGAAAGTTCCAGATTTCAATGGATTAATAGTCTTCTATTTAAATTGTGCCCTGACCATGTTTTACGTAGATGTGTAACATAGTTGGAAGTTTATGATATAGTACATGCCTACCATCACGAACCTGAAGGAGGACACTATTTAGTGGTGAGAATAGTTCACAAAATCTTATGAGCTAGCTACTTCTAGCCAACAATGACATAAGATGTTTCATTCTTTTTCAAACACTGTGACGAGTGTCAAATAATTGGAAGGCCCACACCAACCATGGATATTTCGTTTTAGCCACAAATAGCTCTCAAACCATTTGAAAAGTGGGGCATAGATTTTGTGGGGCTAGTAGATCCACCTTCAAGAGGGCACCGATACATCCTTGTTTGTACTGATTATGCAAAAAAATGGGTTGAGGTGAAGGCATTACTAGCAACAAAAGAAGAAAAAGTTGCACTTTCTGTACAAGCAAATTCTCCAAAAAATTGGTGCACCTAGGGAGATTGATTCAGACTAGGGACCACAATTTGTGTCAACAATGATGGAAGCATTTTTGCAGAGATACCAAATAACTCACCGAAAATCTTCGCTTTATCACCCATAGGCGAATGGACAAGTGGAGGTCACAAATAGAGAGTTAGAGAATATTCTAACAAAAAAAATTTCTTTGAAGAAAATAGATTGGGTGGATAGGCTAGATGAAGCAGTCTAGGCCTATAACACCACATAGAAAAGAACAACTGGGTTTTCCTCATATGAACTTGTGTATGGAAAGAAACCAGTCATGCCAATAGAATTTGAGTTGAAAACATTGAAGACAACAGTAGAAGTTGGGATTGATCTACCATAAGTAGAGAAAAATAGAATTTTGTAGTTTAACAGACTTGATGAAATGAGAATGGAAGCACTTCAACATACATAAGTGATTCAAAAGAAAAGGAAGGAATGGCACGATAAACATATTGTGTCTAGACAGTTCAGAGAGGGAGATTGGGCATTTTTACTTGACTCTAGATTTGAAGAGTTTAAAGGGAAGTTCCATACCAGATGGTTAGGACCCTATGAGATACAAAATGTGTTCGAGAATGGAGTTGTACAATTGGTTCCAATTGATGGAGAGAAGAGAGTCATGTTAGTCAATGGTCATCGACTGAAAACTTATCATAAGCTGACAACAAAGGAGGAATTTCTGGATGAAGTGCAACATAGAATTGAACATGTTCTCATGGAAGACATCTCTTCCATGAGAGAAGATCTTTGAACCTTTGAAGAAGACATGAATAAACATGGTAAATTGAAAACCAACAATTGGCAGTTTACCTTGAGGAAAAGAGAAGTAAATTGAAAAACAACAATTGGCGGTGTACTCTTGGGAAAAAAAAAAGATGACTAAAAACCAGTAAATGACGGTCTATCTAAAGTTAACTCCTGAAGGCTCCTGAAGAACTCCAAACAGCTCCTAAAGATTGAAGACTCCGAAGACTTGTTTGGCTCAATAATTCCTTAAGGCTCCTGAAGAGCTCCCAAAATGCTCTTGAAGGCTCTTGAAGGTCGAAGACTCCAAAGACTCCATTTCGCTCAAACAACTACTGAAGACTCCTGAAGACTCTTCAAGCACTCCTAAAAATTATGACGATTTCGCAGGCTCTCAACTCATGTAATTCCAATGCTCCTGAGAGCTCCTGAAGGCTCCTAAAGTACCCTTGAAGGCTCCTGAAGAACTCAAGGGCTCAAAAAAAAAAAGGTGCGCATTTAATGTGAATATTATTTTCAAAATTTATTTTCTAAATTAGTTAGACTAATTTAAAATAGGTAAATATTTATGAATCTAGACATCTCTACCATAATGTTAATTAATGATGGTAACAAATCAACTTTTAAAAATTTCAAAAAGCGGCAGATAGTCGATATAAGGAATGATGTGACATGAATGATGTCAGTCAAGGATAACAGATCTTTTCATGATTTGGTTGTCTTTTCAAAAATCCTCTCAAGTATAGATTGACATGTGTAATGAACTCCGCCAACCTTGCGAATTGAATTGCAAGCTTCAAGTTGTTGCGTGCGAATCGTCCAAAGTAGTAAAAGAAATAAATGCAGAAAGTTAATGGCACGTCATGTCATTTTCAAAATTGGTTGCTCCCAAATCAAGAAGAATCATTCCACATTTTTGGTAAGTAATTTAGACTACCAGTCAAAGTCCACCATTGTTGATAGAGAAAGATGGGGAATAAGAGAAATTTTGAACCTGAGAACTTCAATCTTGATTCAGAGACCAAAAGATTGTTTGAAGAAGCTAGGTGGCTAAATTTTGTGATGCAGTATGAAGGCTTCTAGCCAGAAATGGTTTGGGAATTTGTGACAAACTTTAATGTGAATGTCACCAGAGTAAGGGAAGAGATAATTGAAGTCACTCCAGAAATTATAAGTGAAATTTCTGGAATCCCAAATGAGGGAAAATTGGTTAACAAAGGCCGAGTTAAGTTTGAGAAATTGGTGGCTGTGTTTCACCAGGAGCCAGAAAGAAGGCCAGAAATACAAATGCACAAAGGAGACTAGCACAACATAGCTCGTAATAGTTTAGATGAGCCATGGAGGACTGTTGTGACATGGCTCATGAAGTTCTTCACTTGCGACAGGCAGTATGGAACAATTCTAGGTCCAGGAATGCAGTTGTTAATACATTTGAGGTATGGTCAAACAAAACCTTCAGCTAGGATAAATTTTCCAGTGTTCTTGTTTCAACAAATTTCTTCCATGATTTTGAGAGTAAAAGCTAGGGGGAATCTTCTATGAAATACTGGGGATTGATACATTTGATAATTAAATACCATTTCTTAAAGAAAGAAACTGGGAAGCAGGGCTGGTTAGAATTTTTGTCTGTGCCTATAGGAAATCAAAAAGGGAGACCCACAAGGGAACCCTCAGCTAAAAAGACAAAAATGGAGGAAGGAGAATCTTCCAAGAAAAGGGGAAAAAGAAAATTGCCAGAAATACCTAAGGTAATCCATACTAGGTCAAAAAAGAGGAGGCAAGAAGTACAAGAGGAAAACCCTAGTCATGCTGAAACTGTTGTGTCCACTCCTGAAGAGACACCTTTAAGTCAGACCCCTGTTTCCAGAAGCCCTGTTAAATCTCCCGAGCATGAAGATACCCATACCCCTATACAATCTCCTGAGAGACCTCAAAGTCCCTTTGAAGGCCCAACGCTGACTCTTGAAGACAACCCTATTTTTGAAGTCCACGACTCTGCTGAAGAGTTTGGTGCACAATCCGAAGAGCAAGAGGCCTCAAAAGAATTTGAACAAGAAGAGATTGTGAGATCCCCTATACCTTCTCCACAATATGAGAAGAGGAAAGGGAAAGAGCCATTAAATGAAGAAGAAGGACCCCATGAAGAATTAAATGTAGAGGAATTGGAGACAAAGGAATTGCTGAGAATAATGAAAATATCCCATTTAGAGATTGAATTAGAACAAGCAGAAATATGCAATTCCTTGAGGAGAAATTAAGAAGAAAGGAAGAAGAATTGCAATAGTTTGTCAAAAAAAATCAAGAAATGGAAAAGAAAGCTGAACAAAATGATGCAAGGTTTAGAGAATAGTTAAGTAAAATAGAGGATGCCCTGCAACAAGCCAGTGTGCAAGCACTAGCAAGTGCTGAGGAAATTTCAAGACTAAAAGAAGAGTTGCAATAGAAAGAAGAAGAATTAAAACAACAATCCATGCGGTTCTATGCGCAAGAAGCCTTTACTTCGCAGCTCCTCCGTGAAACCTTTCTTTTCCTTCCACTATCCCTACTATTCCTCCCACTACTCTAGTTCAGCCTAGATACCTCTCATTGGCAGCCTTGAAATATAAGGAAGAAAACAAAGTATTAAAAAATCAAATACAAAATTTAGAAAAAGAGAAAAATGAACTTGGGAGGAGACTTGAGAAAGTGGCAGAAGTCAGTTCTGCAATGCTTTCCACGAGAAGACTAGGTGAAATGCATTCTTTGTTTCTGAGAGAAAAGTTCTTAGAATGGAAATTAAATTAGCTAGTCTTGGGAAGAAGACTGGATTACCATGAGGATCATGATTTTCTGAAGGATTACTTTAACAGCCACCCTGACATTTGAAACTTAATGTGTGAATTTTACCAACATGGATTTTTAATGGGAGATAATGATGACTCAATGTTGAATATTTATATTGGCGAGCTTCAAATTAGATCATTTTTTTCTTTAATGCAAAATCAGGTGGATTGGTCAAGCAGAATGGATAAATACAAGGAGGCTCAAAGAAAATATGGGTTACCAATGAGACTCGAAATGTCTCATGCTGAAAAATATATCAAAGGTGTAAGATCAGTGGTAAGGCTAAATCAAGTTAATCCCCTCTATGTCTCAAACTTGTTTGATAGTATTGCAACGTTCCAAAATGTTGAAGCAACAATCCCTCATTTAGCACTGCAGTCTTGTGAGGAAAGGTACTAGATCATTCCAGAAACAATTAGAAGAAGGGAGCCAATAAGTCCAAATAATATCAGTTGGAGTTTAGTCAGAGTTAGGCATGTCATCACCTTAATCCAATAGCAGAAAGAATTCTGGGTAGGCATGAGATTCAGAATGCCGATCATTATAATTCCAACACCAAAGCTAAAGGAAACAAAAAATATACCAGTTGGAGTAATGAGGCCGTGGTTTGAGAAACTAAGACAAAACTATGGCTATGCACTTAATACCAGATTACCAAAGCAGTACATGGAAGGTGCATTTGACTATTGCATTTGGATGGAGGCATTGAACAAAGAAAATGAAAACACCATAGTTCTGGATGAAGAACCATGAAGACATGGTCTAGAGCAAGTAGGGGAGAAATGATGGGAGATATGAAATACTTTCATTTAAATATTTTTATGTTTAAAAAGACTTATTGTTATTGTTAATTGACATGACTGGCGGTAGACAATAGATTAACATATTTGCTTATTTTACCTTATGTTTAGCTAAATTAGTGAATATATTGGAAGTGATAGCTTATGTTAAATGCGTTGCTTTATGATGATTTTGGATGAGATAATTATGCTATGTTGATCTTTGTTACCATGATTGCTGTCCTTTTCTTAAGGGTTTTTAACAAGGTATCTTAAAGGTTGATGATATGGTTAAACTCTCTGTTTAATCATGAGGAAAGACTACACCATAGATGGGCCCTGTTGGATGATGAGTCACTCAAAGTCCAAATCAACTTCTTTATAGTCGGTTGTGGAACTTGTGCTTCCAACACCAATCTGGCATAGTCCTCCTTAGTCCACTTCAGTTCTATTTTAAGTTTTATTTGTAATCTTTAGTTGGTCACCTTAAGTTTTGGTAGTTAATGCCATGTTAGAAGCTAATAAGGATATTTATAAATATCCATGTTTCATTTTTTTA
This sequence comes from Sequoia sempervirens, assembly GCA_007258455.2. Classification (NCBI taxonomy): domain Eukaryota; kingdom Viridiplantae; phylum Streptophyta; class Pinopsida; order Cupressales; family Cupressaceae; genus Sequoia; species Sequoia sempervirens. The sequence goes on along the minus strand of VDFB02270651.1, from coordinate 398,257,947 downwards.
GTAAGAAGTTAGATAATTTACAATTAGAATTTCTGTAATCACAAGCAATACTTTGTTCTGCGTTCTACTTTTGATCAATGAGAAGGAAAGAAAGAATCTAATCGATTCACCGTGTTAAAGGATCTTACCTGAGGAAGAGCAGGGCCCGCTCAACCTTTGGAACAATCTTATGTTAGTATTTTTTTGAAGTTATGTCATTTTCTAATTTCTTAGTATTAAATATGTAGTAGAGATTAATTCTGAATTGTTCAATCGTTAAAATCATTTTCTGTCTTAAGAGGATGTTAAATTTAAATCGTTATTTCTGTTCAGATTATCCTGTCAAGTTTTAGTTTGTTCCAGTTAGATTAAGTTGTTAGAATGGTTAGATTCAGTTGATAAAATCATTATCTTAAATTGGTAGAATCGTTGTAAGGTTTTTCTAATTAATTAGATTCAGATACTGTTCAAAGTAGTTAAACTTAGTGTTTATTTGTTAAGTTTCATTGAAGCAATGTTAGGAATGTATGGAAAGATGGAATTGAATTTTGTTGAAAATTTGTTCATGGAGATTAGTTCTTATGCTTTCTAGAATAATCGTCATTTTCCTCTAATTCATTTATGCTCTTAAATTAGTGTTCAAATTCTAGCAATTAAATTATGGATTAAATTAGTGTTTTAAATTAGGGATTAAAGTAATCATTAATTACCTCCATGAATTGGTCTAAATCGAGTTCAGTAAAGTCAAAAATAAGCCAACATGATTTTAAATTAGAGGAAAAGATTGACTTAAACCTTAGGAATCAGTCGCTACAGTTTAGCTCCTGAAAGCTCCCGAATAGCTCCCAAGAGCTCCTGAAAGCTCCTGAAGAGCTCCCAAGAGCTCTTGAAAGCTCCTAAAGTAGGAAAAACGATACCTGAAGTCACTGTTTACAGTGAAAAACCCCCCAAAGAATCCATGACAACTATCCTTATCGCATATTGCTCTGAGACACACCTGGTTCAATAAATAAATTGATTAAATGATGCAAGTTGTGACATCAACGACCTTGCACATCAAAGATTGACATAAATTTTGACCTATTTTGGTCATTGAGAAAAAAAGGAAATTTTTTTCCCCCTTGCCCATATCATACAGTCGTATGGAAGCACAAATCAACTATAGAGAAAAATAATAAAAAAAATAAAAAATAAAAATTATATCCTATGTTGCATAAAAATCTAATTGAATTTTTTTAAATTTTAAAAAAAGAGGAATTTATGGGGAGGTCCATAGACCCCTTATCTTCTTTTTTGTGTGGCTTTATATGATAGGTTGGACGAACCCTATTAGCATTACCAACACTATTGGTCAACATTTGGCCCATTGCTAGTAGTCAGGGTCAATGGGCTTAGACCCTCAACTCCTAGGCCTTGATCCCATAGGGAACTAGGTGAAACTAGCCTATCCCCCATGGGTTTTAAAATATTTAACCACCCAAATTCAAAATTTAAATCTACTTTTATATGTATTTCAAGTCCACTACTCAATGTGTGGCACCACCAGCTAGCCACCCAAGGGCCACCTTTGCTCAGCTTATAAGACAAATTGTACAACTTTTTCCAAGTGGCATAACTTTCACCTCAGGTGTTAGATTTGTGACTCATGGTCATTGGAAAGGTATTTCCAAGTACTTTTCTTTAATAATATTTTCTTTTCCAGATTTTCTTTTTTTTTTGACAAATAATTTCTTGTTGAAAGTTAGATGTTCTCTCTAGAATTGGAGAGGTCATAACTTGTGCATACAGATTCATATTTTGGACTTCTTATAGTTAACATAAATATTGTTCAAAGAACTACATAATGGATGAGGTTTGGCGATGTTTTGGCATGATTTCATTTTTATTATTTTCATCTATGTTGTTTATGGGTTCTTGTGACTATGGTACTTTTGTGAGTTGATGGAAAATTGAATCTATGGTGATTTAGTGTTTAGGTCATTGGATACTTACATGCACATATTTGATTATCCTTATTTGACATGGTTACCATTATATATTGGATTTGTATGTTGCACTATGATATCTATGAGTTTTATAGTGTTGTAAGCTTTCTATACTTACATATTGCATATATTACTTGGATGTGGGTTGTTTGTAGTAATAGATATTTTAGTGCTGATGTAGATTTTGATTTGTGGCATGTTTTATTCACATTTTTCATTAGTTTGGTTGTCATTATGAGGTGGAGAGATGGTGCTACTAGGTACATTCATGATGTGGTACATATGCTTGTTGACTGTGTGATATAGACATGTGTGACACAGTGGGATTTTGGTGCTAGTACGTTTGGTGGTGATCATAGTGTCATGGATATTTCTTGTACCTTTGGGACTTTGACATGACATGATTGTTTATGTAGGTTCATTTTTGGTGGTCCTGGATTGATTCATAATAGTTTGTGGCAGTATATCTTCTTGGTTTGAATACCATAGTTTTACTTTGACTTTTAGGAGCTCCTGGTGTTGCAGTGAAGTTCTTTGATTATTATGAGGGCCTTTGGTTGATATTCATCGAGGATATTATTATCATGATGTCATGGTTAGGTTGATTAAATTATTAAATGGGATCTTGTGACAATGATGGTTTGGTGGTGTTGTATCTTCTTGGTTTGGATATTGTGGTTGTACTCTTCCCTTTGGGAGTTCTTGCCATTGATTTCTTTTATTGTGTTGGGGCCATGGATAATATTCATTGAGATGTTTATCATCATTCCATGTGTAGCTCAGTATCATGGCTCATTAGGTGCTTGTTTAAATGATGTGGATTCATCATTTGATGAGAGATGCTCTTCTACAATGGTTGTTGGTGTCATGGTCGAGCTCTTGGATCATGTTTGTTGCAATGATAATTTATCAAAATATTGGCTTTTATTGATAGTGTATAGTTATCTTAATGTGATTTTGAGATGTTGACATCTTGGTACCATGTAGAACTCTTGCAGTGTTTAGTTGAGGTGTTGGTTATTTTTTCAATTTTACAAGGGATCCTTGTTATAGGATGGTTTTTGTATTGCTTCTTGGCTTACTAGTGATAGTGCATACTAGAGTGTTGAGATGATATGGGTGATCTTAGGAGCATGATATGTTCATTAGAGCATGTGATATTCTTTTGAGGAGATGTGAGATCATGATGTCATGGAGAGTTCTTGATCCTTGAGGTTGGATCTTTGATATTGATCTTGTTGGTTCTCTTGGTATTGAGTACATTGGTCATTTTCTTGAGAGTTTCATGTGATATTGTTTTGTTGCATTTGGATCTTAGTATGGATTGATCGGTGATGGTATATGTGGCTATAAGGATTGTTCCCTTGTTTATTTTTGAGATTAATTTTTACCCCTTATGCAATGTATACAAAAAGTGACACAATGTTAGGAAAATGTACATTTTGCATCTTGCATAATAATGTAATTTAATATTATTTGTTGTACACCTAGGAGATATAGGGATGCATGCATCCTATGGGTTTGACATTCTTGGGGCCACTTTATGTGTTGCATGTAACATTGGGATAATTGGTAAAACTTAGTACCAAAAGTAAATGTGGGGGAGAAATAGTTTTGTAAGCTCATAGTATTAGTCACATGTTTTATGTAATACCACTTGGTGGTTTTATGCAAGATTATGTCTATAAAAAGAAACACATGAGTAGTTGTTTAGAGTTGGCTAATTTGGGGTTGGATTTTAAGTTGCATATGTGAGGGTTTGAATCATGGCTTGTTTGCATAAAGTGAATGTAGAGAGATTAATTTTTCAAGGGTATTCATGGAGAGTTTGAAGATGTTGAACGCTCAAAATATTGAGAGGGGGGTGAATTGGTATTCTCTAAAAATAATTAACTTAAAATGAATTTCACAATATCTCATTCAATGTGCTACAATGAAAGAAACATTAAAAGCATGCATCACATCAATAGACACAAGAATTTTACGTGGAAAACCCAAAAAGGAAAAAGCCACGATGAGGATTAGCTCACAATATATTATAACCCATTACAATGTTTGATATAAAATGGTGGACTTAGTGTCTAAAAGAGAAAGGCTCACTACCGGTGGCTCACTATCCAAAATAGAAAGATATAGAGAAAGGGGTGGCTCACTGCCAAAAGTGAACTGCTAATAATGCATTTGACCTATGTTAAAGATACAGTTCTACTAAAGCTCAAAAAATTGACTTGACACACTTCATACTTCACCTAAATAACAACTCACCCTTCTTTGCACCATATCTCACATGCACACTTAATTATCTCACATCTCATCCATCCACATAAGGAACTAACCTTGTATATATACCACATCCAACCAAAACATTAATTAGGTCAACCCAATAGATGTATCGTGCATCCTTGTAACTAGTTGACCCAAAATACCAACAAACACGCCTTGTAGAAAAAAACAAAGCATATAGCACATTAAGATAGGTAAAAATGACCTATAATTACTCCCATGATTTTTCCTCTTACATAAATCAACTCCACACAACCTCAAAACATTTAGGTCGGCACCACATAGAAAAATTGGTGAAGTAAACCTGAATGGACCAAATATTTACTCACAACTTGACAAATGGACTACCAAAACACTTGCCACTTGAAATGTACACACTACTAACATCCTCAAACACTTTTGTAAATCTACATACTAGAATATTCTTATGCGGTGGAATGCAGAGCATTCCAACGTACACTTTGTCACTGTAACTCTATTATTTCCAGAATGATACTCTGTCACAATTATCTTCGACTATGGAACATATCAATTCATGAAACTTTGGATTAAGAGTCTTCCAAAATGCATTAACATTACCTCAAAACCACATAACCAAATTCTTCATAGTGGATCAATGAGGACCCAAAAATTGGTTCTCTAAACCTTGAAACTATATTCTGAGACTTAAGCAATTATCCAACCATCTGGTCTTCTCCAGACCAACACTTATGCATCTTTGCCATGGATTTCCATCAGTAATGAGTTTCCATCAATGAAAACACCATATTCTCATCAATCTTCAACAATCTCTCCATACTATCATGCTCATGTTTCCAATCTAACAATCTTCTCAATGAAAAACAACCTTCCAACAATCTCCCTCAACAAATCAGGTTTCCAATAATCTCCCCCTTTTTCATTGATGGAAACATGCTCTCAAAACTTTTAAACTACTCAAACTTCTCCCTTTTGACATCAAGGGAAAAGGGCTCTCAATGGAAAACTTGTCAAACTGCTTCAACTATTCTTCTCCTTTGTAGATATACATGTATATATGTGAGAATGACTCCCCCTTACTACTTCACTCCTATACTCAAAAATTCTTTAGTCATTTACATTAGAGAGACTCCCCCTAACAAAGTTATCCAATAAAAAATACCAAAATTTTACTCCAACACTCTCTAATACTTCTGCATATATACATTACAATCATGAAAGCTATTTATACATAACAAAAATGCACAACTTAACTTGAGGAGGGAAAATTTCCCTTATTAGACACCCTTAATTTCACAAGGTGTGCCTCCTAATCCTTCTTTGCTGTCTCCCACTCCTTCTTAGCGAAGGAAAGTATACCACACTTATTCTCAAGCTTAAAATAGATCTTTTCACCTTCATTTAGATAATTGGGTACCAAATTCCTCTGTAACATCTTCACCACATTAGCTAAAATTCTAGTTAGAGAAGTAAGTCTTGCACTTACCAGATCTCTGAGCTAACAATATTGCATTATTATATTTTATTTTTTCTCTTGCAACTAGAAAAAATATCCATACAAATTTTCAATTGCTATCCTTGTTACACCATCTACATCTCTTATCAAATCATAGACACCAGAAGCCTGAGAAATATGTAACTCGATTAAGTCCATTTGGTCTTTTATGCTCTTTGTGGAAACATGCCATTTCAAACAGAATTTAAACAAAACTTTTGCTTCCTCCACACAATTTTGACTCTTTTAAGTTGTTCTGTAACTTACCATGTGAAACAACACATTTGTCAGAGGAATTTTCCAACCTCTTGTCATTAAACTTATTAGTCATTTCCTTTTCCAATCTTTCCTCTAAACTGATAGAATATTCCTTAAAGGAATCAAGTAGTAGCCATAGCTGTTGCACAGCAGATAAAGAATTGCCAATATTTGCATCAAAAAATCTATCTTGCAACACTTTACCACTTCATCAATCATCTCAACACTCTTTTGGTGAGTTTGCAGTATCTCCTTTCTTGCAGAGGCTTGGAATGCATAATCAAGTTGTAATTTATGCAAGGGAGATATTTTGTCCATGTCAATTTATCCTTGCTGCATCAGAATTTGTAGTAACTATGTTGACACCACCAGTTGGAACTGAAGCTGCGTGTTTAGTAGAATTTTCAAAGAATCCCCAAGTTCTCCAGAGGATTCACCAACCATTTGAGTACTTCGTTCTTCCTTTTTCTCTTTCTCCTCTTTATCTCTACTATTGGAGTAGTCTTTTGCATTCTTCTCATCCTCAACAGCATTTTCACTATCCAAATGAGCAAGTTTTCATCCTTTTCCGCCTTAGAGTTCTTTGAATTCTCTTTTTTTTCTTCGTCCTTCTACTCTGCATCATTTTCCACATCCGAGAGGGGAATTAATTTCTTTACCTACACTTCTTCCTTCTCTAGGGAAACCTGTACATCATCATTATTTTCTTATCCAATGACATTCTCCTCTATCGAAGGGGCGTTATCTATAACAACATATTCTTGCACATTTTCTATCACAAATATAGGCACATCTTGTTCACTTTTAGGCTCATTTTCTATAGGCTCATTAACAAGTTCAGCGATTTCCAGAGTGGATGTGTCATTTTGCATTTCAGTTTGACTCTTCAGATCTACATTCACAGTTCTTTTGCTAAATATGCAACCTTTTGTAGTGTCTCATTTTTCAGCCTATCTATGTCTTCTTTAGCCCTAATCATCAGGGTGTTGAATCTCTTCTTTGTTCTAAATTCCATGTCCTAAACTTGAGCCAATTTAACTTTGTCTTCATCCGTGATAGAATAATCAATCTTCTCCAAGGAAAAAGTTCTTATTGTTTCATCTTCTTCAAATGCTTATAGCTTTCTCACACTTAGAACTCCTTTCAGGTCATCCAAAAATTGAATTTCAATTTCACTTAGACTTTAATTAAATGTAACCATATAATTCACAATGGCTTCCTCTATTGTAGCCTTATTTTCAATGTTCTCATCTAGGTACATCTGTGCAGTTTCTTCCAAAAGACTAAAATTTGTAATCCCATTAAACAATGCATCTAATTTTAAGGGACTATGCTCCCTTATCGAAGGGGATTTATCCTTATTCTTTCCTTTACCTTTAGGAGATTGCTCTCCTCTGAACTTCTTTTCTCCTTTCTAAATGAAAAAAAGCTTTCTTTTTCTTCTTTACTTCTTCCTCACTTTTTGTATCTACTATGTATACTTTGGTTTTCTTTTCACTTGTCTCTAATTGAGAGACACCAAATTTCCTTTTTCGAATCAACCGAGGTCCTTCTTCTTCTATGTCCTCTTCATCCTCACAACTGATATATATTTCTCTTATATCTTTTTCTTTCCTTCTCTGTAAAGGATTCTGTTGTGCTGTAGGGGTACTGGATGTAGCTTTCTTCTTAACACCAATTGCAGGCTTAGTTTTAGAGGCTTTGGGAACAACTGGAGAGGGAGTATAGGTCCTAACTAACCTTCTTGTGCTTGGAGTACCCTGCAGAGCCATAGATGGGGCCTTGATTTTCTTTGCAAAACCCTTTGAAGAACCAATGATCTCTTCCAATTTTTCCTTCATCTTTTCAACATTTTTCTTTATCTCCTCCTTATGTTTTAGGTGCACCTCATTGGATTTCTCTTCATAGGTTCCAAACCTATCAATTGTAGGATCTCTTGGTTTGCTTAACATAAGGTCTAAAAGTCCAGTAGTTACATCTTCAGCCACTTCATATCCCATTTCCAAAATCAAGAATGTTCTGGGTTCCACTACTTCCATCAAACAAAAATCTCTGTTGGCCATGGAAGTAACATCATTCTTGTATTTTTCAACTACACTTCTAGGAATCCTATCTCTTTCTTGCATCCAGGATTGAAAGGATTTGAAAAATCCCCACAAAGCCTAATCCCTTAACTTATCATCCTGAAATATTCTCAAATGATCTCTAATTTGTCTAGCAACAGGTACATTACCCAACCAAACAACATTCTTTTCACTAGGAATTTCTCTAATAAAGTAAAGCAATAAACATATGACAAGGGTACCATACCAGAATGGGTACCGAGAATCCTTGGTCTTCTATAGGTTCTCCATCAACTGTTGTCTTAGGAGCTCGCATTGTTGGAATATGTGCCTCAATCCTTACTGACATAGAACTCCTAAAGGGAAAAGTCGCTGTGACATTATTCATGTCTGGGCAACTAATTATTCTGAAGCTCTTAAAATGTTCCTATCGCTGTGACAAGGTTGAAGTCTTGCCGACAAGTCTATCGCTATGACTTTCTGTGTTCGGCGTGACCTTTTGGTGAATGGAAACCTTCGGGTGACAGTGTGTTCTTAACGGGCGTCAGGGAGACTTGGCCGAAGGGTCTATTGTCGGTATGTGGTCTCAATGATTTGGAATGTCTCACCGACAGTATCTGGCTCTATCGGTGAAACAAAGGGTTTCGATAAGATGTCTCCGCAAGTATGAAATGTCTTGCCGATAGGAGTCTTCGCCGTAACTCAAAGCGATCAGAGTGAGGTCTTAGCGATTGGAGGATGTCTTGCCGATAGCCTAAGGTTATCGGGGTAACTCAATAGCTTCGATAAGATGTCCTAGCGACATTAAAATGTCTTGCCGATGATGAGATGCTTTTGGTATAGGTCTTGCCGAATGGTAGTCGTTGGTGTGACTTAGGACTTCGGTATGAAGTCTTGGTGAAGGCGATAAGTCTCGCCGACTACTGGGCATTTCGGTATGAAATCTTCGGCCGATGTAAGGTCTTAGCGAAAGATTTAAGTCTTGCTGACTCGAGATGAAAAGGCATGCTCGGTGTAGCCTCACCGCGAAAGACATGAGTCTTGCCGATATCGAATGGTCATCGATGTAACATAAAGACTCGGTGAGAGGTGTTGGCGAGATCGGTATGTCACGCCGATAAGAATGCCTGTTCATTGTGACTTATGGTTTTCGATATGAGTCTCACCGATAAAGGAAACTCTTGCCAATAGGAACAAAATGGATTTCGATGGTTTCGGTATGACATGTGACACTCGTTATGATTGTCTTGCCGACTGTTGGGGTCTGAAGCTAGTATCGATAGCGAATACTTTGTGGCATCGGGGAGACACTGTTAGTGTCTCACCGATATGCCAACAAAGTTTGGACACCGTTGACCGTGTGACCATCCTGTGTGGCATCTTGCTGGACCGATCAGAGGAAGCGGTTTTCAAATTGATGACGGTTGGATTTTTTGTAACTGTTGCGACGCTGGAGAAAAACAGCTTGCAGGGAAAAATCTGAATCGGCATGGAAACTTTCTTTGATGGAGATCTGGCGGATAAGGATGCACAAAAGACAAAAATCAGAATGTGATCAAATTTAAAGCAGACTGATTCTATTGAGACAAGGGGAGTGAATCGAATGGTTGAGAGAGAGCATTTTTTCTGTAACTGATGAACAGTGAATGGAGCTAATGAGAACTAATAACTAGAGAGTTGTATCTCTGAATTGTATGTAATATTTTGTTACTGTAATACAAAGAGATTCAACTTGGTGTGGTGGGTTTTTTTCGGTAAGGGTTTCCCACGTAAATCTGTTGTTCATTGTCTTTGAGTAATTGCTCTATTTCTGTAAATATTTCATGTGTGTCTTAATTAGATTGTAATTTGAAAAATTAAAAGCTCTGCATTGCATTCTCCCCTGTGGTTTTGTCGTTAGGAAAGTTGTTTCCGTACCTCTGCTTTCCTTACAAGTGGTATCAGAGCCTGGCCAGTTGTGCTATCCTTGTGAGTGGGTTGGGTTTTTTGTGTCAATTCTTTTTCAGTGGGAGTTTAGTAGAGGTCTGATAATTTAATTATAGATTAAGATGGCAAGCACATCCAGAAAGATGGAGATAGAGAAGTTCAATGGTAGCAATTTTGAGTTATGGAAACTCAAAATGGAAGATCTGTTAGTGGAACGATATCTTTGGACTACTCTGTCTGAAATGAAACCTCAGGCCATGAAGCATGAAGATTGGGACCTGGCAGATAGAAAATAAAAAGGGCTGATAAGGCTCTGTTTAGCAGATTCTATTCTTCTGAATGTACATGAAGAAAAGACTGCATCTTCCTTGTGGAAAAGATTAGCATCTATTTATCAAGGCAAGTCCTTGGTGAACAAGCTGTTCTTGAGGAAGAAGCTGTACTCTTTGAGAATGCAGGAAGCAGGGTCTGTTGCTGATCACTTAAATGCTTTCAACATGCTGATTGCTCAGTTGACATCTGTTGGTGTGAAGATTGAAGATGAAGATCGTTGCATGCTGTTGCTGTGTTCTTTGCCCGATTCTTTGGATCATCTAGTGATGGCCATTGGGAGTACAACATCCACATTCAAGATGGAAGACGTTGTTGCTTCTCTATTATCAGAAGAAATGAGAAGAAAATCTTCTGAGATGGCAAAGGAGGCTCTGGTTGTCAGAGGTAGACCAGAGGAGAAAGGCAAGAAGAAGGACAAGAAGTCCAGATCGAAATCAGAAGGGAGATCAAAGTCTCCTAGAAAGAAGTCCAAGGTGAAGTTCTAGAATTGTGGGCAACCTGGTCATGTCTGAGAGGACTGCAAGGAGGAGAAAAAGAAGAAGAAGAACTCTTCTGGAAATGATTCTTCTCATAGTGATGCAGATGCCTTCATTGCAACCTTGGCTACACGGGCATCAGATGATGTCTGGCTAATTGATTCTGGAGCATATTTTCACATGACATCTCATAGAGAATGGTTCACGAAGTATGAAGAATACAATGGTGGAAAGGTGTACCTAGCAAGTGATTCATCTTTGGAAATTGTTGGTCGTGGAAGAGTCAGAATTCAATTCCCTGATGGAAGAGTGAAGGGAATCAATGATGTGATGCATATACTAGGTCTGGCTCGAAATCTACTTTCTGTAAGTAAGTTGAATGATATCGGAGTGCAAGTCACGTTCGCTGGGAATGGCTACAAGATGACTAGAGGGTCTATGGTGCTGGCTAGGGGTGCTCGAATTGGTACTCTGTACAAGTTGGATGCACTGGCTATTCAATGCAACAGTGTCTCTGCAAGGTCACTTAAGGCTACTCATGTAGAAAAGAAGGAAAATATTCTTGATGGTGTAAACTCCATGGAGATTAAACTTCCAATAGAGAAGACTATGCTCTGGCATCATAGGCTAGGCCACATTGGTGAGAAAGGTTTAAAAACCTTGAAAAATAAAAACCTGGTAGAAGGGCTTGAAGATTGTAACCTTGAGTTTGATTTTTGTGAACATTGCATATATGGAAAGCAGCACCGTGTTTCATTTTATTCCAGTCCTCACAAAACTTCTAGTTTGCTTGATTATATACATTCTGATGTGTTTGGTCCAATGAATGTTCCTTCTCTGTCTAAATCAAGATACTATGTGTCGTTTATCGATGATTATTCTAGAAGGACATTTGTATATTTTTTGAAAAGTAAATTAGAAGTGTTCAGTCGGTTTAAGGAATTTAAAAACCTTGTTGAAAATTAGACTGGTAAGAAAATAAAATGCTTAAGGACTGACAATGGCAGGTGAGTTTTGTTCGATGAATTCGAAAGGTACTGTACAGATCATGGAATTAAAAGACATAAGAGACTACACCTTACATTCCACAACAAAATGGAGTTGCTAAGAGGTTCAACAAGACAATAATGGAAAGAGCACGAAGTATGCTGAGCAGTGTTGGCTTGGAGGAGAAATTCTGGGCTAAAGCAGTCTCTAAAACATGTTACTTGGTAAATCACTCTCCTAACTCTGCTCTTGTTGAGAAGACGCCTTTGGAAGCATGGTCTGGAAAGAAGCCCTCTCTGAGACATATTTGTGTCTTTGGTTGTGAGGCATATGCATATGTGCCATTTAGAAAAAGATCCAAGTTGGAAAAAAAAGTTGTAAAGTGTATTTATAAAGCATAGTGTTGACATAAAAGATACAAGCTCGAACTCGGAGATCGAGAAATTTTTGCAATGCCAGGTTGCTTATCTTCGTGAGTTGAAACCTCTACATTGATCTCAAGCAAATGAGAAGAAATCAGAAAATGAAAAAGGATAAAGCAAAAAAATTCCTCCGACACTAGATAAAGGGAATTGAAAATTTAAAATGAACCTGAAACTGAGGAGAGCTCAAGTAGTTCTAAAAGTTCTGAAGAAGAAGAACAACCTCAGCCTCAACAAGTGAGGAGGTCAACTCGTGAAAGAAAGCAACCCGATAGGTATGGGTTTTTAATTGAGTCTAATGCAGCTCTATGCTTTAATTTCTAGCACTCGGCGGAACCTAGGACTAAGTGAAAGAGGCATTTAAAATGTCTCGATTCAAATCTCTTGGTTGGAAGCCATGAACTTAAGAGATGGCATCATTAGAAAAAAATGATAATTCGGAGCTTGGTGCCATTGCCCAAAGGTAGAAAGGCTGTGGGCTGCAAATGGGGTTTTAAAAAGAAAATAGGTCTAGACAGTAGTGTGGAAAAATATAAAGCAAGGCTGGTTGCGAAAGGGTATTCCCAAGTAGAGGGAATTGACTATGGAGAATCTTTTCTCCTATAGCTAAGCTGACATCTATTAGATTTCTTTTGTCACTTGCAGCAGTGTATGACTTAGAAATTGAGCAGATGGATGTGAAGACAACATTTCTTCATGGTGATCTTGAAGAAGAAATTTATATGTCCCAGCCAGAACACTTTGTGGAAAAAGGTAAAGAAAGACTAGTTTGCAAGTTAAAGAAATATTTGTATGGTTTAAAACAGTCTCCTAGAATGTGGTACCAAAATTTTGACACATTTGTTTTGTCATTGGGATATGTAAGATCAAAATGTGATCACTGTGTGTATTATAAAGCCGAAAGTGATCAAATACTTATTATTGCTCTCTATGTTGATGATATGCTGTTCATAGGCAATAGTAAGCTAATGATTTCTGATCTTAAGTCTCAGTTGTCTGCAAAGTTCGAGATGAAAGATCTTGGTGCATTAGGGTATATTCTGGGAATGGAAATAACCAGGGACAGGAAAAATAGAAAAAATTGGCTCAGTCAGAGTAAGTATATCATGACTGTTCTAGATAAATTTTGTATGACTGAGTGCAAGCAGCTAGTTCTAGTTACACAGGGAACAAAGCTATATGTTGAGGATTGTCCAAAATATCCTACTGAGATGGAGGACATGACCAGTGTGCCTTATGCAAGTGCAGTCGATAGCCTTATGTATGCAATGGTCTGTACAAGGCCAGACATTGCCCAAGCAGTGGGAGTTCTTAGCCATTTTATAGAAAATCCTAGAAGGACACATTGGGATGCTGTGAAGAGAGTGTTTAGATATCTGAAGGGTACTTCAGACTATGCTTTATGTTACCATGGTAACTTGGTTGAATCACATAAGACTCTCAGCATTCAAGGTTATGTGGATTCTGATTGGGCAGGGGACATTGACAACAGAAGATCCACCAGTGAATATATTTTCATGATGAATGGTGGTGCAGTAAGTTGGATGAGTAAGTGGTAGGCTATTGTCGCTTTGTCCACTACAGAGGTAGAATACATGGCAGCCACACATGCCTGTAAAGAAGCAATTTGGTTAAAACATTTTTGTTCTAATATTGGCTTTGATGCAGAAAAGATTACTATCTACTGTGACAGCTAGAGTGCTATATGTTTGGCAAAGAATCCTACTTTCCATGCCAGGATGAAACATATAGATGTATAGTATCACTTTGTACGAGATATGGTGGAGGATGGGAAGGTCTCTTTGGAGAAAGTGGATACTTTGGAGAATGTTGCAGATGCACTGACGAAGCCTGTGAGCACAGACAAGTTCAGGTGGTGTGTCAATTCGATGGGCCTCTTGGCCCATGATTTTTAGTAGTTTGTTTATGCTCTGGAGGTGTCAGTAAGATCTTCGTCAAGTGGGAGCTTGTTGGAATATGTGCCTCAATCCTTATTGACATAGAACTCCTGAAGGGAAAAGTTGCTGTGACATTGTTCATGTCTGGGTGACTAACTGTTCTGAAGCTCTTAAAATGTTCCTATCACTGTGACAGGGTTGAAGTCTTGCCAACAAGTCTATCGTTGTGACTTTCTGTGTTCGGCGTGACCTTTTGGCGAATGGAAACCTTCGGGCGATAGTGTGTTCTTTACGGGCGTCAGGGAGACTTGGCCGAAGGGTCTATTGTCGGTATGTGGTCTCACTAATTTGGAATGTCTCACCGACAGTATCTGGCTCTATCGGTGAAACAAAGGGTTTCAATAAGATGTCTTCGCGAGTATGAAATGTCTCACCGACAGGAGTCTTCGCCATAACTCAAAGCGATCAGAGTGAGGTCTTAGCGATTAGAGGATGTCTTGCCGATAGCCTAAGGTTATCAGGGTAACTCAATAGCTTCGATAAGATGTCCTAGCGACATTAAAATGTCTTGCTGATGATGAGATGCTTTCGGTATAGGTCTTGTTGAATGGTAGTCGTCGGTGTGACTTAGGACTTCGGTATGAAGTCTTGGCGAAGGCGATAAGTCTCACCGACTACTGGGCATTTCGGTATGACATCTTTGGCTGGTGTAAGGTCTTAGCGAAAGACTTAAGTCTCGCCGACTGAGGATGACAAGGCATGCTCGGTGTAACCTCACGGTGAAAGACATGAGTCTTGCCAATATCGAATGGTCATCGATGTAACATAAAGACTCGGTGAGAGGTGTTGGCAAGATCGGTATGTCACGTCGATAAGAATGTCTGTTCATTGTGACTTATGGTTTTCAATATGAGTCTCGCCGATAAAGGAAACTCTTGCCGATAGGAACGAAATGGACTTCGATGGTTTCGATATGACATGTGACACTCGTTATGATTGTCTTGCCGACTGTTGGGGTATGAAGCCGATATCGATAGTGAATACTTTGTGGCATCGGGGAGACACTGTTAGTGTCTCACCGATATGCCAAAAAAGTTTGGATGCCGTTGACCGTGTGACCATCTTGTGTGGCATCCTGCTGGACCAATCAAAGGAAGTGGTTTTCAAACTGATGACGGTTGGATTTTTTGTAACTGTTGCGACGCTGGAGAAAAATAGCTTGCAGGGAAAAATCTGAATTGGCATGGAAACTTTCTTCAATGGAGATCTAGCGGATAAGGATGCACAGAAGACAAAAAATAGAATGTGATCAAATTTAAAGCAGATCGATTCTGTTGAGACAAGGGGAGTGAATCAAATGGTTGAGAGAGAGCATTTTTTCTGTAACTGATGAACAGTGAATGGAGCTACTGAGAACTAATAACCAGAGAGTTGTATCTCTGAATTGTATATAATATTTTGTTACTATAATACAAAGAGATTCAACTTGGTGTGGTGGGTTTTTTCCCGTAAGGGTTTCCCACGTAAATCTGTTGTTCATTGTCTTTGAGTAATTGCTCTATTTCTGTAAATATTTCATGTGTGTCTTAATTAGATTGTAATTTGAAAAATTAAAAGCCCTGCATTGCATTCTCCCCTGTGGTTTTGTCGTTAGGAAAGTTGTTTCTGCACCTCTGCTTTCCTTACACGCATAAATCAATGTCCAGACCCTCTTTCACCATCTAATGAGCAATGTGTATCATCATGGTCGACGCAAAGTTCTCTCTGTTCGTATAATATATCTTGTATCTGATCATCATTGATGCATACTTAACTTTTCGATCATCTATGTCCTTCATGGTTAGGGCATTCTTGTCGAATTTTGTACTAGTTAGCTTCATTCCTATTTCATTTTTCATCACCTTCACTGTCAGAATGGGCCCTTCAGAGCCTAGAATGGTAACCACAATGATAGCTTTCTTGTTAATCAAATGTGGCATATCCAACCATATAAAATTGTCATGAATATGGCTTAGTGCATACTTAACCCATGCATTCTCATAACATAAGTTTAGAAAATTGTTCCACACATCTAGCTTCTTCTTCGTCAAGCTCTCGAATTCAGGTTTCAACTCAAACTCATCCTTGGTTAGCTCATTAACCCAAAACTCTCCCAAATTTGCATGATCACATTCCTCCATTTTTGTGTGGATGTATTGATGAGGTATAAATAAACTCATGATTATAATAAGCCAAATACCCTTCCTTGTTTCTACCAATCACTTTAACCTTGCCAATTGTTTATTTTTAGGATTAATAATTGCTTACTTTTTGTAAAAAATGTATAAATCTTTATTTCCTAAATCGATTGAAATTAGCTGACTAATGCTAATATAATGGTGTAGCTTTCAGTCATTATACATGATATTATGCACGACCGAGTGGAATTCAAACAGTTGAAGATAGAGCACCAGAAGTCTAGGCACTAGAAATTCAAGCGTGCATAGTGGAACAAGTCCTTTTAATGATTTCTATTTAATTTCTGTTTAAAAACTTTGTGGCTCCACTCTGAGCCTTTAATATGTTTTATGTTATGAACCTCAGTCAATTGGTTAGTTGAAATTTTGTTAGAATACTTTTTCAATGGTGATCTTCCACCATCTGAAATTTAGGATTTTGTTAGTAGTTTAGTATATATATGTAACCGCTAGAAACAATGTAGACTTGATACCATTATGCTGATATAATATGTTTTGAACTATGTTTCTGTGTTACACTTTTTTTGATATGAATAAAATAAAATTTGCCAATTTTATTCTAAGTTACTAGTTCTATGTAATGGAATTATTATGGATGGATTCATTTTGAAGATACAAAACTACATGTGATCTGAGTTAAGCATAGAAACACCCAAGAGCTGGCCACTCAAGGGAATCTCATAGAGTAGATAGATAATTATTTTCATTTTCAATTCTATTACTTTTATTTTTTAAATGATAAATGTGGATGAATGTCATTTATGTATGTCGAGCTTTGTCGATTATTCTTGCAGGTTGTAGTTCAAGTTTGGAATCATTTAGTTCTGTTTATTTGAAATTTTGGAGCACCCACTCTAGTTGTCAGTTATAGGTTGTTAAGTTTACTTTCTGTCAAGAGTTAGTTGTTAGATGTTAGTTGTTTTCATTTAAATTTTACAGTTTTACTGCAAGTGTTCCTTCTTAGGTAATTTATATGCTTTCTAGTTTAACAATCTCATGCTTTCTATTTTAATTGTTTCATGCTCTTTAGCTTAAACAACTTCATGTTTTTCCTATTTAATTACTTTCTAGCTAAGTTTTTGTTTACAACCATTTCAATAATTCAGAAAATATAAGAGAGATAGCCAAGATGTCCCCTATTGCATACAACCTTCGAACACTACCCAGTCGATATAATTGATACATTTTCAACTAAAGCGATAAGACTTCACAACAGTCTATCACTTTTTGGTGTTGTTGGCAGGGATTTCCTTTTCTAGTGTTAATAAGAGATTGCTTGAATATCTCTTTTAGACAAAAATAGTAGTCAGGCTTCTTTTTCTGCATGGTTAGGAAACAAGTCCCACACAAAAGATTCATACCAAAAACCCCCTAAAAGACGTTCCAACCACAAGCAAGGAGGTAGAAGTCTTAGCTGAATTGATCAAGCAGGATAAACCTGAGACCTCCCAATATACCCTAGAAACTCACCCATTAGAACAAAAAATTGTAGAGGAAAGAATTCCTTTGCATACCCCAGAACCTCATCCATTAAATAAAACTTTTGAAGAGGAATGCATTCCTTTCAGCATCATGGGTAACCGTAGAAATGACACTAACCCAACAGGGGGAGCACAAACATTTACTTATCCTATTGCTCTTGATCAAGATGATGATACACCTATGAAAAATATTTCACCAACCTTCTTACCAAATTTTAGAGGTTTATCCTTTGAAGACCTTGACCAATTCCTATTTGAGTTTAAAGTTTTGTGTCAGATGTATGACTACAAGAATGATAACCAAAAACTAAAACTTTTTCCCTCTATCCTGAAGGACACTGCAATGAGTTGGTTCATGGGATTAGCTTCAAGGTCAATAACCTCTTGGGACGATATGGAGTTTACCTTTTTGGACAAATACCAGAGCTACTATAGAGTCGACGATAGAAAAGAGAAGTTGTTTAAACTAAGGCAAAACGAAGATGAAAACCTAGAAGATTACCTAGACAGGTTCATATTCTTATCTAAACAATGTGGCAGAGAAGCCATAAGTATAGAAACTCTGAAGACCATCTTTCTCAAGGGATTTGATGAAGATGCTAGGAGAAGCCTAGATTTAATGGGAAAAAGAGATGTATCCCAACTTGGACTTGATGATATCACTAAATTATGTTAGAATTTCTCTCGTACTCGAGTAGGTATCCGTAAGTCTACTCTTTTAAGAGGTTCCAATGAAATAGGTAAATTTCATGAGGAGATAACAAATCTTAAAACTGATATTCTTGTTCAACTAAACACCACACTAGATGGAATATAGGCCCAAACATGTAATCCTGAAACCTTATCCATCTACTATCCTAGGTGTCGAAACAAACAATTATTAAGAGAATGTCCCTTGGATAAAATTAACATTTTCCAAGTCTGTGAGAAGAGTCATGCCACTGATCAATGTGAGATCTTAAATGCAATAAAAAATTCCAAGAAAAAGGAAGCTTAGGTTGAAGAGGAAATCAATTTTGTGAATCAAAGACCTGAAGGGTATTTCTCTTATGGCTAGAACTCAAATCCCACTTGGCAACCTCCAAACAATTGGAATAATAATAAGTGGGTGACACCTTGGCCTCAAGCACCACCTAACTTGGGATCTTACCCTTGGGGACCACCTAAATGGGAAAATCAGTCCCGGGGAAATCCCCAATGGCCAAGCTAGACTCAACAATAATGGTATCCTCAAAATCCTACTCCTCAATGGAATCAACCTCAAAATCAGTTTTACACTGGGCCAAGGAGGATGCCTAATCTACAACAAAACATTTTACTAGCTCCTCAGAACCCTCAAAAAAATGAGTAGGTCAACCAACCACAACTTCTAGCACAAGGTGTCCCTAATCCAAAGAATAATTGTTAAAATACCCCAGTATATTCTACGAAACAGGAAAATGTGACCAGACTTAATGCTATCCATTGTGGAAACCTAAAATTAAGGCCAGGAAAAACACTCCAGTAGCCTACTATAGTTGAGATCCTGGACAAGCCGATTAAGGAATCTATTGAAACAACTAAGACATCTTCCACACCTTTAGAGCCAAACCCAGTGAGTCATCAAGACAAGACCCTTCCACAATCCTCATTTGGAACTTTCGAGTTACGTCAAGAGGAGGGTGGTCAACATCCAATTGATCCTTTAAAGAACCAATCCACCTTGAAAGAGAAAACTCAAGCACCTTTTTCAGAGTGTCTCAAATCAACTGTCTTGAAAAACCCTCCAAAAATGTCCTTATCCACCGAAACTGTGCTGATACAAGAGATTAAACAAATTCAAATCAAGGTTCCTTTGTTATAAGCAATTAAAGAGATTCTTGAACTAAACCAACTGATTAAATAGTTGTGCATTAAAACACTAGGAAGGAAACCAAAACGGATTAATACTATTCACATAAACGAATATCTAGCTGAATTTTTGGCTAGAAAAATTGCAGCTCCAAAATGTTAGAAAACCAAGATCTGATTGCAAACTAGAATAGACCTTCCACAGAAGAGAAAAACGAAAAAGCAGAAGCTTTGCATAAAAACATGCAATTTGATATATTCGAAGTACCATTAATTACAAGAGATAATTTGCTTTATACAAGCAAAGATGCAACAACCTAATCTTATCTTGAGCAACAAGATAGCTCGATAAGATAAAGATAAGATCCTATAACCTAGGAATTAAATAATGCCTAAGTAAACTTATGCAAGCGTAATTAAATATTAATTACACTAACACCCCCCCATAAGTGCAACTTAGGGAGAAGTAGATTATTATGCAAATATGAGTCCTGACAACAAGGCCTGATCATGTACTCATGTACAAATGTAAAGAGAGAGAAAACCTAGTGGGAAAAACCCCCCCTTCAGAGAGATGAACTAATCGTGGAAAGGAAGCATCAAAAGAACTCTCGATGAAGCAACACCGGAACCCCAAACTGGCCAAGGCGTAAGATAGCGTGTTTTGCAAAATACCAATCGGAATCACAAATGCAACAGCAGACCCGATGCTAAGGAACACTGTAAACTCACATACTAGATCAACTCTGGAATCTAGAAGCAACAGTAGATGAAAGGATGAATGGACCCATAATGATGACAAATCTAGAAGTTGTGTCTCATGAAGCCAATGCCAAACTGAAACTAAAACTGCCCATAGGATGAGTACCATCAAGATTCTGGAACATTAACAATAAAACCATGGCCCTCAAATGAGAAAGATCTGAACCAATGTGGATCAAGAACTATAAAATCCCAAAGTGAAGTGTGAACCGAAACAAACCAACGATGTGTCTAGCTAAGCAAGAAAGAAGCTAGAAGGAGATAATAGAAACCAGACAAACTCATGCAAGTTGTCACCAAAACGAAAGATGGATTCAAGAACCCCCTTAATGGAACTTTTTATATCAGCTCTCGCTATTATAATACCCAATGATTGCATAAGGAGATAATGCAAGTAAAAGTATAGAAACATATGTGAAAATGCAACCTAGGAGCATGAAACAAAATGAAATGCGCATGCCTAAAATAAAGTTACAGCACATTTTCTGGAAATGACCTCAGATCTGCATAGAAGTTGAACGCTCCGGACGCCGCGAAAAATCGCGGAAAACGAGCAAGCCAGTCAAAAGATAACACTCTCTCGGAGGAAAAGGGGAAACATCTGACTTCTGAGGCGGTGAAGAAGCGCACGTCGAAACCAAAAACCAAGCACTTGTACCGACAGACAGAGTCAGAAACAACTTTCCGGGTGATATCTCGCTTTGCAAAAAACACACCGTATAGAGAAAGCATCAGTTTTCTGAAAGTGCTCAAAATTATCCCAACATTCAATTACGCGAAGCCTCGGGCTAGTGGAATAGCGCCCCTGCCTACATCGCGAATAGCTGAAGTGTAAGGTGCTGGGTGTGGCCCCCAGTCACCCACGCGACTAATCAGTTGTCTGGCTGGGGCCAGCGCAGTGCCGGCTCACCCATAAGACCTTCCGTCGCTAATGGGTTGGCCCCTCGGCGGCCGCAATAACCTAGCAGAGTCAGGGAAGCCACCGGCTGTACCGGTGGTGCATCGACGGCCGTAGCGTAAACTCACTTCCTGCACGCGGTGCCATAATTTTTTTGATTTTTTATATTTTTTTTGATTTTTTTCAAAAAATATGCCTCGGAATGTGTGCTGGGGAGGCTGTACGACCTCCCTACAAATTTTTTTTGCCTCTCCGGTCAACAGTGTCCAAATTAGACAAATTTTATATCAAAATAGGGGTTTTTGGGTGCTGCGAATCCAATGGCGAGGTTCATTTGGGCCCAAAGTGCTCCGAAAATCAGGCGACCCCCAGATCTATCAAATAAACCACCAAGCTTACGACCCTCGCAGATCTGGCAAATGGTGATGAAAATCAATGAAATAAAAGCCATTTCTGACTTTTTCCAGCGCTTTGAATCCATCAGAAAACCCTAATCTGATCCAAGACGCTGCATAATGATGCTCAAGGATTGAAACCCTCGAGGGACTCCGAACGAGCTCTGCAACGAAATCCTCCAAAAAGGCTGAGAAGGGGTTGCAAATCATGGCTCTGATACCATGTTAGAAAACCAAGATCTGATTGCAAACTAGAATAGACCTTCCACAGAATAGAAAAATGAAAAAGTAGAAGCTTTGCATAAAAACATGCAATTTGATATATTCGAAAAGAACATTAATTATAAGAGATAATTTACTTTATAAAAGCAAAGATGCAACAACCTAATCTTATCTTGAGCAACAAGATATCTCAATAAGATAAAGATAAGATCCTATAACCTAGGAATTAAATAATGCCTAAGTAAACTTATGCAAGCGTAATTAAATATTAATTACACTAACACAAAATATGATGACCTAAGTAGTCTACTTATAACAATGACAATGAACAAGGTAGCAATACCTAATGCACTTGTGGACCTAGGCATGACCATTAATGTAATGATGGTGGATGTTATGGAAAAGTTGGGACTCACTGATTTACATTCCACAACTACAGTGTTATAGATGGAAAATAAAACCATAGCTATTCCCAAAGGTGTTATAGAAATTGTTCTTGTTAAGGTTGATGGTTGGGAATATCCTAGACTTCCAAATAATCCAGTCCCTCACACCAAAGGATAGTTATCCAATAATATTAGGAAGACCATGACTGGCTACAATTGCAACCGAGATAGACTGTAGAGAGGGAGGAATGACCATTTCACATGGCTCCAACAACAAACATTTATTCTTGTATCCCCCCGTTAAACCTACTGAACATAACAAAGTTTGGGTTGATGAACCAAATGGTCCCAAAGAAAAAGAGAAACTAGCCTCACTTGCTATGGTAGTCATTAAACAACATGGTGAAGAGTTGGAAGATGAACTGAAAAACAATATGGAAAATATTACTATAGACTCAAGTGATGAAGAAATGTTAGAAGTAGAAGAGATTCTAGGGCATCCAATCAACGTTGATCATACTGAATTTGATTACACCGATTTCATGGGATTACCTTGTCCCTTGGCTAATATCATTCCAAAAATGGATCACTTCTTCAAAGATATTTCCAGACTCCATAGAACCATACCGCATAGCTGTCCTCTCAATACTTTGAATAGAGGAGCTTATATTGTCACCTCCAACCATCCAGGGGCCAAAACCATCATGTTATTACCAAGAAAAACTTTGAATATCAATAGTTGGTTGATAGAGCCAGAAGAGCACAAATTGTTTGATGTTTTGGTGAATAGATATTCTAAAGCTTTTGCTTGGGATTATACAGACATGAAAGGAATACACCCAAGTGTTTGTACCCATCACATCTATACTGAGGATGTTAGACCTATTTTTCAACCACAATGAATAATCAATCCTTCCTTAAAAGATATTTTTAAAACACATATTGAGAAACTCTTGCAAGTAGGATTCATTTATCCCATTTCTGCTAGCTAATGGGTTTTGCCTCTAGTTGTGGTCCCAAAGAAAAATGGGAAGTGGAGAGTGTGCGTTGACTATAGGGAAATCAACAAAGCTACCCATAGAGATTACTTCCCTCTACTGTTTGTAGACCAAGTCTTGGATAATTTGGCTAGAAGGAAGTATTTCTCATTCTTAGATTGATTCAGGGGATATAACCAGATACAAGTAGCAACAGAAGACTAGGACAAAACAACTTTTACTTGCCCTTGGGGAACATTCACATATCAAGTCCTTCCTTTCGAGCTACGTAACTCTCCTGCAACATTTCAAAGAGCTCTCCTGACCATATTTGTTGAGTTAGTGAATGATTGTGTGGATGTTTACATGGAATAATTCACTATGTATGGGTCAAATTTTGATGGACTTAAAAATTTGGATAGAATGTTGAAGCAATGTGAGGACTATCGGCTATCCCTGAGTCATGAAAAATGCTTAATAATGGTAGAATAAGGGATAGTATTGGGACATCACATTTCAGCTGAAGGGATTAGAGTTGATCCTAAGTAAATTGAGGTAATACAACAATTTGAGACTCCAAAAAACCAAACTGACGTTAGAAGTTTCTTAGGACATGTTGGATACTATCGGAGATTCATAGAAAATTTCAGCAAGATTGCAGCCCCTATGTTTTCCCTCCTCCAAAAGAATGTAGATTTTGTCTAGACAGAAGAGTGTCAATCATCATTTGAGATCATTAAGGAGAAACTCATCTTTGCTCTTGTTCTACATGGACCTAATTGGAACCTTCCATTCCATATTTATGCAGATGCTTTCGATGATGCTATCAGAGCAATTTTAGGTCAGGAAGATGAGAATGGGGGAAAAGTATGCTATGTATTTTATTAGTAAGAATTTGACTCCCACTGAATGAAATTGCACCACCATGGAGAAATAATTTTTAGCTGTAGTACATGCAATCAAGAAATTTTGACATTATATTATAGGGTACAAGGTGACTGTGTTCACAGACCATTCAACTATCAAGTACTTAATGAACAAACCTATAGTAGACAGAAGGATAATCAGGTGGTTATTGCTTCTACAAGAATTCAATGTGAGCATTATTGAAAAACCTGGAAAGTTCAACATAGTTGCATATTTCTTATCTTGTATCAAACAAGACAATGGAGATTGTGCTTCTATGCAGGATGAATTCCCAGATGAAAATCTATTTTCTATCTCTATTAAAACCCCTTGGTTTGCTGACATCGCCAACTACTTGGCCACTTCAAAGATGCCACCAAATTTTATGTCAAAATAGAAGAAACACCTCATTTGAGAGAGCGCTTTGTTCAAATGGATTAATGGAATATTATTTCAATGCGGTCCTGATGTGGTTTTACAATGTTGTGTCGAGGCAGATGAAACATATAGCATCCTTAGAGCTTGCCATGATGACCCCTCTAGAGGCCATTATTTTTCCAAGAGGATGTCCCATAAGATCCTGGGTGTAGGATATTATTGGCCCTCTATGCATAAAGATGTAAAAAAATATGTTCACCATTGTGATGAATGCCAAAGAGTAGAGAGACCCACTACATCCAATGAAATGCCTCTACAACCCTAGGTAGTTCTTGAACCATTTGAAAAGCGAGGATTGAATTTTATTGGTCCTATAGACCCCCCTTGACAAGGGAAAGAGTACATTTTGGTTTGTACCGATTATCTAACAAAATGGGCAGAATTTCAAGCTTTAGAAGTTGTTAGGGAAGAACAAGTAGTGAATTCTTGTATAACAAGATATTTCTTGGATTTGGAGCCTCTAGAACAATTGTCACAGATCAAGGACCCCAATTTATGTCCAAAGTTTTGTTAGCCTTCACTGATAATTTCCAGGTAAGCCCTAAGAAGTCATCACCCTATCACCCACAAGCAAATGGTTAAGTATAAGTCACTAACAAGGAGCTTGAGAATATTCTAACAAAAATAGTTTCATCGAGGAGAAAAGATTGGGCTAGAAAACTACCTGAAGCCGTTTGGGCTTATAACACAACTTGGAAATCAACCACCGATTTTAGTCCATATGAGTTAGTTTTTGGGAAGAAACCACTTCTACCCATTGAATTTGAACTTCAAACCCTAAGAACAACAATGGAGTTAGGCTTAAATCTCAATCAAGCCCAGGTTGAAAGAGTCCTATAGCTTAGTGAGTTAGATGAACTTTGTTTAGATGTTGTCCACCAAACTAAGTTAGTTCAACAACAATGGAAAGCTTGGCATGATAAACACATAAAGGGAAGAGAGTTCCATAATGGGGATTGGGCATTGTTATTTGATTCCCAATATAAAGATCATCAAGGGAAACTAAGGACTCATTGGCTAGGTCCATATGAAATTTTTGAGGTATTTTCAAATAGAGTAGTGCAACTCAAGCCCATTGATGGTGACACTCGAACTCTACTAGTCAACGAACATTGATTACGCATCTACCATAAACCAGTTAACAGAGAAGAATTTACAAGGATGGTAGAAATGCAAGGAGAAGTACAATTCATTGACTTTGCTATGATAGAGCCAATGGAATGTTTGAATTAATAGTCACCTAGTCTAAAAAAAGAAGAACTTTGCATGTGTATGCATTTGTAATTTTGTAATTACTTCAAGGAATTTCTTTTAAATTTTCATCTTTTGGACTTGGCTAAAATTAGTTTATGTCTTGCAAGACTTTATTTCTAATCAAATACAAATTCTAGCGCATCGTGCTACGATGCTCATGAACTTGTTGGCTTGGTTGTTGTGGTGCTCTGGAACTTGCACGCTCGACTGGTGCCATTCCCTGTTTTATTCTTGCAGTCTGGCGCATCTTCCAATGATGCTCCAGAAAGTTTAAGTCCAAAGTCTTTCATTCTTCTTCCTTCTTCCAGTGGCATCTTTTAGTGATGCTCCAAAAAATTTCTTGTTGTATTCTGGTTGCATCTTTCAGTGATGCTCTGAAATTTTACTGTTTCTTCCTTCTGACGACATCTTTTGGTGATGCTTCAGAAATTCCACTTTCTTCTTCCGACGACTACGATGCTCCAAAAATTTTGTTACTGTTTTCAACAGCATCTTTCAACGATGCTCCAAAAAATTTGGTTGTTGCTTTTGGTTGCATTTTTCAGCGATGCTCTAGAAATTTTGGTTGTTGCTTCTGGCTGCATCTTTCATCGATGCTCCAAAAATTTCGTTGTTGCATTTCGGTAGCATCTTTCATCGATGCTCCAAAATTTTCTTTTTCACTCCGCTTGCATCTCTCAGCAATGCTCCAGAATTTTGCTACTTCACTTTTTCATCTTGGGCACATCTTTCAGTGGTGCTCTGAATTTTTGTTTTTTCATCCCAGCCGCATCTTCCAAAGATGCTCCAAACTTTTGTAAATTCCCTTCCTCTCCAAATTCCTAGATATTTCAGGCATCATACACATGCTCATTATTAAATTTGTTATCAGCTTTGAAATCCATGCCCTACACTACCATCTTTTATCATAATAAATCAAAATTATTATGGCTGCTTTCTATCATACTAATTACAACATTAATTAGCCATCCCATCTTCACTTATAATAAATTCATCACCACCCCCGCCATCCCATCCGATTATACTATTACGTCAGCAAAGGTAAGTGATTTTCAAATTGATGACAAGACGTAAGGTATGTACAAATTTTACTTTAAGTAGGTAATTATTGTGAATAAAAATAAATAAATTGGCACATTCCACCACCCCTTTCCAAACTTAGAAAATTGTGCGAATTGTACATATGCTTGAGGTGTGGTAGTTTATGCACTTTTTCCCATGCAAAGTAATACTAAAAGTACAATGAAGCCCAAATACAACAATTAATTCATGTCCCATTGGCTGTATCAAAGTTCAAGTGGTTGAAAAGTTTACATTTTCTTTACTCTACATCATAGTTTTGTTTAAACAGGTTTTGAGCGCCAGCATTCAGCAAAAACTGAGCAGAACCACAAGAAATACATAGTATGGGAGGAGCTAAGTGAAAATCAGAGCTAGCTTCCATAGAAAATTTATTGGCACTAAGTAATATTTCAGAACTATTCAGAGGGTTGGGTGGCTGGAGTTTATGAAGAAATTTGAGGGGTACAATGAGCAAGTGGTAAAAGAATTTGTAGAGAATTTCTCGGATGGTCAGTCTATAGTATGCAATAAGAGATTCAAGGTAAGCCCTTAGATCATTTCTCATGTATCTAGTATTAGAAATGAGGGTATAAATTTGTCAAAAATCACCAATATTTCCTATCAAAGAATGGTATAAATTTTTAGTTGGGAGGGAGAACCTAGTCCTTTGCTTGTTGTTACCACTGGGGGGCAGAATAAGGGATTTCAAAGAATTTCAATTCTGGAGCCATGGAAAACAACAGTGGCTTGGATTATTAAATATTTCACATGTGAGGGACAATGTGATGTCATAGTAGGTCCACCTTTTTGGCTACTCACTCATTTGCGCCATGGCACTGGAAACCTTGAATTTAGGGTTAATCTTCTTGCATTTCTTAGTGATTCTATTGTTAACATGATAAAAAGATTCAAAATTGGTTTAGGGACGCTAAAACATCATGGCCTCATCCATTTAATTTGTAAACATCATTTCCAAAGAAAAATGAAAGGAAAGTGGCAAAAATTTCTTCAAAAATTTGAAAACCTAGAGCCCATAAGACACTTTGAAGGTGAGTCATCTAGACGGGTGACTCAAAATTTGAAAGAGCCTTCCCCTGAGCCCTGAGATGTTTCTGAACCCCAACATGCCAAAATAGCTCATGATGGTGAAGCGTCAAAAATTTCACCCAATATTTCAGAAACCCATGGAAATCAAGAAAATGTAGACATAATAAATTCTAGAGATGAGCATACTCCTCCTCATAAGAAGAAAAAGAGGTAAAAAATAACATCGCAAACATCTCCTCCTTTAAGGAGAAGTAAGTGATTGTCTTCTAAAATTAGTGATACTATATCTTGTGATCAATTGCATGCCCCTAAAAAGAAAAGGAACGATTGACAACCAAATAATATTGTAGCCCAATCATTGGAAAATGAGCTTCAACCATGTGAAGAAACAACATAAGACACTGAAAAACAAACTAGTAAATCTCTTGAGGCTAAGAGGGAGGATGTGCCACTTTAGTCAGGACAAGTAGAGATAGGAGAACAATCACCACACTATTTGGGTGTTGACGATGAATTTGCAGAATAGTTGTCTCCCCTAGTTGCTAATGTTACTGAGCAAGGTTCATTTGAGGTACATGGCAAAGAAAATATAACTAGTAATGATGTAGAAATTCCTAATTTTCCTTTTTCTACCAATATAGAGGTTGAAAAAAATTGATCATAGAGAAACTGAGTTAGATGAATTAAAAATAGAAATTATTCAGTTGAAATGTAAATTGCAGCAAAATGAATAACACATAAATCAACAATAGGATGAAATGGATGTGAAAACTGCAATTTTGAAGAAAAGAGATCAATAAATTACAACTTTGAAGGCTCAATTGGAGAAAAAGGATAAAACCATTAAAGAGTTGCAGTTGTAGGTACAAAGGATTGATGAGAAAAATAGAGAATCTTTGATCAGTTTATCTGAAAAAGATAAGAAAATTAAGAAATTAGCTGATAATTTGATGCAATCACTCATATTTTTTGTAAAAGAGCAGGAAAAAAAAATCTGAGCTCAATTCATCCTTGAGCAAAATTTTTGAGTTAGAACAAGATTTAGAAGAAATTAATGTTAAACCAATAGTGGAGTCAAAAGAGGTACAAATATAACCAATCGAAATGGAGTGGTTTCAGGTTCACATTCCTCCATTGTTGGTTAAATGGATGGAAATATATTATTTCCTAAGACAAGTAGGGGTAGAGAGTATCAAACTAAAGAAGGAAATAGTTTTATTAAAAGAATCATGTGATAGGTTTTATCAGGCTAAAGTAGATGCATGCAAAATTGGGGAATTATTATTAGCTTGTAGGAGACCATCCAGGTTGTATTCTATGTTTTTGAATGAGCAATTATTAAGATTGAAATTATAAAGAATTTCTTGAAATCTACCTCATGATCTAGATGATGAGAAATTTTTAAAAGCATTTAAAGAGGCAACACTTGTTCAACAATGGAGTGGCTGGGTGGGAAGAGGAACGGGTCAGGGAGTTTGAAATCCTTGGTTGGAGAAGGTGATGGGGAATTAGAGTCTGATGAAGATGATGCAGATCCATGGTTGCAAGGGATTCTTTGGCCGTGTTTTTTTGGAGGGTTGGTGCTTCCTTCCCTTGGTGGATCTTTTGGATTTGGCACTACGTTCTTTGTAGTTGTGTTTCTTTTTCCTACCTCTCTGGTTTCCTTTGTTCACTGCTTGTTGTGGATCATGGGAATTTCTCTACTTATGTTCGAGCTTGGTGGTGTGTGGGAGTGGGTTTCTGGGTTAGGCTCTTTGGCTCGTTGGTTGCTAGGAATCAATTTTCTACCCCATGGTATTCTGGCTTCTTCTTGCTTTATTTCCTTTTTGTTTCCCATCTTTGGGCTGTGGTCTTCTTTGTCTACTGGTATGGCTTTGGGTATGGTGGTGCTAGGATTTTTTGCTGTGGGGTTGTTTGAGGAGTTTGGTGGCCTTATCTGAGACCCTAACTAGCATGTAGGGTTGGAAGTGGATTTTTCTTGTAGTTCCTTCTCTCCTCTTTCTCTCTCTACAAGTTTTCTTGGCTCTTTATGGTCCTTTTGGGGCTTTTTTCCCTCTGTGTGGGGGCCTTCATTGCTTGGGGTTGAGGTTGTTGGTCTTCCTCTAGTGGATTATTTTGTGGACAATTTTTGGCATGTTTCAGACCTTGACTGGCATGTGGGGTTGGAGGTTGTTCTTCATAATCTTGCCGGCTCTCTACTCTCTCTGTTTGGAGACTTTCTTTGCCTTGTCCTTCTTCTTTCAGGTCCCTTTGTATCTTCTTTGGTGCTGGTGTTGGTTGTGGTGCTTGGAGTTCATGCTAAGGGGTTGTTTGAGGAGAATGGGGGCCTTATCTTAGAACCTGAATGGCATGTAGGGTTGGAAGTGGTTTTCTATTGCTGTGCCTTCTCTCCTCTTTCTCTATCTACAGGTTTTCCTAGCTCTCTTTGGTCTTTTTGGGGCTTCTTTGGCTCTGTGTGGGTGCTTTTGTTGCTTGGGGTTGACGTTGCTGGTTTGCCTCTAGTGGAGTTGTTTGTGGATAGTTTTTGGCATGTTTCAGACCCTGACTAGCATGTAGGGTTGGAGATTGTTCTTCATTGTCTTGCCGACTCTCTACTCTCTCTATTTGGAGGCTTTCCTTGTGTTGTCCTTCTTTTGAGGCTCATTGTCTCTTTTTTGGTGCTGGTTGTTTTTCTAGGTAGGGAGGCTGCTTCTCTATGGTTCCTGCTTCACTGCAATGTTGGTTTTCTTTCTACTCCTAGTGGGGAGTGTTTCTCCTGGTGTTGGGTTTTTATATGGACAATTGCCAGTTGGTTTTTCTAAGCTCTATGCTCTCCCCCTTTTGGGTCTTAAAGTTCATTTTCAAGGATGGGGGTGTGCTGTTGGCTGAGGATTGCTCTATCTTTTCTTCTTTGCTCCAGTTTACTTTTTTTCCAAATGATGCTATGATGGTCTTTACTATGGGTGTAGCTACTTTTCTTTGGTTTTTTCAGCTATGGTCTTCTTTGGAGGTGGAGATTGCTCCTTCGGAGGTGGAGCCCTCTTCTATTGAGGTGGAGAGGTGTGTTGTGGATCATGTGGGAAGTTCTATTTTCTTTGGTTTTGGGTCTCATTTATCCTCTCCTATAGAGGGGGCCCCTTCCTATTGAGGTGGAGGCTGGGTTGGTGCTGTGGGTTGATTGGTGTTGTGTGTTTGCTAAGAATATTCATTGTTTTACTTTGATTCCTAACTCTCCTATTGGGGTGGGGATCTTGGTTTCATTAGATGGTGCCAACAAGTGTTGTGTTGCTGTCTGCCTAGCTCAAGCTGATGATGACCTGATCATCTCTGGTTGTTCACTACTGGTTTGTGTTGTTAAGTGTTATGTTGTAGTCTGGCCAATTTAGGATGATGGTTTCTTGGCCGTTTTAGGTTGTTCTTGGGTCCAAGTTCCTTTGTAATTCTTGGTCATTTTGGGCTTAATTTCCCATTAAAACCTTTCTTTTTGGAGTAGATTTGAGATTTCAAGCTATTATTTTTTAATTTTCTTTTGTTTTGCTGCTAGTTGTCTTTGTTTTATTCTACTGCAACTTGGTCTCTTTGTGTGGGTTTTGGGTCCCCGTTAAAACTTGCTTGTTAATGGTTTCGGGTCCATTCAAAACTTGTTGTTAGTGGTTCCGGGTCCATTCAAAACTTGTTTTTCCCCCTTAATCAAAACACCTGTTCAACAAAATTTGCTCTTTGAATTCTTTGTACACAATGTTTTTTGGAAAAACATACTGATTTCTTTGTCAATCTCTTTGTTGGAGAAGTACAACTCAGGGCATTCATGTCTAACATGCAAAATCAGATTTAGTGGTAGGAAGGGACCAAAGAGTATTTGCAGGTAGAAATGACTATGGGCCTTCAAATGAGATACCCTAATAGAAAACCCTTTGCTTTTATAGCTCAATTTCAAAGCATTAAGAGCTATGAAGCTGTGAGAAGTAAATATAATGATAATCTTCAAATCTGTTTTGAGAATTTCAAAGTCCAGGGGCCAAAATTGATAGAAAAAGCATGGAATGCCTGTGAGGAGAGGTACACTCCTATACCTATGTATCTTAAAAGGAGGGAGGTGATTTCACCTACCAATATTAAGTAGTCCTACAAAAGGGTTGAGGCATTGGTAGATATACTGCAACAACTTAAGACATAATGGATAGGAATGAGGTATAGACCTCCATTACTTCTTCAGCAACCTCCTCCAGTACTTGTCACTATAGAGTAGAATTCTGAGAACTTAAATTCATGGAAAGTAAGAGTTAAATACAACAAGGTTTTTCTTAGAAGTCCCGATGATTGGGATAGAGAAGTAGAGGATCCATATGACCTTAGTGCAAAATACAATGAACTAAATAGAAATAGGGATATGGAAAGGCAGAGGACACAATAGAGAGCAGGAGGACCTACTCAGGCCTAGGAGGGGGAGAGTGATGATGTATAAATAACCTCATGATTATAATAAGCCAAATACCCTTCCTTGTTTCTACCAATCACTTTAACCTTGCCAATTGTTTATTTTTAGGATTAATAATTGCTTACTTTTTGTAAAAAAATGCATAAATCTTTATTTCCTAAATCGATTGAAATTAGCCGACTAACGCTGATATAATGGTGTAGCTTTCAATCATTGTATAGGACATTATGCATGACATAGTGGACTTAAAACAATTGAAGATAGAGCATTGGAAGTCTAGGCGCCAAAAATTCAGGCATGCATAGTGGAACATGTCCTTTTAATGATTTCTATTTAATTTTTGTTTAAAAACTTTATGACTCCACTCTGAGCCTTTAATATGTTTTATGTTATGGACCTCAATCAGTTGGTTAGTTGAAATTCTATTAGAATAATTTTTCAATGGTGATCTTCCACCATCCGAAATGTAGGATTTTGTTAGCAGTTTAGTATATATATATGTAATTTCCAGAAACAATGTAGACTTGATACCGTTATGCCAATATAATATGTTTTGAACTATGTCTCTGTGTTACAATTTTTCTAATATGAAGAAAATAAACTTTGCCAGTTTTATTTTGAGTTACTAGTTATGTGTAATGGAATTATCATGGATGGATTCATTTTGAAGATATGAAAGTACATTTGATCTGAGTTAAGCGTAGAAACACCCGAGAGCTAGCCACTCAAGGGAATCTCATAGAGTAGATAGATAAGTATTTTCATTTTCAATTCTATTACTTTTATTTTGTACATGATAAATGTGGATGAATGTTATTTGTGTATGTCGAGCTCTGTCAATTATTCTTGCAGGTCGTAGTTCAAGTTTGCAATCTTTTAGTTCTGTTTATTTGAAATTCCAGAGCACCCACTCTGGTTGTCAGTTATAGGTTGTTAAGTTTAATTTCTGCCAATAGTTAGTTGTTAGCCATTAGTTTTTTTCATTTAAATTTTACAATTTTACTACAAGTGTTCCTTCTTAGGTATTTTATATGCTTTCTAGTTTAACAATCTCATGCTTTCTAGTTTAATTGTTTCATGCTCTTTAGCTTAAACAACTTCATATTTTTCCAGTTTAATTGCTTTCTAGCTAAGTTTTTGTTTACAACCGTTTCAATAATTCAGAAAATCTAAGAGAGATAGCTAAGATGTCCCTTATTGCATACAACCTTCGAACACTACTCGGTCGATATAATTGATACATTTTCAACTAAAGCGATAAGACCTCACGACAGTCTGTCATACATATATTCTCACATCCTTAGTATGCATTACGTGATATATAAATTTTGAAAAATTTCCTTCTAGATTTGTCTCCATGGATTTGAAAGGGTTTTTCTTAAATTTAGGTCTTGGCTATTCTAAGACATGAATGAATTAAGGAGCAAACATCATGAACAACACTAGGGTTTCATAGAATACTGATAAATACCTTTGATTTTCTACTAGAAGGGTTTCACACAACTCAAAAACAATTTAATTCACTTCTTCTCTACTATTTCTCTTCAAATCATCGATTGCAAATGACTTAAACATATGTGAAATTACATATAAACACTATTTTGAAGACTTAAAGTGCATTTATTGTAGTGAACAAAGTTAGTTAAAAAAGATGACAAACCTTAATTGTGTAGTCATAGTCACCTTAATTCTCTCCACAAATCTCCATAATAGGAGATTTTATACCAAAAATACAATAAGTAGATGAACCATGTCGATCTACACATGTACCAGTGTGCTGGAGGAATCAACACCACAACTTTGGTGGGGGCTTGAAGATTTATGCTAAAAATCCCCCTGAGCCAAAGCTCTTCATTTAGTTTCTAGAGGAAACATCTGCATCAAGAGCTAGCACAAAATCATTCTTTACTTCGCTCTCTTCTTTCTTCTTCCAGATCTTTTTCATTTCCTTATTCATCTCCACCAGATCCACATAATTTTCTAGGTCTTTTAGTTTGGCATTTAGGTAGTCTTCAACTCTTTTTCCTTCTTCAACTTGCACTTTCAGATTGGTGATATCTCATTTGATTTCTTGAGCTTCTCATTTGTTTCTTTGACTCTTTCTGTATCTTTCTTGAGTTTCTCTCTCAACTTCTTGATACTGTCATCTACATCATTAAGATCCTTTTTGAGATCTCTATTCTCATCTTCTACTTTATCCAAATCATCAAGGGCTGATTTGAGTTCTCATTCCATATCAAGTTCACAATCTTCTTCAATAAACCATTTAGGAATAATCTCTTCCAGAGGGATATGATACTTCCTTGTAGCCATGTGTTCAACCTCTAAGATCTACCTCAACTATCAAGCCAATTGAAGGAACCAAGCTTTGATACCAATTGTTGAACACTTAGAATACTCAAAGGAGGAGTGAATCAATATTCTCTAAAAATATTAAATTAAAATGCATTTCACAATATCTCATTCAATGTGTAGTAATGAAAGAAACATTAAAAGAATGAATCACATCAATAGACACAAGAACACCAGATTTTTACATGGAAAACCCAAAAAGAGAAAACCCCGATGAGCATTAGCTTACAATATATTATAACCCATTACAATGTTTGATCAAAATGGTGGACTCACGTTCTAGAAGGGAAAGGATCACTACCAAAGGGCTCACAACCTAGAATAGAAGGAGATAGAGCAAGGGGTGGCTCATTTCCAAATGTGAACTACTAATAATGTATTTGACCTATGTTGAAGATACAGTTCCACTGAAGCTCAAAAAACTGACTTGGCACACTTTATACTTCACCTCAATCACAACTCGCCCTTCTCTACACTAGATCTTGCACACACTCTTAATTATCTAGCATCTCATTCATCCAAAAAAGGAAATAACCTTGTATATATACTACATCCAACCAAAACATTAATTAGGTCGGCCTAATAGATGTATCATGCATTCTTGTAACTTATCATCCCAAAATACCAACACACACCTTGCAGAAAAAATCAAAGCATATACACACATTAAGATAGTTTGACATGACCTATAATTAGTCCCACAATTTTGACTCTTACATAACTCAACTTTGCACAACCTTAAAACATTCAGGTTGGCACCACATGGAAAAACTGGTGAAGTAAAATTGAATGAACCAACTGTTCACTCACAACTCGACATGTGCGTACTATCAAAACACTTTCCATGTAATAATCCATCCTAAATTATTACTTAAATTGACATTATTGTATTTGAAACATGAATATATTTCAAATTAAAAAGATATAACTAGTGGCTAAAGTCAATCATAGATACACATGTCCATTTAAAATGAGTCAATGATTCATATATTCACTTGGAAAGTCAAATTACAATATCAAGTTTGACTTGGCTCCTAAGGCCTCAAAGTCATTACATTGTACATTTTCCATCAAGTACATGAATGTTTTACCAAGTTACATCATAGACTATAAGAGTCTTGTGAAAAACTAAGGTTCTTCTTTGATGCTTGCCTCCACTGGTGGAAAATAACATGGTTGAAGTGCTTTACCGCCCAACCATGAAGCTTATGCTTCCTCAGAATTATTTTGACTTGAAGAATGCCTGACCCTACACAAAAAGTTTAGAAAGAGAACAATCTGCAACGTGGAATCTAGTGCGTTCCCATACATCAACATGAAATTTCTATCTACAATTTAGAAAAGAAAATGCAAGATCTATGCTAGGAATGGAAAAGAGTGAAATCATAGAGTTCATACATACATAATGAACTATATTGCTTGGCCAAGCATAATAAATATGTTGCAACAACAACAAAGTACAATAGGTTCTAGTAAAGCAAACCTATACTCTCTGAACTCCATTTCGGCACCCGTCCCAAAAGGTAACTTTCTACTATACAGCTCATAACATCTATCTACCCTCTAGCAGCATCTACCTGCAGGTGCTCTAGTCAACTAAGGTATCACTGTTCTGTTCAAGTATTTAAAATATTTTTTCACAAATGTCTTCAAAAAATGAAACAAAATACTGTTTTACACTCTAAACAGAAATAAGGTTTATGATTCACAGAGTAATTCAACAATTAGTCATATCATTCTTATGACTATTTTCTACTTATCATCTTAAGCATTTTCCTTTTAAAAATGTACTAAAAACAAAAGAAGGTATGCCACAAGTATGTGTATGTACATAGACGAAGTCTATGTGCATACACATATATGTGCCTACTTATGTTTAAAATTTGTGCATATATTCTAAAATAATTATAAAATTTAGATTGCAGTATTAAAATAATATTCCATTTGACGTTTCTTGTCAAAAATAAAGAATTCGAAAAAGTCTATGCTAACAGTTTCACACGTACTGTTATTGCATTCTCATAAGTGTGATACTCTAACATTGTTGTTTACATAAGAACATTCATTATTAAATAGAACAAGTACTATTTCCTACTAAATAGTCATTAAACAAGTTGTTTATATATAAACATTCATTGTTTAAGCAAAACAAGTACTATTTCCCGCTAAACAGTTATGAAGCAAGCTGTCTACATATGCAAATTCATTGTTTGAACAAAACAAGTATTGTTTCCTACTAAATAGCCATAAAACAAGTTGTTCATCTATGTACATTCATTGTTTAAGCATAAAAAGTACTATTTCCTACTAAACAATTATAAAACTATCTGTTTACATATGAAAATTCATTGTTTAAATAAAACAAGTATTGTTTCCTACTAAACAATTATAAAACTAGCTGTTTACATATGAACATTCATTGTTTAAATAGAGCAAGTACTGTTTCAAACTAAACAGTTATATTTAATGACAACTATTGTCGCTTACTCTGTTTGTTAATCTCAAGCTGTTCACTTGCTAAATGATCACTTTTCAAGTAATGTTCACTATTTAAAAATAGAATGGGTTTCCACAATATGTTGAAAATAAACAAATCAAATAGCCCAACTTCATACATAAGGACAAAATGTAGCTATTATTCAGATCTTGAACAATTTCATCACTAGAAATTCAATGAGCAACTTTAATATTATAAAGAAAACTAAGCTTGACATGTTTGTTGATGAAATTCTTGAGCAAATATTTTAGTCAAAGAAGACATAGAAGTTTTAGGTTCAAACAATACTCTTTCCTATCCTGGTTGCAAAAAACAAACCAAGGTTTCCCTAGATTCGACCAAATCTCAATGGTCGGGTGCTTTATTTTTAACATCAAAAGTTATATTGAAAATTTCCCTTATGGGCTTACTGGTTTATCCCATGCATGCAACAATATACAACATGTAGACTTATGTTTGTACCATTTTTACATTAAGGAAATTAGCCTATTGATGTTCTAGATCAACCCAAGCAAGGCTTGGTGTGTCTCAAGCTTAAATTCATACCATTGTTCCTATCAAACGAAGTTGGCTCACTAAAATATCAACATACATGCATATAAAATGCTCTAAAAACATTCAAATATGCCTCTTTTTTGTTATCGACCCATTCGCTAACAAGAATAGATAAAAATAAGAGAAATACAAAAAACAGAGAGTTCATGCCCTCCCATAGGATCGTATTCAATCCCTTACAAAGAACAATTTTTACAAATGACATAGTTATACAAGATAATTTTTGTAGCCTTCTCAAGGCTTCACATTATCTTATATATTAGAAATGATGGCCAAGCCCATAAGGCTTCGAGCCTCGGTCTAACCCTGCTCATAGCCGTGAAGGCTTAAAATTCATTATACTTTCCAACTAGCAGACCGTAGGCCATGCGACTTCCACATAGTGGCTTGGTGACCTTAATACATTCAGCCCAAGGCTGATACATATCACAGACAGTGACCACTCATTATACTGCACTATGAAATCATTTGGTGAAAAGGAAAGATTATTTCTTGCTTGATTCAATAATAGCATTAAAGCTAAGTCTATGCAAAAAGAGGAGATCAATTTATCTCCAAATCAAAATTTTGGTGGAATTTTCCTCAATTTTTTCCCTATTTGAGTTCATCCTTTTCTTTTTCCTTTCAAATCCCCCAAATTGTTCCTCTCTTCTCTACTTTTTCGCATGGTTATTCCTAAAAAAAGATGGAAACAATACACTGGGATTTGAATGTTTTATGGGCAATGGTATTACTGCCATGTTGCTGTCCACCTCTAGATTTGATTATTGTCATTAAGACGATGACAGTCCACATCCTTAGTGGATTTCCTTATGATTTCTTCTTCATTTCCTTGATAGTCCTATTTTAGAATATATTTGCTATCAACTTTGAATTGAAAAAAATTTGAATATGTGTATAAAGTGTAGATGTATATATGTTAGGTGAGACATACATATATACACACACACATATATGTATTTAATATGATTTCATTCATATTTACCATGTATTTGAATAATGTGTATATATATGTATTTATGTATATGTATGTAATCATATTTATTTACATACATGTGTGTATATGTATATATATTTATATATGAATTCATGTATAATTTGTTTGTTTGGAATGGCTTATAAGTTCCATACACTATTACTTAAAGTAAGGAAATTAAATTTCAATTTGAGTATCTATATATATATACATTAAAATGTATTTTTTTCTGTACACTTAATTTCCACATAATTAGATCTCTTTTCCTTTTTAATCATTTTTTACAATTTTCAAGTTTTCCTTTTCTTCAAAACATAGAGTTTAAGTAGAAAAAATTTAATCTACAAGCCATTAGTTTCAATAACAAAGACAATTTGAGTTAGAAAATTTTGTTCTCTTATATATGTAAATTAATTCAAATGCAAGTCATCATGCCATTTGTGGTGTGTGAACCTAGATTCCAATTGGCTTACCATTTGATTTGACTAAACAATCCTACTTCAACTATGTTCTCATCCTTCAACCTATCACCCTACAACTACACACACTTGCACTTGCAAATTTATCAGTAGCGTTCAATTCTTGGTAACATATAAAATAATTTCCAAAATTTTGAAAATTCAACATCAGTCAACTTCTTTCATTCAATTTTCAAAAATTCCAAGATCTCCATTTAATATTTATTGAATTTATTCAATAATTCAATTTACCATATTATAATAAATATGCAATAAAATTGGTTTATGACATCCTTCCCCTCTTTGAAGAGACATCGTCTCGATGTCTAGTAAGTCAAAATAAAAGAAAATCATATCAAATTTGAACATACATGTCTTTTTCAACATCACAGATCAAAAATATATATGTCTATTTCAACATCAAAATTTCAAAGCATGAAATATCATAGTATCTCAATCCAAAATTTTTTAAACAAAATTATTGAATTTTCCTTCTCAAGAAAGAAAATGTGGAAAGGAGCATTCTATTTCTTCCGCATCCTCCCAAGTAGCACTGTCCTCTGAGTACTGGTCCCATTGGACCTTAAACTGAGCAATATCTTTGCTTTGCAACTTAACATTGTATCTATCCAAGATTCTAATGGGCTCCACTAGCACCACTCCTAGATCCTATACCTACAAGGATTACCAATCAAGCACATGACTCACATCAGGATGATATGGCTTAAGCAAGGATACATGAAAAAAATTATGAAGTTGATCCAAAGCAGGTTGTAGATCTAGTCTATAAGCAATTGGGTTAATCACTTCCAAGACTTCAAATGGTCCCACATATCTTAGGGCCAAGTTGGAAAACTTTCCAAAAGAAATAGAGCTTTAATGAGGTTTAATTCTTAAGAAAAATTTGTCTGCTATTGCGAACTCTCTAAGAGTTCAGTTCTTATCAAAATAAATCTTCTGTGGTCTGCCACAGGTCTTTCCATCTGCTCTTAATGACCCTCATTTTTTCTTCCATTTTTTTGAGCATTTCATGTCCTACTATGATCTTGTCCTCCAGTTTATCCCAACTAATGGGGGTACAACACTTCCGCCCATAAAAGGCTTCAAATGGTGTCATGCCTAAGGATGTATGATAGGAGTTGCTGTAAGTAAAATCCACCAAACGTAAATATTCTTCCCACCTATACTGTTGGTCCATACAATGCATTCAGAGGAGGTATTTGACTACCTAATTCAACCTCTTTGTTTGCCCATTAGTCTAAAGATGCTAAGCCAAGTTGAAATTTAGTTTGGTCCATAATGCAACATTCAAGGTCGTCCAAAACCTTGAGTTCATCCACGTGTCCCTATCATAAATGATAGTCTCTAGCACTCCATGTAAGCAAAAGATCTCCTTGAAAAATTTCTTGGCCAAGGTCAACAATCAATCCTTAAGGTTTCCCATAATGAAGTGCACAACCTTAGTCAACTTATCAATCATGACCAAGATAACATCATGTGTATTCTTTCTCAACAACAACCTTTATACAAAATCCATACTGATCACCTACCATTTATAATCAAGTATGTCATGAGGATACAATAACCTGACTGGATGTGCAAGCTTAGCCTTGACTCACTAACACTTTGAGGATCTGGCTACCTACTCCACTACATCCTTCTTGAGTTTAGTCCAAAAATATAGAGTCTTCAACTTCAAAATCATCTTGGATACTTTGGGGTGTCCTGAATAAGGTGCATTGTGAAATTCTTCTAAAACCAACTTTCTTAGCTCTCAGTGGGAATATACATTCTTCTACGGTATCTCAAAACCTACGGTTTGATCTTGTACCCGGTAGACCAATGATCTGATTTACTACTAGGATGCTCTTCACTCTCTCATAGTGCCCGTCCCCTGGAAGATTCTGAATTACCTATTGTCTCAAGTTAGACCTTGTTGAGATCATGGTTTCCATATGTCTTCGTCTACTAACAGTATCAACCACTCTCTTCTATTTCCCTTTTATATATTCAATTCCAAAGTCATACTCGCTAAGGAATTCCAACCACCTTCTCTGTCGTGTATTAAGGTTTGGCTAGGTAAATATGTATCTCAATCCTAAGTGGTATGTCTTGAGTTCAAATGGCTTTCCCAAAAGATAGTGCCTCCACATCTACAAGGCATGAACTATTGCAGCCAATTCCAAATCATGAGGTGCATAGTTCACACCGTGCTACTTGAGCTTCATTGATTCATATGCTAACACTTGTCCATCTTGCATTAATACTACTCCCAATCCCTCTCCTGATGCATATGTGATTACTATGAATCTACCATTAGGATCAAGGATAGTTAGCACTGGTGTTGTCATGAGCCCCTTTCGGCAAAGTTTAGATTCCTATTCACATTTCGATGATCCCATTCATACGTTCCTTCCTTTGGGTTTGGTAATTGTAGACCGTAAAATACTAAATTGACGCCGTGCATATGATCCTAACTTACTAACATTATTTCTAACTACGAATCATCCTCGATCTAACCATTTAATCAAATTCCCTATCGATTAAATTCATCAATATTTGTCTCTTAATTGAATAAATCATTTTATCTAATCAAGTCAATCTCATTTGATTAAATCAATCCATCTGATTTAATTATCCCTATTTAATTAAATAATCAATCTATTTGATTAAATCTCTAAAGTCTATCCATTAAATTAAATAAATTAAAACCTTATTTGATTTAATCTAACACCATCCCTTTTAATTAAATAAATCAAAATCCTTATTTAATTAGTCTCTTATCATATTCCTCTCTTATTTGATTTATATAAATCCATAAATCTAAGTCAAATAAGTCAATTCATCAAATATCCTATTAAATTAATTAACCCTTGATTAATTTAACCTCATCTCATGTCACATCCTCTAAATAATGCAATTTGCACATGTAAATAGATTTAATTCATTTATTAAATCCCTATTTTCCTCACAAGGCATCTTTTGGAATATTCTCTCAATTTGAATTCAAAAATTCCAAGTCAATATGTACATCCAACAAGGGAATAAATTCATCTTACATGTCCTTTTCCTTGAGCCAAGTGGCATTTATTGCATTTTCCCTTCCCTCTTGCATGTCATTTCAACAAATTTGAATTTCAAATTGGCATTTATTGGCACAAACCCCAAATCTTGCACATCCTCCATCCATTCATAGCTTGACAAGTGGCATCATATCATTGGATGAATGTTAGTCCCACATTTATCAAATTTGGACATTCATCCATCTTGGAATTCTATAAATAAAGAGCTCATATCCTCATTTCATCATCCATAAATATTGCAAAGTTATTATGCTAAAATATTTAACCATTTCCATCCATCATTGAATTCTTAGCTAGGTTTTTTACAGATTTGGCTTGGAGTTCTCATCTTTCATCAACAAAGTGGATCAATATCATCAACACAATCAAGCTTGCAATCTTAGGAATTGGGAAAGGGCCAATTTTCACATCAAATTGGCACCAATTCTTCCATGGGATCATGAGTTTGCACATCTAATTAGGATTTAATCTTTATTTTATCATTTTCATTGTGTTCTTTGCTATTTTCTTTCCTAGTTTGAGGTCGTAAATGGATTTCATGGGGAATCCTTGTTTATGCTTGCAATATCTAACTTGAGGTGTTTATTCTCTTTGTTTTGTAGGTATCTAGATTGGGGTTCACACAGTAATATGAGATGCAATTGGGAGAACCGCGCACCAAATTCCTATAGTACCTATGAGGGTGGCAGAGTTACAAGCTTCTAACACATTTTAGAACCTTTGGCCGTTTCCATGATCACCTTGATCTTTTCAAGGTCTACAAAGACTCCTTCAGCTAAAATGATATGGCCTAGATAGTGTACCCTATCTTGATAGAATGAAAACTTGGACAACTTTCCAAAGAGTTTCCTTTCTCTTAGCCACTGAAAAACTATCCTCAGGTTCCTATCATGCTCTTCAATAGATTTTGAGTAAACTAGGATGTCATCAATGAAGATTAAAACAAAGTCATCCAAGCAATCTTTGAATACACTATTCATTAGGTTCATAAAGGCTACTAGTGCATTAGTCAAACCCAAAGGTATCCTGTAAACTCATAATGTCATATCCAAGTCTAAATGCATTCTTTTAGAATATATTATTCCTTAATCCTCAATTGAGGTACACCTAACCTAAGATCAATCTTGGAGAACACCATTTCTCCCTTCATTTGATCAAACAACAATTCATCAATCCTCGGTCGTGGATACTAGTTCTTAATGGTAACCTTATTCAACATCAATAATCTATACATAGACACTGGTTCCATCCTTCTTTTCACAAAAATAACGGTCTCCCAAGAAAATACATTGGGTCTTGTAAGTACCTTATCCAACAATTCCATTAGTTGGTCCTTCAACTCATAGAGTTATGTGTATCATTTGATAAGGTGCCTTGGATTGAGGCTCAACTCCTAGAACTAGGTCAATAGAAAAATTGAATTCCTTGCTTTAGTGGAAACTCTGTAAGTTCATCGGGGAATACATCTTGGAAATCCTTGAGAATGGGATAGTCATCTAAATATGGTTCCTTGCTATCAATATTACTACATGCACCACATAAATTTCACACCCCTTTCGATGAGCCTTCTTGAGCTACATCACAAAAATATTGTCTAATCTCTAAGGGTCTCTACATTCCACATACCTCAAATGGGTTTCCATAATCATCTAGATAGTTGACCACCTTATCCTCACATATCACTATAGCATTATGCTCAGTTAACCAATTTATTCCCAAAATTACACAATATGAGCCCAAAGGTGCCACATACAAGTTGACCTGAGTTTGAAAGGTTGGAAGCTCTAACTCACTGCAAAAGAAACATGTGTCTACCCTCGACTCTACTCGATTACCATACTGTCCAAATAACCATGAGTTTTCCATATATCCAGGTCCAATGGGTATCTTGGATATTATTCTAGGATCTATAAAACATTCAATAGCTCCAATATCAATTAAGATAAAGATAGTTTGGAAATAGAGCTTACCCATCAAATGAATTTGTGAAGCCTGATACTCTGCTTGCCTATTGTCCACTACAATGTGGATTTGATGATGTTGATTTTTCTCATAACTCCCTTCCTTCCATGAATTAGACCATTGAGGAAAATTTGAGGCATAATGATCACCTCCACGAGTACAACATCCATCTCAAGGCCCTTTGTAACCTCTTGGTTTTTCCTCTCTAAATCCTTTCTACTTATGGTCGTCCTTACCCTTGCCTTTGTTTTCTTTCTTGTTCATTCCACCATTACCATCTTCACCCTTCTCCTGTTACTCACTTCCCCTCTTGAGATTGTGTATGTAATGGATCTTGTCTCCCTTATGAAATTTCTTCTTCCCATACCATGACTTAGAAATTGAATCGCTTCGAAGATTGGATAGTTGATGCAACATTTGTTCATATTGGTGGATTTTTGGAAGATTTCAGTCATGGTTTGAGGTTCATTCATATCCACTTCATCTCCTATGTGAGGTCTAAGTCCCATTATAAATTTTTTAA
Source organism: Sequoia sempervirens (assembly GCA_007258455.2). Taxonomy (NCBI): domain Eukaryota; kingdom Viridiplantae; phylum Streptophyta; class Pinopsida; order Cupressales; family Cupressaceae; genus Sequoia; species Sequoia sempervirens. Next base: position 398,213,145 of record VDFB02270651.1, on the reverse strand, counting down.
TATGGAACTATTCATCTCCTTGACAATGGGGCACATACTTCAATAGGTTGGTGAAATTTTCCCAATACTGAATCACAGTTATATTTCCTTGGGTTAAGTTCTAAAATTATATCACTTTCTTGTCAAAGAAAAGTTTCGGTAAACATATCTTCCTCAAATTTTGGAGGAAGAGTTCCCAAGTGATCTCAGAAGGCTAAATATTTTTTTCTAACTTCTCATTATCCCACCAAGTCACTGCTTCACTTGAGAGTTGATATGTAGCCCATGATGCCTTAGTCTATTCAGAAAGGTTATGGAGCCCAAAGTATTTTTCCTTTTCTATAATCCAAGCCTTAGCTCTCGCTCCAATAACATTCCATTTAACTTGGGTGGTGCTACTCTTTTGAGGTCTTTCCCAAGCTCTTCCTCAATTCACCCTCATGGACCTGCCCCTAGACCACCGTCTTCTTGATTTCTTTTTGCATTCTTGCGGTCCCACTCCTCATGTGTCACTTGGAATTCTTTCTCTATATGATCCATATGAGACTCTTGCCAATTCAAAAGCTCTAGAATTTTCTCTAGTCTCTTGTTTGGTCATGTTAGAATTGGATATGGTTGCCAAGATCTTGAGACCAAATGGAAAGCACAAAAAGAGAGAGAATGGAACATGACAAGAATAAATTGTATTCTTATCAATATGATTCATTGATATGAGATGATTGAGATTATTTACAATGAAAGAGATCCCTTGGTTATATATCCAAGGTGAGATGCAAGATGTCATAGGATTATGACAAGTGTCTTAATCATATGACATGAGACAACTAATCACACTAGGTTCACATGTATTAGCTGTCAAAAGATAAGATAACAACTAATGATAACTAACATCTTCTAGAAAGATTCCTTCCTAGGACCTAAGTAAAATTAAAATGTGTAAATAAGTCCCCTAGTAATGAATGAACTAGGTGGAATACTTTATTTACACTGACACCCCCCCTTAAGTGAAACTTAGGGAGTAGTAGATTATTATGAAAATGACACAAAGATGCAAGGATGGGTCCTGACTATGAGTCCATGTTAGGTACCCATGTAAAAATGCAAATGAAATCTCTCACAAACAGAGAAAAGGAGAAAATCCAGTGGGAAAAAAACTCCTCCCCAAAAGAGAGATGAAATACAAAATAGAAATACTCTCAATGAAGAATGAGAAGGTAAAAAACCATGTGAAGAAAAAGACCCCCCCATAAGAGAGAAGTAAAAGAGAGACAAGGTAACCCCCCCTCAATGTTGAGTCTCCTGCAATGATGGTAGAAGCTCAACATTGAATGCTGATGATGATCCAATCTCGCCGAACATTTCTCCCCTTAGGAAGAAACAAAACCATGGATGCATATAGGATGTCAGGAATATGGATGATGAATGATGTCTCTGAAGCATGCTCAAGTGTCTCCATGTCGATGCCAAAAGCTTCCATACTCCAAAAAGGAATTCTAGGCCACACTATTGAAGAGGACAATCCAACATCTAGTAGAGATGAATGCAGACCACAGTCCAAAGACAAGGATATCCCCTCTGAAGACAAAGAATCCTCCTCTAATTTTTTTCCAAAACTATCCACACTCACATCAAATTGCAAAGAATGATCATGTAGAGAATGAACAAGAGGGTCAAAGTTTTCCCTCACAACAACTGAAGAAGGATCATCTTAGAATTGGCTATGGCTGCCAAGATCTTGAGACCAAATGGAAAGCACAAAAAGAGAGAGAATGGAATGTGACAAGAATAAACTATATTCTTATCAATATGATTCAATGATATGAGATGATTAAGATGATTTACAATGAAAGAGATCCCTTGGTTATATAGCCAAGGTGAGATGCAAGATGTCAAAGGATTATGACAAGTGTCTTAATCATATGACATGAGACAACTAATCACACTTACCTAGGTTCACATGTAGTAATTGTCAAAAGATAAGATAACAACTAATTTGACAACTATAGAAAGATTCCTTCCTAGGACCTAAGTAAACTTAACATGTGTAAATAAGTCCCCTAGTAATGAATGAACTAGGTGTAAGAGTTTATTTACCCCAACAGGTCCATTATCGAAAACACTACCACCCCCGTCTTTCCTGGTGGTCACCATGTTGTCCCACACTTATCCTGCAACATAGTCACGTTTATTGCATCTCAACACAAGGTTCTATGAGTAAACATTCTTATGATACATCACATAATTTTCATATGCATACATCCCTCAATATAGAAGACATACACATTCATGCATAATACACACATTTTAGAGCCTCTCTTTGAACACACCAAAAAAAATTATCTAATTTTATTTATATTTAAGGTGAGTTGAAATAGACCCCTATTTACAATAGGCTTCTTGTTACATCATTTTAATTTCTCTGTATTAGAAAGAGGACATTCCTGTGGGTCATCATCTAACTTTACTTTAGACTTTACAGAAGAGGATGGTTGAGTGTGCAGGCTCTCCTTTTACTCTTTAGTCAACAAGGGTGCATTGGGTCTACACTCGAGAGGCCAGTCTTAGATCACATAAATATTTTTGATCTTAGGTGTTTGCTTCTCCTCAATCTTCAATCCTCTCTCTACCTCAAGTCATGTAAGAGCCTGAGCTAGAGTTTTTTCATTGGGAGTTTATGATTGAACCTCCATCTTGGTGTTTCCTTCCTTTATGTCATTCTTATGTGAGGTTCAAAACAATTTTCCCTTTCCTTTTTCCTACCTTTGACCTTCCAATTCTTGCATTTAGTTTAGGTTTGATCAATTCTCAAGACATCCAAATTTTTGGTCAAGGTTCGACTACCCCTAGTCAACTATGGTAGACTCAAAAGGCCTAGAGTTGAACCCTAAGCTCTAATACTAAATGTAATAACCCATACTAAATTATTACTTAATGAACATTATTGTATTTGACACATGAATATATTTCAAATTAAAAAGACATAACTAGTGGCTAAAGTCAATCATAGCTACACATGTCCATTTAAAATGAGTCAAGGATTCATATATTCACTCCAAAAGTAAAATTACAATATTAGGTTTGAATTGGCTCCTAAGGTCATAAAGTCATTACATTACACATTTTCCATCAAGTACATGGCGGTATGTGTAGGATCATGATGGGCCAAAAAGTGGCAATATCATGGGTATGTGGCTGATGACTATTTTTTTACCCAAAATTGATGAAACGAAAAGGGTTTTCAAAGGAGATTCTAAGTTTTCTATCAATATACATTATGCTTTACCTTGACTTTAATAAGTAATTATTACTCATTTTCTATTCAAATTACAACTAAAGTCCTGATTGATAGGCTGATTGAAAAACATCTATAGATTTCAAATGATATCACATTTTTTGAATCCAAAACATGTGTCACATTCTATGCTTCACATACAATAGGATTTAAAAAAATAAAATTGAATTTCATGAAGTTTTCACCAAGTTAAGGTGGTTAGACATATGAGTTTTTATACTTTTTAAAGTTGTAATAAAAAATTCATAATTAATTATTTACTATGAAAGAAATTATAAAAAAATATGCATCAGATCGGGGCATGATTCCTCTACTTATATCTAAAATATTATAAAAAAATACTATCATTTTATTGTGGTTAGGGTGGTCAGATAGACACCTACTTCTTATTTTTTCCCTGAAATTTAAGTACCATTGCATTGAAATCTCAAATTTTCACCAAATAGATTTTTTGTTTTTTAAAACGAACCTAGTAGTTTAGAAACTGTATTCAATTTTCTATAGATTCTATTTTTACATATTTTTGAAATAATATAGATAACTTATTCAAATTTTTACATCAAGTTGCCTAAGTCTGTTTTTTTTGAATTTTTTACCACTTAAGGGCCTATTTTTTCCATGATGATCCTGCACATACCCATGGATGCATTACACAAAGTTACATCATATACTATAATATTCCTATGAAAAACTAAGGTTCTTCTTTGATGCTCACATCCATTGGTGGATGAGAACATGGTTGAAGCACTTTACCACCTAGCCACGAAGCTTACACTTCCCCAGAATTCTTCTAACTTGAAGAATGTCTGACCCTACATGAAAAGTTTAGTAAGAGAACAATATGCAAGGTGGAATATGGTGTGTGCCCATACATCAACATGCAATTTATATCTACAAGTTAGAAAATAAAATTCAAGATCTATGCTAGGAATGGCAGAGAGTGAAATCACATACTTCATACATACATAGTGAACTATATTACTTAGACAAGCATAATAAATGTGTTGCAACAAAAACAAACAATAGGTTCTGGTAAAGCAAACCTATACTCTCTGAACTCCATTTCGACACCTATCCTAGAAGGTAGCCTTCTACAATTCATCTCATAACAACTATCTACCCATAGGTGCTCTAGTCAACTAAAGTATCAATGTTCTGTTCAAGTATTTGAAATATTCTTTCATAAATTTCATCAAAAGAAGTAGAATACTAGTTTACACTCTAAACAAAAATCAAATTTATGATTCACAAATTAATACAACAATGAGTTATATCATTCCTATGACTATTTTCTACTTATCATCTTAAGAATTTTCCTTTTAAAAATATACTAAAAACAAAAGAAGGTATGCCAAAAATATGTGTATGTACATAGACAAAGTCTATGTGCATACACAAATATGTGCGTACAAGTTATGCTTAAACTTTATGCATACATTCTGAAATAATTATAAAATTCAGATTGCAATCTTAAAATAGTATTCCATTTGATGTTTCTTGTCAAAAATAAAAAATCCGAACAAGTCTATGCTAGCAGTTTCACACATATTGTTATTGCATTCTCACAACTTTGATACTCTAACATTTTTTGTTTACATAAGAACATTCATTATTAAATAGAACAATTATTGTTTCCTACTAAACAATCATTAAACAAGTTGTTTACATATGAACATTCATTGTTTAAGAAAAACAAGTAATGTTTCCTACTAAATAGTTATGAAGCAAGTTGTTTACATATATACATTCATTGTTTGAACATAACAAGTATTGTTTCCTACTAAACAGTCATAAATCTAGCTATTTACATATGTACATTCACTATTTGAACATAACAAGTATTGTTTCCTACTAAATAGTCATAAAAAAAGTTGCTCACCTATGTACATTCATTTTCTAAGTAGAACAAGTACTATTTCCTACTAAATAATTATAAAACTAGTTGTTTACATATGAACATTCATTGTTTAAAGAAAACAAGTATTGTTTCAAACTAAACAATTATATTTCAGGACAAGTAATGTCACTTACTCTATTTGTTGATCTCAAGCTAGTCACATGCTAAATGATTCCTTTTCAAGTAAATGTTCACTGTTTAAAAACAAAACAATTTTTCCACAATGTACTAAAAATAAACAAATCAAATATAGCCCAGCTTCATAAATAGGAATAGAATGTCTATTATTCAAATCTTGAAAACTTTCATCACTAGAAATTTGATGGGAAACTTTAATATTACAAAGAAAACTAAGCTTGACATGTTTGTTGATGAAATTCTTGAGAAAATGTTTCAATCAAAGAAGGGATAGAAGTTTCAGGTTCAAATAATACTCTAATCTATCCTAGCTACAATGTTCAATCAAACCAAGGTTGCTCTAGATTTGACCAAACCTCAATGGTTGGGTGCTTTCTTTCTTAGCATCAAAAATTAGATTTGAAATTTCCCTTATGGACTTACTGGTTTATCCCATGCATGCGGCAATATACAACATGCAAACTTATGCCTATACCATTTTTACATTAAGGAAATCAGCTTGTCAATCTTCTAGATCAACCCAAGCAAGGCTTGGTGTGTCTCAATATTAAATTCATACCATTGTTCCTATCAAAAAAAAGTTGACTCACACAAAATATCAACATACATGCATATACAATGCTCTAAAAACATTCGAATATGCCCCTTTTCTATTATTGACTCATTTGATAACAAGCATAGATAAAAATAAGAGAAATACATAAAACAAAGAGTTTGTGCCTTCCCACAGGATCATATTCTATCCTTTACAAATATTTTTTTTACAAATGACACAGTGATATAGCATAATTTCCATAGCCTCCTCAAGGCTTAGCATTATCTTATATATTATAAATGATGGTCAAACCCATAAGGCTTCAATCCTCGGCCTAACCCTGCTCACAGTCCCGAAGGCTTAAAATTCATTATACTTTCCAACTAGCAGGTCGTAGGTCATGCGACTTCCACATAGTGGGTTGGAAAACTTAATACATTCTACCCAAGGCTGATACCTATCACAAACATTGACCACTCAATGTACTGCACTATGAAATGACTCGGTGAAAAGGAAAGATTATTTCTTACTTGATTCAATAATAGCATTAAAGCTAAGTCTATGCAAAAAGAGGAGATAGATTTAAATCCAAATCAAAATTTTGGTGGAATTTTTCCTCATATTTTTTCTTGTTTGAGTTCATCCTCTACTTTTTCCTTTCGAATCCCCCAAGTTTTTCCTCTCTTCTTTGCTTTTTCGCACGGTTATTCCTTAAAAAGGATGGAACCTATACACTATCTTTGCATATTTTCTAGGTGATGGAATTACTACCATATCGCTGACCACCTATAGATTTGATTATTGTCACTAAGATGGGGGTAGTCCATGTCCTTAGTGGATTTTCCTTATGATTTCTTCTTCATTTTGAACAGTTCGATTTAGAATATATTGATTATCAACTTTGAATTCGATATAAATTTGAATATTTGTATGTATATATGTATATGTATGTATATATATATGTAATACACATACACACACACATATACATGTGTATTTCATATGATTTCATTCAAATTTACCATGTATTGGAATAATGTGTATATATATATGTATGTAATCATATTTATTTACATACATGTATATATATATATATATATATATGCATTCATGTATAATTTGTTTGTTTGGAATGGCTTATAAGTTCCATACACTATTAATTAAAGTAAGGAAATTAAATTTCAATTTGAGCATATATATATAAATGAAGATTTTGGCACCCAAGGTCTTTCTCTAGAACTTCTAGGGTTTTTCACCTAAAAGGAGAGAGATAGGCCAAAATAGACAATGTCTACACTCAAGATTAATGTAATATGGATGCAATATGTCTAGATGAGATGATATAAATTCAATAAACTAATAAAAGAGATTGATTATTAAAGCAAAACTCTTGAAATGCAACTTGTTAGAAAACACATTGTGATATGCAAAAACACATAGAAATGAAGGTAAATTGTAACAAAAATTGATGAAACTGAAGGTGTGCACTTGGAAGCTGAAAGAGGATGGAATGAAGGTCTGGAATCCTAGAAACTTGATGCAAAAGACAACTGGGATGCTTGTGCCAATCTGGGTGACTTAGTCCCAGATCTAGAAAAACTGCTCCAGAGCTTGTTTCGGCCAAATGGGTATTTGAATTTGCAAAAATCACTGAAAGGCATGTACAATGGGACTAATTAGTCATTAGTGGTGAATTATTCCACTAGTGTATTTATGAAAATTTGAAAGGGGAAATGGAATCCCTTGGTCTGCACTTTGGTTCCTGACAGGTGTCCGCTTTTGAAACTCTGATTTTCAGGCCTAAAAGTGAATTTTAGTTGATATTTTGGCTTGGTCAACAAGGAGATGTCTCTAGAAAGTCTTCAACCTTATATTCAATGATCTTCAAACCCTCAAAATTCCTAAATCTGCAAACACATAATGAAGGAGAAAGAAAATGGTGAAAGTTAGGGTATGGGGGTTTGCCTTGGTCAAACCCCTTTTTAGGTAATTAAACCAAAATGGAGAAATAATGTAATGAAGGATGAAACAATGGAGTTAATACCTTTCCATGATGATTGATCTTGAATTTCTACAAAAAAAGATGAAGATTCTGCCCTGGAATGTCTGAAAAATACTATCTTGATGAACTAGAATGCCAAAACCCTAACTTGCTTGACTTGAGAATATGATGAATGATGAATGAATGATGATGAGTTAAGATGAGTTCTGAATTAGGGTTTAGAGACTTGTATTTATAGTAAATCCTCCTAATTTACCTATTAATTTGATCCCCAAGGCCAACATGAAGGAAGAATAAACTTAAAATCCAAAATTTACAGTTCAAACCTCGAAAATAGGCCAAATTGGACTAAGTCACCATGCTAGGCAACTTAGTCCCACCTAGCAGGGACTCATTCACCCAGATGGGAAACTTATTCCTAGAGGGGCCCTTTTGACAGCTAGAATGTTGGGGAATGACTAATTTTAGTTGTTATGTTGATTTCATCAGGTGTTTGATCAAATTATGCCTTGGGATGCACAATATGGGGCCATAGGGGCCTATTAATGATGATGTAAAGGTAAATTAGGGCTTGGGACACAAAATCCAATATGAAAGTGTGGTTAAATACACTTTACAACACTAAAATGAGGCCCACTTAGCCTAAGAAGGCACATCTAATCTAAATGTGTAAAACACATTACAACACTAGATTAGAGTTAAGTTTAATTCACAAGCCTTCTAGATTAATGTAGGATGCGTTTAAATACATTTTATATTGTTGAATTAAGGGGAAATGGGTTTATTAGGTCTAGAGAAGTGTGAAAGTCATTTAAAAAACTTTACAACACCTTCACAAGACATTGTTAAATGCATTTTATTCAATTTGCAAGAGTCCAAGACCTAGTGTGGATGTGAAAAACACCTTACACCACCAAATCAAGGCCTCATTAAGTCCAACTTATCATGAATTATTTCAAATCAAGCAAGCAAAAAGGGATACTTTTTTCATGTCTACAGTTAGCCCCCACTTTAGTGAGAGGAGGAACCTGCTTCAAACTCACACTAAAGTAGACATTCAAGAGGGGGTCAAATCATACCAATGCCGATGGTCTCAGATACAAAGATGAAGGAAGTGGTCAAGCACCAAAGATCCAAGATCCTAAGTAAAACTGACATAAGCAAGAAAGGACACACACAAGGTGAATTATTTTTTAGCAAAACAAGATACAAAATCATGCAATAGCAAGAACTATAAAGAAGAGAGGAGAAAAAATAAAAAGGTGGATCAAGCTTCAACTGTTTATCCAACACGTTGTGGATCAGATCTAGGCTATTTGTCCAAAAATGCATACTCACTCTGAGGCAACAAAACTCTTGGTTGTCTGTTGGGTGTGAAGTCCTAAAAGGTGAGACACATATGACTGATATGTGCTCACACACACACAAGTGGCTATGGGGAAAATTCATGCCTTGGAATGGGCTTCCTGCTCAACCATACCAAAGTTATACCTCCTGATAAATTTAATAAGGTGCCACAAAAAAAATGGTCTTCGAGTTATATGAGGTAAGCAAAACTTCATATGATTGACACTCATAGGCATTGTCAATACAAAATAGCATAAATAATGCTTAAAGGGATTTTTCTTAGTTCATGCAAGGTATCATCTTAGGGAAAATCATGCTTAATGTCTCCAAGAGATGAAAAGTGCAAATGGTCTCATCTTGTTTCTAAGAGAGGACAAGTGCAATGTCTCATCGTGGGTAACATTGTACCTTTAATGTTTCTAAGAGAGGAAATCACAAGAAAAAGAAAATAACATAATGAAATGTGGGTGTCGATGTATGGCCCCACTTTAAAGTTGTTTCTAACACCATTACTATGAGTAATTACTTTAAAGTAGAAGGAGAATAAATAAGAGCCTACTCAGAAAGCCCTATGCCAAGTCATATGTTTCCTATAAGTTACATCATGAAAAGGGTAGTATGTCACTTGTGGGTCAACTTAAGGCATGTCGTCCACATCCGAATCTTTCTCCTATATGTTCGTGAAGGTTAACGACTAGTCAAAAGAGGCTTGACGATAAGTGACATATGAGAACAAAGCTACATAACCCCTTTCCCCCACTGAGTGCTGGACAAGGGTGAGTCGAATTGATTAATGAGATGAATGATAGAGTGAAAATCAATATCAATTAGAGGAATTAGGTGCCCCCATAGAAGGAATAACACCAAACTCATTAAGATGTTGGATTTTACTACTTAAAGCCTTACATTCATTAATAGAATGACCGTGAACTCTATGATATACACAAAATCAAGTCTTGTAATAGAATTTATTTCGAGTTCATGGAGGGAGAGATCTCAAGTGATCTTGGAGAAGTCTCAACAAGATACCCTCTTGATCAATGGTAGAAGGTTTTCCTATAGTTTGTAACAAAGATACCCCTTGCTTAGATGTACAAGATGTCATACCTACACAAGAATGTTTAGATTGTGAGATTTTGGGCTCTCCTTTGTAGGAAGGTGTAAAATCTAATGAACTTAGATCATTAGTGTTTTGTGAGATGACATTGACATTAAACAAAGGTGTATTTTTTTTTGATTGCGTGCAAAAGAGAGTGATCAAGACCACTAGAGTTGATCAGTTCAAGATGCACTATGGTTAGGGTTGGATTTGATGAATTGTTTGTGATGGTGTTGATATTGATTGAAGGCTTTATTACTGAACTACCAAAATGCAATAACCAAGACCATGAGTTGTTTGTTGTGTGATAGGATCTATAAGGTTGTAGATACCTTGTTTGTTAGCACTGCATCCTTTTCTACTATATCCAAGTTGTTTGATAAGCTCATATCCTCGTCCATAAAGATTTTTCATTGCCTTTGAATTAGGTGGTTGTTCAATATTAAGTTCATCAAAGTTTTTTGTGTAATTTGTTGTCTTATGTTTTGCAGTGATTTTGGTAGATGCGTTTGTAGGGTCTTCCAAGTTGTGTGTTGACATGACTACTTTTTTGTGTGCCTTATTGAAATATTTGTTGATGATCTTATACTCACCCATGAATGTATGTTCAAAATATAAAGAGCCCCAATCATCTTCTAGTAGCTTTGTGACTTCATCAATGTTTTTTTCTTTGTCTTTTTGTTGCACATGTTCCACTTGTGTGGTTGGTGTTAATGTGCTTAAGGGTTTCACTTTGTTTTTCACAAGTTGCAAGACACTATAAGGCTCATGATCAACGTCGAGTGTGCAAACTTTGTTGTTGTAGATGTATTTCATTTTTTGATGAAGAGTGGAAGGCACACCATTCATTTCATGAATCCACAACCTTCCTAGAAGAAGGTTATATGAAAGAGCATGAGGCATAACCTGGATTGGTGTGTTCAATGTGACTTCTCCAACTGTAATAGGTAAAGTGATCACACCAAGTGGTTTCTTTTCTTCATTTTCAAAGCCCGTAATAGATAGAGAATTTGGTTGGATTTGTGATTTATCCACACGAAGCCTATCCAAGATTTTTACGTTACACACATTAAGGGCCGAGCCATTGTTAATAAGGGTTCACTTTATCCCTATCGTATTGTATTGAGCAATGATCGTGTGAATTCTTCATTTTGATTTTGTACATCTAAAAGGGGGAGTTCACTTTGGTGGAAGACAATGTAAACATTAAATCCTTGAATTATAGTTTCTATATCATTTGGTTACACATTATAAGGGATATGAATTTGTTGTAAGGCTGTTTGAAGCATAGTGCGATACTTAGGTGAATTTTGAAGAAGATCCCAAAGGGATATCTTGGCGGGAGTGATCTTAAGTTTCTCAACAATATCATACTCCCTTAATCAAGGAGCACTGGGAAGTATATAATTAGGCAAAGGTAGGGATGTTAGGGTTGGTTGTTGTGGTGACAAATTTTTTCGAGTGTTGTATGTATGAGCAATAGTATGATGACTCAGTTGCTACAAGACATTATTCTGAGGTGGGTAGAGGGTGAATTCAGGTTTGTGTGATGGGGGATAAAGGATGAGTTTAGGTTGGTTTTGATTTTGTTGTTTACAGTGAGAAGGTGGGTAGAGAATTAGAGGGTTCTTAGGATGTCCTACAGGGTATGTATGAGGTCCATTGATTGAGGGGGATCTAATGGACACTTGTGCATTCATAACCTCAGTGGTCTTGGTTTGATGTATCTCTAATAAAGGGAAATCTATAATCACCTTTTGATATAAGGAAGAGACATTACTATTGTTGGAATTTTCTAGTACCACGAGATTCTTTCTAGGAGGGGAGTTTTTAGGAGAACTACGAATCAAATGTTCGTGACATTCATGGATTGGTTCTTCTAAAATAACTTCATCGCAAGTAGGGGAATGATCAATGGTTGAATTGTATTGTTTAATATGGGATTCACTAGGTGAAGGGAGACAAATAATATCTTCATGACCTTCATTGATTGTGTTTTCTAGCATCAAAGTATCTTCTTCACAACAATGAGAGATACTAGGATAAAGATAAATTTTATTGTCATGATTACCTATGGTTGTATTGTCTTGTTCATCAATGTCTTGTCCTCTAAGAGAGGTAAGAGGAAAGAAACAACTAGGATTCTCAAAACTATCATTAATTGAATCTTCTACCAAAACATCTTCTTCGCCAATAGGAGAGATATTAGGAGAAGAACAAATATGACCGTTAGGAATGTCCAAGGTTGTATTCTCTTTCACTAAAACACTCTCATAGGGAAGTGCTAGGAAATCATTCTTACTATGTCTAGATATGTAAGACACTAACATTGTTTGAACAAAAATGAAAAGTACTTGTAACCATTTCATGCAATGTTTCAGCATTGTAAACAATATACCCAAAGATGCAAAATATTTTTATCCAATATATGCAAAGTTTTAGGAATGCAAACAATGTATATGCAAGAATGAAAAGAATTTTCATCAAATTTATGCAAAGTTTTATGAATAAAAAAATTGTGTATGCAAAAGTGAAAAGTACTTAAATAGCCATGTTATGCAAAATTTTAGAAATGTGAACATTTTCAGATCCAATGATGCTTGTAATTGAAAAGATTTCAAAAATGACTACCCTAAATTGATGTTTTGAGCTAGATGCATGAAACGAATGTTCCTGAAAATTTCCAGACTTATAGTATATGATACTAGGAGACCTATGAAGCACAAAAATGAGGTTTTTGACATTGTAACAGACAGTTAAGAATCTAGATTGGGACTGAGTCGTCCAGAATGGCAAATTAGTCCTAGTTAGGGGTTTTTCAAAATTTTCAAAAATTTTCAATTGATTTTGATGATTTTTAGCTTGTATGACCTAAATACTAAATGAAAATGAAGTTTTTAGATATTTTTCAATGCAAAAATGCAAACTATATGCACTTTTACTAATGCAAAAATTTGAAGCCCTAGAATACTAATTAACTAATGCAACATGCAATTTAAAGTTAATACAAGAAAATATAGGAAATGAAGGACTATAAATCAGAAAACAAGTATTCAAAATTGAGGTTCACCAAAATGTAAACAAATATTTTGGCACCCAAGGTCTTTCTCTCGAACTTCTAGGGTTTTTCACCTAAAAGGAGAAAGATGGGCCAAAATAGATAATGTTGACAATCAAGATTAACGTAATATGGATGCAATATTCCTAGATGAGATGATATAAATGCAATAAAATGATAAAAGAGATTGATTATTAAAGAAAAACTATTGAAATGCAAGTTGTTGGAAAACACATTGGGATATGCAAAAACACCTAGAAATGAAGGTAAATTGTAACAGAAATTGATGAAACTAAAGGTGTGCACCTAGAAGTTGAAAGAGGATGGAATGAAGGTTTGGAATCCTAGAAAACTTGATGTAGAAGCCAACTGGAATACTTGTGCCAATTTGGGCAGCTTAGTCCCATATATGGGAAAACTATTTTGGAGCTCGTTTCGGCCAAATGGGTGTTTGAATATGCAAAAATCATTGAAAGGAATGTGAAGTGGGACTAATTTTCCATTAGTGGAAACTTAGTCCACTTTTTTATTTCTAAGAATTTGAAATGGGAAATGGAAGCCCTCAGTCTGCACTTTGGTTCTTGATAGGTGTTCGCTTCTAAAACTCTAATTTTTGGGCCTAAAAGTGACTTTTAGTTTGATAGTTTGGATTTTTCAACAAGGAGATGTCTCCAAAAAGTCTTCAACCTAATATTCAATGATCTTAAAATCCTCAAAGTGCCTAAATCTGCAAACACACAATGAAAGAGAAAGAAAATGGTGAAAGTTAGGGAATGGAGGTTTGCCTTTGTCAAACCCCCTTTTAGGTAATTAAACCAAAATGGAGAAATAATGTAATGAAGCATGAAACAATGTATTTAATACCTTTCCATGATGATTGATCTTGAATTTCTATAGTAAAAGATGAAGATTCTGCCTTTGAATGTCTAAAAAATACTATCTTGATGACCTAGAATGCTATAACCCTAACTTTCTTGACTTGAGAATATGATGAATGATGAATGAATGATGATTAGTTAAGATGAGTTATGAATTAGGGTTTAGATACTTGTATTTATAGGCAATCCTCCTAATTTTCCTATTAATTTGATCCTTAAGGTCGACATGAAGGAAGAATAAACTTAAAATCTAAAATTTCCTAGTCAAACCTCAAAAAATAGGCCAAATTGGACTAAGTCTCCATGCTGGGTGACTTAGTCCCACCTGGTAGCGACACATTCACCTATATGGGTGACTTATTCCTAGAGGGGCCCTTTTAACAGCTGGAATGTTGGGGAATGCAAAATTTTGGTTGTTATGTTGATTTCATTAGGTATTTGATCAAATTATACCTTGGGATGCACAATATAGGGCCACAGGGTCCTATTAATGATGATGTAAAGGTCAATTAGGGATTGATACACAAAATCCAATGTGAAAGTGTGATTCAATACACTTTACAACACTAAAATGAGGTCCACTTAGCCTAGGAAAGCACAAAATCCAATGTGAATGTGTAAAAAACATTACAACAGTAGATTAGAGTTAAGTTTAATTCAAAAGCATTCTAGATTAGTTTTAGGATGCATTTAAATACATTTTATATTGTTGAATTAAGGGAAAATGGGTTCATTAGGTCTAGAGAAGTGTGAAAGTCATTTACAACACTTTACAACACCTTCACAAGACATCATTAAATGCATTGTATTCAGTTTGCAAGGGTCAAAGACCTAGTGTGGATGTGAAAAAAACCTTGCAACACCAAATCAAGGCCTCATTAAATCCAATTTATCATCAATTATTCCAAATCAAGCAAGCAAAAAGGGATAATTGTTTCGTGTCCACAATATATATGTATATACATTAAAAATGAATTTTTTATTTACACTAATTTCCACATAATGTAATATCTTGTCCTTTTTAATCATTCTTTACTTTATACTTGCTTTTGTTTTCTTCAAAAAATAGAGTTTAAGTAGACAAATTTTAATCTACAAGCCATTAATTTCAATAATAGAGACAATTTGAGTCAGGAAAAAATGTTCTCTTCTATATGCAAATTAATTCAAATGCAATTCATCATGCCATTTGTGGTGTGTTCACCTAGATTCCAATGGGCTTATTGTTTGATTTGGCTAAACAATCCTACTTCAACCATGTTTTTGTCCTTCAACCTGTCACCCTTCAACTACACACACTTTCATTTGCAAATTTATCAGTAACATTGAATTCTTGGTAACATATAAAATAATTCTAAAAGTTTTCAAATTCAACATTAGTCAACTTCTTTCATTCAATTTTTGAAAATTCCAAGATCTCCATTTAATATTTATTGAATTTCTTCAATAATTCAATTTACCATATTATAGTAAGTATGCAACAAAATTGGGTTATGACATAATCACATTCAAATTGGTGGTGTTAATGATCAAGGTAACAAGTATGTAGCCCCTCCTAACAAAAATTTACAAATATTTACTAATCCTATGCCAATTCATAACATCTCCTTTGTCAAATCTAGTGAAATAAGGAATGATGTGATGAATGTTGACATGAATGATGATAACACATAAAACATGGACAATATAATTGGACTCTTTGAACCTCAACCTCGTAAGGGCCCAACCAAAATGACCCTTGGCATTGCTTTCTCACAACATGACATAATTAAACACACACCAGATGGTCCTGTTTACATAGCTTGAAGAACCAACGATAAGCATACTAATGGGATATTAATTGATCCTATTTTTATAGAGGATGTGATCATTTAAGAATTCTTGTTTGTGCATGAGCTTTATCAAGATACTTATGAACAACCAAAACTATCTATCAAAACAAATAATGGTTTTTCTTTCCCTACGATAGGTTTGATAACTCTTCCTCTAAAAAATGGACCAAAAACATTAAGTGTCTCATTTTCTTTCATCCTCTCATCATACCAATTTCCTGTGAAGTTAGGCAACCCATGGCTTTGCTCCATGAAAGTCACCCTATCGATAGTACATAAATGCTTAAATTTTCCATTTTGCAATAAGATCTTTACTATGCACCATAGTGGCTTTAATATTGTGTCTTCTCATGGGAATTTTTCATTAGATTTATTTTGGCCTACACCTATGGAACCTATTAGGCCTTGTGAGGAATTTTTTTTCAAATCCTATCAAAAATTTAAGGCAAATTGCATAGCTTATAGTAATATGCCTCAACCCACGATTGAGCCTCCTATCCTTGATGAAACCATGATTGAACCAAAAACCCTTCCAAGTAACCAAGACCAAAACATACCAAATTCTCTACCTATTTCTTATAAGAGACCACAAGATAACCAAATAAGTCATGTTGTTCCTTCTAAGATCAAAAAGGTTTATAAAGTTAAAGAGAAAGTGGTTGAACAACCTCCCATGGTTCCTTTCATTCCTCCAGGTTACGAGAAGAAAATAAACCTATGATTGATAAACCCACTTCTACACAATCAAAACTTGAAAACTGAAAGCAAACAATAGGAATACTAGTAGCATTGTTAATGAATTTTTATAACAAAACCAAAAGTATAGCATGTTATAGTTGTCAAAAAATCATAAATATATATGACAATAATAGAAATAGAAACATTAAATGTAGAAAAGAATTTGACCAAAATGTAATATGTACCCTCTATAAAATATATATTATAAATGCATTAAAAAAACCTTGAATAAATGAGCATATAAATATATAGATTAATATGTATTTTGTTGTGTTGAGTATATAAGCTCTATTGTTGAATGAAAACAAATGTTTTTATAATTAAACTAAATGATTATACAATTTTTTTGAGTATATCACTGTGTAAACTTAATCATCATGATAATGAAACCCTAGATAGTTTTCACAATGATGCGATAAAGATACAAGTACTATGACAAAATAGATTCATGACTACCATTGTGTGCAAAATGAAAGGAGATTTATGATAGGTTGACGTTACCTGAAACCATAGAGAGTATCTAGTAGGCATATTGCTTGGTGGAGACATCATCCCACCAAGAGCAATGCATGATGAGAAATGATGAAATTGATCAAAAAATTATGTAAAATTACCCCTAATCCAACAGTTTCATGAACTGAAATAAGTATTTTGGATAAAACTATAAAATTATAGGGGTTGTAGATTATAGAAGACCCGTTAATTATATGTATGAATATATGTATGGAGAATTATTTTTTGGTAAGAAAAATGTGACAAATATAAAATACAAAGTTTGTCATATATATGTAGTTGTGTTGTATGTGCAATGGAAAGTAGACAAATACTCACATATTATATAGAAAATATATGGTATTGTGTTCACTTGGAAATTGAAAGGAGGGTAATTTAAACACAACTTAGTTGAATATAAAAAATGAAGATGTATGTTGTTATATATTTATATATATGTATATATTTATATGTATGTATGTATGTACATATATAGACACACACACATATATGAATATACATATATACACACACATATATATATTCTAACATGATGAAAATACATGCTAGTGTATCCACTTCCAAAGCCGAACAAAAGTACTATAAAAATAATTTGGAGAGCATAAAAAATTAAAATTTTAAACTTATGGTGCTCAATTCACACTCAAAAGTATGCAAATACATCCATTATCACATGAACATAAACATTGGTTTTTAGGTGAACCATGTAGAAAAAGATAACCTTTATTTTCAAACACTTGTCAGAATTGGAAAACCACCAAAAAATATGGCCACATACAAACTAGAAAAAAACCATGATATACATACATACATACGTATGTACATATATACATACATACATAAATACATACATACATACATACATACATGCAAACATACATACATACATACATACATACATACATACATACATATATAATGAAAATGTAAGTTGATGTGTTCAATTTAGTTGTTAGCCAAATGCCATAAATATATACACAGTTTCATGAATATAAAGGTGGGCTTCTATGAATTAATTGAAAAAGTATAAATTAAGACACAATTTCCTAAATTTATAAAGATGGCTTTTAAGAATTAACCCATTAGAAAAGGAGAACCTCATAATAGAACATTTAAATAGAGACTTAATGATTATAACTTTTAAATAGACACTTTATGAATAGAACTTTCAAATAAGGGAACATACCAACTTGAAGATGCTTGGATATTTGAGGAATGCATAGAGAAGGTTTGTCGATGGTCTACAGTATGCAAAAGATATTAGCAAACAATATTAAGTGAGATTTATGTTGGCTACTTTCTCATAAAATCATTCAAACCTGATAATTGAATTCATTGATTTTGGTTGTTGTGTTTGAAATTTGAATTTATTTGGGGATGATTCGATCATTTGAATTTTTAGTTGTCATTTATGTATGATTCGTATGTTGAAATGAATCAATTATGTATTATATTTGGTTTGATATTTATTAGGGGAGCCTTACACCATTTATTGTTTGTGCATGTACCCATACTGAATGAAGTTAATACATGTACATGTGAGAGAAAGTGTGAGAGATTGTGCATTTGATAACCCATAAAGTTTATAAGAGCTTCTCATTGTGGCATATCAAGCACCAATAACTATGCATATAGATGTGTGAATATAATATGTATTAATTTTTGTACCCTTTGCATATGGGCGTAATTGTACAAACATAAAATATTATTAAAATTGTAAAAATGGGTATTGTATACACCTAAAAATGGTCTGGATAATATAATTAATTAAATATGATTTATTTGATTAACTAACCTTAAATACATCTACTATTGAATAAATAGAAATATTTATTTATATAGCTCACTTTTAATTCTTCTATTTTTATCATATTATTTCCTCTTAATTAAATAAAAAAATTTAAATACTTTGTTTTATTTAATTATTATCATTATTATTTCTTCTATATTTATTCATTTATTCTATCTTAATCACATCATTTTATCTTAATTAAATAAAAAAGGTTTAAATACTTTGTTGTTTAATTATCATATCTCTTCTATATTCATTTAATAAATAAATTTCTATCTAGTTTTTTTATTAAATTAATTATTCTCTTTTGCTAATTTGAATAAATCAAAATATTCAAATAAAGGAAATTTCCTCTATTCACTCACCAAAAAAATTAGATATTTAATATCTAATTAATTCAACTGGCATTCACGGGAAAGTTGTGGAGACAAATTGGAGACAAATTGGAAATCAATTTGTCAATCTCCTTCCTCTGATTCTTCCTATCCTCTGGAAGGATGTTGTTCTAGAAAGGAACAGTCCCCATGATCAGCTTAGACTTCTTCATCTCTCACCATTCAATCCTCAAGATCAAATCCAGACCTTTGTTGTGCTGTCCCATCACAAATATGTTGTCGTAAATCTATAAATACAACCTCATTCTATAGGAAATGGATCCCAAGTTTGTGCAAACTTACTCTGCAGAAACACCAGTTGAGCAATCAAGCATCTTAGCCATAGCATTATCATTTAGCAATAATGATCATAGCATTTTAAAATCAATATCATGGTTGCATCATAGTTTATTTTAGCTTCTTTTATCAAGTTCAATGTCCATTTAGATGTGCAGTAGCTTCATCATATCATTTAGATATCATCATATAGGATTAGATTATTGCATTTAGCAACATATCATTCTCTAGATTGGTTATGCACTTTATGCTTTATTAAATCCTTTAGAATGCCTGCCGTAGTGGGAAAAAGTACTCACCCTATGGGAACGACCTGAGTGGGAACAAACCAGAGCTAGGTTTTTCATCCCACGATAAAATAAAAGTGAATTTGGGGAAACCCACATTTACCAGAAGTGTGCAAGATAACCATCCTCAAAATCTTTGTTCTAAAGATTGGGAGGTCTCCTGAGGGAGTTTATCATTTTCCGCTTCGAATGGAAACCCTATCTATGAACCATAGTGTAGAATCTAGCCGTGTCAGTAACCAAACATTGTAATACTCACGGTGCAAGGGGAGGGAAGAATCTCCCCCCAAGATACTCACCATATAATTTCCAAGGACCATTTGCTCAAGGGATCGAGAAATCTAACTTTGAGTATGCACCTGGAAAAGACAAAAACACAACCGCCCTCTAGGGGGTGACACGACTGTGTTAGTCGACTCAATTTTAAGATGTGGGTTGTTGAGTATAATGATGAACTTTTTGACCTTAAGAGTGAGTCTACTTGAAGTGTATTCTTTTTCGAAAACTAGTGGAAATCAAGAAGGATCATGTTTGATTCTTGAACATACACTTATTGTTTAGATTCTAGAACCTTAAAAACAATTGTTTTACAATTGCTTGCTATGTTTTCAAATCATTAATTTAGATAAAGATCATACATAAAATCACAAAGGATTTGACAAGTCAACCTGTGAAAATTTATGATTAGGGATTGGAAATCAACAACATTTGTCAAGAAATCCCTCACAAAAAGAGTCAAGAAACCAAATAAGCAACATAGCTACAAATTTTTTTTGGAAAGGAGATGCTTCTTATATCAAAGTAGAAATTTTTTGTTTAAACATTGAACTTTTATCCATAGGTATCAAAACTTTGCTAGAGGATATACTGATGATTTTTCTTTAGAGCCTTTATGTTCACAAGCTTATTTTCAAGGAAGAGCTCTTTCATAAAAAACATAATCATAGTCGACCCCTTCGTCAGTCTTTCATCACACAACCAACAATAAAATATTCTAAAAAGCCAGATCAATTCTTAAAATAGAGAAAAACCTTGGAAACATTAGGCTTTTCATCAAAAATCAAAGATTTACTAGCAAAGATATCCTGTCAAAATACCCTAAATTTAGAAAATTACACCCAAAAATTAGACCCTTTACTGAGAAAAACTAGACACCACTGAGAAGTCCCAAAATAGTGCATCTACCAGATACTTTAGTGCATACACCTTGTCTTTTAGTGCATCTGTTGTTCAAATATCACATTCACAGTCCGTTTCAACACATATGACAAATCTTATAGCGCATCTGCAATCTGTCATCAAAACTCATTAGTGTTATAAATTACCAGATATTTTGGCACATCTACTGTTTGTTTTATTGCATATACCCTGTATGACAGAGCATTTACCATATCTTTTAGTGCATTAACAATCTATTTTAGCACTTCTTCTTTCTGTAATAGCGCATCCACAGAACAAGAAAACATGAAGCTATTAGAGACCTTTGTCAAATTGTTGACATCAAAAAATCAGGTTTTATCAGACAAAAACATTTTTCACCATCCAAACAGTGTCTTAAACCTAAAAAAAATATGATTCTTCAAGTCAAATCTCTTTCACGTTAAACCTAGATCTTGCAACTATAGGGTTTCCACCTATCAAACACAAATCTTGGTTATTAGGTTAAGTTTCATCATTAGGGTTTTGTCATCTGACAATCATGAAACGAAACACAATAATCATATTTTTAACTTGGTCTCATCAATAGAATATATCATTCTATTTGACTTTGTTACAATCCATTGACACTCATCCAAATACCAAAGATCAAATTTTAGTGAGAATAGCAAACACTTGTATGCCAATTTTGACAAGGTTACAAAGATAGAAACTTAGAGAAAAGGAAATTGAAACACCAAACATCATGTCTGAAGAAAATCCTTTTCACAGATTCCACCAAAATGATACAAATGAAATAACTCAAGAGGATATCCAAACTGGACAACAAGATCCAAATTTTCACAAATTCCTGGAAAAAGTGTTGGAACAACATATGGAAAAATACCTCTTGATGCTAGTTGAATTAGGTGAATAAATTCCAAAATATTTTGACATTAATCGATTAAAAGAAACACCTAGAGTAGCTAAAACTGAACCACACAACACACAAAACATAGATCAAGTGGTTTCCCTAACATTTCAAATGCAAAACTTACAACAACTTCAGGATATACAAAAAGGAACCACAAAGAGATACTCATTACAAGACATTTTTCCTTATCCATTTGATCCTAGTGTGGACATGATACCATTTCCTAGACATTGTGAATTCCCCAAATATGACAAGTACAATGAAAAAAAAGATCCAATTGACCATGTGAGGGAATTCAGAACCATGAGTTTAGAATTTGCACAAGAGGACACTTATCTAATCAGGTTATTTCCAAGGAGCTTAGGAGGTCATTGTATGGAATGGTTCTCTAAATTACAACCAGGAATTCGATCGTTTGAAGAAATAGTCAACAAATTTATCTCACAATTTTCCTTCAATATTCAACATGAGGTAACCATAAAAGATCTTTACAACATGAAACAAAAGAAGGGTGAGACATTACTCTCATTTCTACAATGATGGCGAAAGTTGTTTGCTAGATATCCTCATTCTATACCTGAAGAGGAAAATATGGAACTATTCATTGACAACTTAACTAATGACATGAGCTGTAGGCTTGAACTACAATGTCCCCCTACATTTGGAAAAGTGATTGAAAATGGACTCAAGATTGAAGAAGACTTGGTCAAAAGAGGAGTGATTAAACATTACAATGAAGTATCAAACAATAAAAATTCCTCAAATCACTATGGCAATAATGATAAACCAAAATTTTGGAAAAAAATAGAAATACTGGAAACAATGATACTACAAATGACACAAAAAATGCAAAACCAGTATTCAATTTGACGGAAACAACTGTAAAGACTAATCAAAATGATAACAAGAACATCAATCAAAGTACCACTCAAAACACCAATCCAAACAATGGAGAACCTCGACCACAATCATATCAAAGACAATCCACTCGACAAAAAATTACACCATTGGGACAAACACTAGAATCAACAATGAGAGAGCGTATTGCAAATGGACTTATTACCTTACCTGAAGTGAGAAATTGGAAACCAAAAGTAAAACCTTCTTGGTGGAATGATGTTGACTATTGTAACTTTCATAAAAACAAGGGACATAAAACAAATGATTGCATGCAATTGAAGCATAGATAATACAAGATTTGATTGACAGGAAGAAGGTATTTTTTGAAGGAAATCAAACAAACAATGATCACAGTGTGTTTACAAATCCTTTACCAAATTATGAAAAGGGAGAATCTTCTTCAAACAGTAAAGGTAAAAGTATAAACTACATCTATGATAGCACTATTCATTATGTTTCTGAGGTTGAGAAAAATAATGTCATTGATAATAAAAAAAATAACATTAGCATCAATGACATCATATCCTTGAATGTGATCCCAAACATAAACATATCTGCCAACCAAACCAATTTCATAAAAATCAAGGAAAGACAAGACTATCAACTAGTCAATGTGACAACAAGGGGGCAATCCAAAGTGATACTTAAAGGAGTTACATATAAGATCACTACTCCCCCTTTAAGTCAATACAACATAGTCAATCAACTACAAAAGATACCAGCATAGATATCCATTTTGAAACTCCTTAAAATTTCACCATCCCATAAGGAGGTTTTGGAATAGGCTCTTGTGGCCACCACGACACCCAATAATCTATATGTCTATCAATTTCAAGCTATGGTGGACATTTAACCATGCCTCATTTTCTGTCATTCTTCGAACAAGATGATGTGTCACTAAATCACCCACACAATGCAGCCCTTCATATAGAAGTTTTAATCCATAAACACCATGTTAAATGTGTCCTAATAGATGGTGGAGCTGGTTTAAACATTTTCACTTTAAAATTGATTCGTGCACTAGGTTATTCTAACAATGCTATTGATGCCAGAAGGAAGATCACAATAAAAGCCTATGATGAAGAAGAGAGATCCTCTAAAGGGTTGATTGTGTTACCTATTCAAGTGGGACCAATTGTCAATAATATAGTTTTCCAAGTGTTAGAAAAGGATCTAACATATAACATACTCTTGGGACGTCCATGGATTCACAAAATACATGCAGTACCTTCGACCTATCATTAGTGCTTAAAATTTCCTGTCAATGGACAAGAAATCACTATTTCAATTGACTACAATAATCCCCAAACTTGTAGCATGCTTAAGGCAGCTCAAGACACTTTGGTGCCCCATAATAGAGAAGAAAACACTTCTAGTTCATCTAGTAGTGAAAAGAAACTAAATTTTATATCCAAATGGGTTGAGAAAAAGGACTAGTCAAAGGAAATGACTGTTGTTGACTCGACTTCATCAAGCAATGATGATCCACTGAATACTTTATCACAGAAATTCAAAGAAAATATCCAGTTAAAAGACAAGGGCTTGGGAGAATATTCCATTGAGCAATCTTTATGTCTTTCACAATTACTGCCATCTCCAAAATCATATGGAAAACCATCAACAAAAACACAACAATCAACACAACCTACCACGGTTCTGGATGAAAGGTTTGTAAAAGAAGGTACTCTAGAAGATGAATTAGAAGACAAGGCCATTCTTAATTGGCTCTACAAAGATGAAGAAGCATCAACACCAACAAATATCAGCATAAAGACATATCAGTATGGAAAAGGAAAAGCTATCTTAGAGAAAATGGGGTATGAAGGACAAGGACCTATTGGTAAAATAAAATAGGGCATTGTAGAACCCATCCAACCTCTCACACTTCAATCAAAGGACAAAACAAGGTTGGGTTATACAGGAGAAACAAAAGAAAAAACCACTCATAAAGTTATTGAAAGGATCCTTCAAATGAGAGATAGCTTTGAAACATATTCTAATGAATATGAGTGGGATTCTTTATCATAAATATCATACAAGGACATACAAGTTGATGTTATAAAAGAGTATGCACCCACACGTGAGGAGGGACAAAGTTCAGGGACTAGACCCCTTGTATTTAGATCACAACATATCGACGACTCAAGTGAGGATGAACAACCATCGAGTGAAATAGATGAATTGGAGGAGAGTAATATGATAGGCCTTAACATCACCACTGACAACTTTGATAACATGGCTATTGGAACCCTCACTATCGTCAATTTTACCCAATCTGAGGACTTTTTACCCTTAATACATCCTAAACTTATTGACTCGGAACCAACTGAACCTAGTGATATACCAATATTTACAAATGATGATGCCATCATAAATTATCTTTGTAACTATGACACACCTGACACAAGTTCTACTCATAAAATTTGTAATGATATTTCAAATCAAGAGGGTGCCAAATCTTCTAGTTGCAAAATTGAACACAAGAATAATGGATCTAATGGTGAAAACCATTCAATGGCAGCATTAGATCTCAAAAAAGTAAAAACAAAGAACACATCTAAAGGTGAAAACCTCTCTGAGGCACTGAAAGATGGGTGAATTGACACCCTTCCAGAGCACTATCATGAAAGGTCATCTGTATTGGTGGAGCCTACCTAGTCTATCAATCTTGGCACAACAGAAAAGGAAAAAATTCTACATCTGACAGCATCTATGACAGAACAAGAGAAGCCCGAATTCACCAAATTCTGTGAAGAGAGACATATCAACTTTGTTTGGTCTTACTCTGATATTCCAGGGCTAGATCCAGTTCTTATCATGCATCATCTATCTCTACCACCTGGAATCAAACTAGTAAAGGAAAAACTAAGGAATATGCATCCCCCCCATCGCATTGATGGTAAAGGTTGAGCTGAAAAAGTTATTAGATGCATGATTCATTAGGTTCATCGATTATGCTAAGTGGATTTCAAATATTGTACCTCTATCTAAAACAGATAATAGTATCAGAATATGCACAAATTTCAGAGATCTAAATAAGGCATGTCATGATTTTCCTTTACCAAACATTGACATTATTGTGGATTTAACAACAAGACATGCCATGTTGTCACTAGTGGATGGCTTCTCAGGGTATAACCAAATCAAAATAGCACCTAGAGATCACGAGAAGACAACATTCACTTGTCCTTGGGGCACATTCTATTCGAATATCATGCCCTTTGGGTTGAAAAATGTAGGTGTAACATATCAGCAAGCAATGACCACTATTATCCATGACATGATGCATATTTTTATGGAAGATTACATGGATGATATATTAGCAAAATCATATACCAGAGAAGGACATCTAGAGATCCTGAGAAAAATATTTACTAGACTAGAGAAGTTCAATGTCAGATTAAATCCAAAAAAGTGTGTGTTTGGGGTTACATTGGCAAAGCTCCTCAGATACATAGTTTCAGAAAAAGGTATCAAAGTGGATCTAGGGTATGTGCAGGATCATCATGCAAAAAATAGGCCCTTAAGTGGCAAAAAATTCAGAAAAATCAGTGTTAGGAAACTTGACGTAAATATTTGAATAAGTTATCTATATTATTTAAAAAATATGTAAGAATATAATTTGTAAAAAATTGAATGTAGTTTCTAAAATACTAGGCTTATTTAAAAATAAATAAAATCTATTTGGTGAAAATTTGAAATTTCAATGCAGTAGTACTTAAATTTCAAGGAAAAAATAAGAAGTAGGTGTCTGTCTGACCACCCTAACCATAATAAAATGATAATATTTTTGTAATATTTTATATATAAGTAGAGGACTCATGTTTGGATGTGATGCATATTTTTGTAATTTTTTCCAAGTAAATAATTAATTATGAATTTTTATTACAACTTTTAGAAAATATAAAACTTCGTCTGACCACCTTAACTTGGTCAAAACTTCATGAAATTTAAATTTTATTTTTTAATCCTATATTATGTGAAGCATAGAATGTGGCGATGTTTTGGATTCAAAAAATATGATACCGTTGAAAGTTATAGATGTTTTTCAATCAGCCTATTGATGAGGACTTTAATTAAATTCTAATAGAAAATGAATAATAATTATTTATTAAATTCAAATTAAATCATAATTTATATTTTTGGAAAGCTGAGAATCTCCTCTAAAAACCCTTTTCGTTTAATTAATTTTGGGTGAAAAAAAAGTCGTCAGCCACATACCCTACAAATATTGCCACTTTTTGGCGCACCATGATCCTGCACATACCCTCTAGCTAAATTCAAAGTAATAATGGAAATGTTTCCACCAAAGAATATTAGTCAACTATGGTCTCTACAGGGAAGGCTACAATCAATCAGGAGATTTATCTCCCAATTAGCAGATAAAAGTCATCCATTCAATCATCTACTACACAAAAATGTCTCTTTCAAGTGGAATTAAGAATTCGAAACAACTTTCAATCAAATAATGCAATATCTAATGTTGCCTCCCATACTCATGCCACCTACAGAAGAGAGACCATTGTTACTATACATTGAAACAATAGATATTTCTTTAGGAGCTCTATTAGCACAGGAAGATCCTGAGGGAAGGGAACAAGTTGTCTATTATATCAGTAGGACTCTAAACGGTTATGAAATAAATTACACCTTCATTGAGAAAGCTTGTCTGGTGGTGGTATTTTCTACCCAATAGTTGTGGCACTACATGTTGACCCACACAGTCAAACTCATAGCAAAGATTGACCTATTAAAATATCTACTCAACAAGCTTGCTCTAACAGGGAGACTAGCCAAATGGGTCATGCTCTTGAGTGAATTTGATATCCAACATGTGGATAGGAGAGCCATCAAAGTTCAAGTGATTGTTGATCAGTTAGCTAAATCTCCGTTACAAGATAATCATCCAATGAACATAGAGTTTCCTAATACAAACATTCTTACTATGACAACACAACAATGGAGGCTTTATTTTGTTGTGTCATACACAGAATGTGGGTCTGGCGTTGGAATTCTATTTGTTACACCTCAAGGACACACCATGCCAAGGTCCTATAGACTCATGTTTCCATGTACAAATAATGTAGTTGAGTATGAAGCACTAATTATTGGCATCAAAGTGGCAATTGAATGGAAAATCACATAACTACATGTATATGGAGACTCACAACTAGTCATCTATTAGGTAAATGATGAATATCAGACAAAGGATGAAAAGCTCATGCCATATAAGAAAATGATAGATGATCTCAAAGATTACTTTGTGGATATCAAGTTTGAATAGATTCCAAGGGCAAAAAACAAAGTTGTGGATGCTATGGCGACAATTGCTTCTCTCTTACAGTTACCAGAAAAATGAGGTCATTATGAGTTTATGGTAGAACAAATGTCTAACCCTGCTTATGATAATCCAGATTCTCAAACCATATGCCAATTAGTCAATATTGAATCTTCAATCTATGGAAAAACCTATGCTTACCTTAAGGACAATATCCTCCCTCTTGATCTTTCAAGAAACTAGAAACATAACTTCACCTTCCAATCTGCACGACATACCTTAATTGCTGACATACTTTACTATCGAGGTCTAGATGGTACTCTTCTTAAGTGTCTAGAACATAACGAGCCTAAGACAACTTTACATGAGGTTCATGAAGGTATTTGTGGAACTCATTCAAGTGGACTAACCCTAGCAAAGAAACTCCTTCATTTTGGATATTACAGGCCAAACATGGAGAAAGAGTCCTTTCGGTTTGTTAAGAAATGCCAGAAATGTCAAATCCATGGTAACTTAATTCATGCACCAATGTAGGAATTGCATCCGTTTACATCAACATGGCTTTTTTGTCAGTGGGGACTGGACTTGGTAGGAAAGATAAATCCGTCTTCATCCAATGGGCACAAATTTATAATCATAGCAATAGAATACTTTACAAAATGGATAGAAGCAGTTCTGTTAACAACAATCACTGGAAAGAATATCTCATCTTTCATATTGAACTACCTCATCTGTATATATGGAATTCCCCAGTCCATTGTCTCAAAGAATGGTCGACCTTTTAAAAATCAGGATGTGCAGGAACTATGTGAGAAGTTTCGTATCCAACATCATTTTTCAACACCATACTACCCTCAAGGAAATGGCCAAGTAGAGGTCTCAAACAAAATAATTCTGAAAATTCTAAAGAAAACAGTTAACGATGTTGGATGTGATTGGAATGTTCAATTAAATCCTGCTCTTTAGGCATACAAAACCAACATTAGAACACCTATAGAAGCTACACCATATGCCTTGGTATATAGAACAAAGGCCATATTACCCATTGAGGTTGAGATTCCATCACTCTGTGTCTCACTGAAGGGTATTATTCCAGATGAGGATTATAGGGTCTGTAGACTTCAAGCACTGGAACTATTGGATGAACGTCGTCAACAAGCTATGAACCATTTGATGGCATATCAACAGAGGATGGCTAGAAGCTACAATCATAGAGTAAAACCTAGAGTCTTTTAGGTTGGTGACTTGGTTCTAAAGGAAAACCCTAGAAATCAACAAGACAGAGAAAAGAAAGGGAAGTTTGAACCTAATTGGCTAGGTCCCTTTATCATCATATCGGTTTATGGATTTGGGGCCTATCAACTATCTACACATGAAGGGGATCTGTTTGATGAACCTATCAACGGTATCCATCTCAGAAATTTCTACACCTAAATCACCTAGTGCACAGTTCAAGTTTTGGAAAATGGTTACCTTGATGAGAACCTGGCAAACAAGAATCTTGGTGATAGGAAAAATACAAAAAAAATTAGAAAAGAGAAAAAAAATCATCATAAAGACTGAAAAAGTGCTATAAAAACATGTAGTGAAAACCTAGAAACATGCGCTACTTGTAATTTAAACCAACAGTTCCATCTATTGGGGGCATGTCATGGTCGTTCACTTTCATCATCATTTTTCGTCCATTATCATAACATTGCAATATGGTCATATCCCACCATAGCTTGGGGGAAAAATATGGACCTCATTGGGGGCAATAAATTTGAGTTTAAACAAATGGACAAACAGCAATAGGACAAACACAACAAAAACAAAAATCAAGATGCAACCCAACATTGAACATCAATCACCATAATAAACACACATCCATATCATATCAAAATCTAAAAACATCAGAAAATCGAACATAAAATCAAGTCAAAATGGATGATCTAATCTGAATAATGGTTGAAATACTTTAAGCAAAGGTTGGATAGTTGTACTTTGATCTTTATTATCTTTTCTTTGGAGCAACTCGATGATGTATTGAACTAGAGAAACTAAGAAGCGAAATGATATTTACTTTGTCTACTGTCTGTGAGTTAATCATTATTATTGTGTGAATTGTCACGAGACGTGCTCTACAAAGTATCACTGATGACATTCAAAATTCACATAGGAAAGTGATTGATTCTTGTCTGTTTGCGCAAGAAATGCTCAGGTCATCTTGGTTTAACTATACCTAGATGCTTGTGTTAACTTGCAATATCAAAAATCATGAAAGTAGTACTCAGGTCATCATTAGTCTAAATTATATCATTTATGCTTGTACTCACTTTCAACATTTTAAAGGCTCGATGATGATAAAAAGCACGATAAATGGACTGTTAAGATGACAATGCTTGCATATGTAGATTTGCATGGTTAAATTAGATTGCATTCATATTAGTTTTGCATCTGCATTATAGATTTTCCAAGGCTGCTGAATCAATAACATGATATAGAGCAATCATAAAATCTTTGACTGAATAAGTGTACATCATCAAGTTTTAGTACATTTTTCAATCCTATACTGGTGTATATCAATCAAAGTTGATAAACCACATTGACTAATGATATCTATATTGGCCTGCACCAGATGCGGAATCATGTCCCACATCTTTGGAAAGAACTCTAAAATCCTCCTATGATCATAACATATCACAAATCGGGTATTTAGAAGAAACTTGTCTTATATTGTAAATGCAATTGTATGTGTAGTTAATTACATACAATGGTCAACTACATATTCACTTGTGAACATTGTATTGGTGTTTTTGCAAAATGTTTATATACTTTTTAAAAAGAATTAGTGATTAAAATATAAAAGTGTATTGATAGTTAAGATGAACAATGAGTGTCGAGAAGGGTGTGGTTCGGTGGTCAAGTCGCTTGGTTGTAGTGACGGCCACTAGGGTTCAAAACCTCGCTGGGCCAACATGCTCATAAGTCTTGTGCCTTCGTTGGGCCTTTGTGCTAGCGAATTTAATTGTTTCTTGTGGTTTCTTGTACCCTCTTCATAGCTCCGGTCAAAAGTGTTTACCCCTAATAATATGAATGCATTACACCTTTTAATAAAAAAAAGAAAAGATGAACAATGAGTGAATGTCTGTTAGAACATGGAGGATAACCTTTTCAACCTTTTCCTCTGCCTATTTTTTGAGGTGAGGTGGGCCACTTTATGAGAAATACTCTCTACTCATTTTTTCTTGGAAAACAATTAATGTATGGATTAGTTGTTGCATCGGTATACCTTTGAGGACCCATAATCTTCTTTATTTCTGTTTTCTTGGATCACGCGTAGAAGAGTGGGAAATTGATACAATATTTATTTTATATCAACACCAAACTTACAGTTTATAGGACAGAATCCAGACGTCATTATTTGGGAGGTCAACTTCTGTAGTCTAGGTAGTTGGGACGCCTTATCTACAGTTTAATATCATTGTTTGTCTTATAGTCCACGGTCCAGAATTTAATATGAAAACTTTAGTTTGGACATGACGTGGTCAACACGGATGCTGTCCTCTATATATAACAAGTTCTTCGATTCATGCCTTCAAAGCCAGGCCATTTCTGTTGAGTAATGATGATGGGGGAGAAGCATATAGCGATAGTTGCAGTGTCCGCAATGATAACAATGTTTTCCCTGCAAGCTGCCCGAGCAAATCTGTTGAAGGAGAAAATAAGTCACTTGCAATTCTATTACCATGACAGGATTTCGGGAAAAAATGTGACGGCCGTTGAGTTGGCGTCGGCTCCAACCACTAACACCTCAGCTACTGTCTTCGGAAGGGTATATGTGATGGACGATCCGTTGACGGAAGGGCCTGAGCCCACCTCCAAACTAGTGGGCAGAGCTCAGGGTCTGTACGGCTCCGCCAGCCAAGAGGAACTTCACCTGCTAATGGTGGCCACCTACGTTTTTCAAGGCGGAGAGTTCAACGGCAGTACAGTCACCATGGTGGGCAATAACGCCGTGTTTACCAAGGTTAGAGAGATGCCAATTGTGGGAGGAAGCGGGAAATTCAGGCTGGCTCGAGGGTATGCTCTCGCCCATACTCACACCTTCGACGTCAAATCTGGCAATGCAATCGTTCTTTACAATGTTACCGTACATCATCACTGATTATGCTCCAATATAGTTGCCCTATATTTTATTTTCCATGTTTAGAATTTGAATGCCTGTTTCAAGCTGAAACTATAAATAAAGCTGCAGTTAGAATGTTAGATCACAGAGTATCTAACTACAATACATCAAAAACATTAAATAAATTGTAAACCTTCTGCTGATAGATCCGACGTTGTTTGTCCAATTCTTGTAGGACTTTCAACTTACAACTATTTTGCTTTTATGCTTGGGTTTTTTCAAATTTGTGTTATAGAGAAGATGATCTAATACATGTGCATGCATTGATTGTTATGGACTTACATTTTAGTTAAATATACTTAGGGGAGAGGACCTATTAGTTGTGCACCATAACTTTACGCTTCTAATTATCTTATGTGGAAATTTCAAATCACCTCCAATTTTTTACAGCAGCTTACTTGGCAAGTCCCTTGCTTATAACTTTCATTTCAGGGCCACATCATTAAATATGATGCGACATCAGCATGCTTTTTGTCAAGGTGTACAAAAAGGCCCAAAAAAAAAAGTGAGACCAATACTTGTGCATTCACATCATGGGTAGTTGAGCGCTGATGTGGCATCACATGATAGGTTGATTTTTAGATAAAAGGAATACATTTTGTTTAATAAAGGGTAATCAAGTCACAACTATTGGGCATTATATAAACAACTACTATCACAACTATTGAAACATGCTCAACTACTGGGTCCTCTCCCCTATATGTCTATAATCAATATATTTGTACATGTTATACATATTTAATCACCTTTTTAAGGTGTGCAAAATGAAAAACAATTTGATCATAATAGAGAATCATTTGTACAAAAAATAAGATTTTCTGAAAATAAAAAATATAATCAAATAAGTGAAAAAAGGAAATATAAAAAATAAGAATTTGAAAATGTAAACAAACACAATTCTAATTATCAACTTTAATTGTAAATGTTAAAATCAAGCATAGTGTAGCAACTTGCTCATGAAAGGATGTTGATGTCATTCAATAGCATAACAATATGATATTTTAATAATGCAATTGGATAGAGTAATCTTGCGTGAAATTTTTGATCTTTTAAAATGATGAACATGGAATGAAGTATTTATAGATTTTTTAAAATATTAGATGAACAATGACAATGTGATCAAATATTAGGAGTTAATTAATTTGGTTGTGGAGTCAAATCGAAGAGGTAGAGAAGGTGACTTAACAGCTTATGAAAATTTGTCATTTCAAGCTCCTAGGATGATAATAATAAATTTATTAGTTCATTAAATTGATAATGAGAAGAAATAGTTGCTATTTAGAAGAATAGTAGGTTCCAACATTGTTGAACTCTTGGCTAAGTTTATTTAGTGATTAATTGAAATCATGCCTTGGAAATTGTAAGTTAACATATAGAGTGAAGAGAGCACGACTACATGGCAATGCTTTAGAAGGAGTCAGTTCTCATGAGGATTGGATAGAGTCTCAACCATCCAAGAGTTCTCATCAAGATACATAGCTAGAGTTCAGACCATAGATACTCTAGGCCTTACAAAACTTGATAGGTGTAATACAAAAGAGAATACCACTAGTAGTGGATGTACCACATGAGGATTAACCTAAGATAAAAGAGTATATTCTAGATTTATGTGGTTGTATTAGGAGACCCTCTTGACTTCAAGAGGTTCATGTTGAGGAAATAATGGATTAGTTAGTACACATTCCACCACACCTCATCATTCCCATCAACAACTAGAGGTAGAGGTTGCTCAGAGAACATCTTGAGATGTAGGAAATTAGATTCAAGAGTTGAATTGTCTCCAACCACCCACATCTTAGAATTGGTCAATAGGGTGGAGGCAGCATTTTGGTTACTTAGTCTTGATCATGCTTTAGGTTGTACTCATATGATAGAAACCTTAAGG
This sequence comes from Sequoia sempervirens, assembly GCA_007258455.2. Taxonomy (NCBI): domain Eukaryota; kingdom Viridiplantae; phylum Streptophyta; class Pinopsida; order Cupressales; family Cupressaceae; genus Sequoia; species Sequoia sempervirens. Next base: position 398,178,785 of record VDFB02270651.1, on the reverse strand, counting down.
CTATATTTATAGTTCACCTTTTGATAGGACCCACATCTACCTGGTGGCTCTAGGAGGAGCAAAAGAATTAGTGTATATTGGGTCCTCTTTTATGGAATCTAGCTTTTCCAAGCAGTTCAAAGCATGATATATTTTAGAACACTTGCGTCAAAGTCATATTGATGAGTTCTATAATTTTTACTAAAGAGGCCTAACAATGGTACAATATGGGAGTTAGTTTTTGGAGCTATTTTGAGGTTTAGACTATATTCAAGATGAGAAATTACTTATCAATCTCTTCATTGGTGTTATGAACCCCAATTCTTAAGTCCTATATGTATGGCCTCTAGAGGACCTTATGGTTGTTGTGAAGAATGGATAAATTATAGAAGAGGCTCATAGTAGATCATAAGAAGCATATTTTTATAGAAATCCATTTCCATTGAAGGGAGAATTTGAATTTCTACATGGACACATAGACCACAACATCGACAAACATAGACATAGAATTCTAGATCATAGAATGCTGCACAAGGTGAAATTATAAGGCATGATAAAAATAGGGTCCATGAAGATATCAAAGACCCCAAGGTAAACACTCAAGACCGCAAAATATTAGTATTCATTTAAAAGGGGAGAGAGTAGTTTTAGTAGACTTAAAATGTCTCAATTTAGGAGGAAACACCCAACGAAGGTTCAAATGATAGACCTTGTTATTTGTGTAGTGGTGTGGGTACTTGGCGAGAGAGTGTTTGTAGGGTTTTGGAGTTAGGTCCCATTCTATATTTTTTAATTAAATATTTGGAGATGTGGGAAAGGCCCATAGAGTTTTTGTAATGATTGAGAACTATTAGATTGAGCATTAGGCCACAATTATTAACTATGTAAGTATTATTGATGATGTCAAACCAGCAAGGAAAATTGTTGCAAAATTATCATTGATGTCAAACCAACAAAATACTATCATTGATATTAAAGCTTTTCATGCCAAATGATTCTTAATTATTCTAGTCCATTCATGTCTATTCGTGGGCTAGTAAATATTTTGGTGATTTGGTCTTCTTTAAACTGCATCAGAGTTAGGGTTTCATGCTCTGATAGGGTTTTAGCCATAATTATTCTAAACCTAGATTATTTTGTTTGGGTGCAGACTTTATGTTATATTTCATCATTGAATTTCCCTAGGTGGTTTCCAATCAGTTAAGCTACATCTTATGCCCCTAGGCATTGTTAGTCTATTGGCCCTATGCACCACTTGACTCAATTCCAAAATATTTTTCCTAAGTCAAAACTTAATACTTTAACAAAAAAAAGGATGAAGTTAGCTAGATAGGTGTCACTATATAGTGCAATAGGTCATTTTGAGTCTGCTCTGACCATGTTGAGTTTGTTGTGGTGTGGCAAGATGACAAGTGTAGGGTTGGCAAAGTGCATTTTTGCTAGTTTGAATTGTATGGAATTTGCAGTGACGCAACATATTGACACATGTTTAGAATGACATCAAAGGAAGAAATGCCACATTATCTCATGAGCACATCTTAAGTCTATTCAGAACTTATCAAGTTTGTAGTGAAGAGGTATGATTTAATAAGTGTTAGGTTTTTAATATAGCATGTTTTGAAGCTTTTAGGATCATGTTGCCTTTATAGTGAAGAATTGTATTGATCCATGTAAAGTTAATCAATGGTCAGTGAAAAAGGTACATCAGATCAATGGACACCACAAAAACATATTTTGAAGATTTCATGATCATTTTGAGTTTGTAGTGTTGTGAGCTATTGATGTGTGTCTAGGGCAGATGAATTTTTAACAATACATTGGCAGCTAGTGCATGACCCTAAAAAGGAGAGAGAAGGTCTTGCAGTGTTGTAAAATTGTGACACACATCCAAGAGTTTTCAATGGTGAAAAGGTGGGAAAAGGGGGGAAAACCTAATTCCCTTAATAAGGAAAAATTATGGTTCAAGGTCCCTCTTTCCAAGATTTTATTAGAATACCAACCATAAAGCCAAGAGATTGACTTTCAACCTCAACAATGAGTCAATTAGACCTAGGTTGGTAATTCTTTAAGGAAAAAAAATGATAATGAATGCTTTGAAATAATGAAACTAAATGAACTATATGACCTAGTATGTAAATTAAAGATTCCCAAAGATATAAAACCTATAACAATAATTTATAGGTAGATCTAGTAGATATCTGAGGGTATGTACCTATCACCAAAAGTTGATTCTAGAATGTCTAGGAGGACTAGTTCGACCCTAGGTGAATGGGTCCTTGATAGGATTTATGAAAACACTTTTTATAGTCCTTTGATGTTGGATCTAAGATGCTAATTTCCACTTGTAAACTTGTTAGAATGACAAAAATAAATTATGTAACATAGTTTATGTGTCTTGGCAAGAATGATGAGAACAAATGAAAAAATGCAAAATTATTCTTCAAGATCTCTTTAATTCTTCTTCAACCTATAATCTACACATACACAAAGAGAAAAAATGTCTGTTTGTTTGTATTGCATTTTTCCCTAGTCAAACCCCACTTTCGTAATTAAACCTTGATAAAAAGATAATGAAAGGGAAGGAAATGATGAATGAACACTTGCTACAACTCACCAGACTTCAATGGATTCCTTGAAGGACTGAATTCATACACATCTCTTCAAAGGAATTGGATCTTTCTTTCTTGATTTTCTTAAATGCTTGAATGTATGAAGACCTACAACACTTATTAGCCTTGATAAGACAATATGAACACACATAAACATAGACATGATGTTAGGATCTTGATTTCTACTATAAATGACTGATAATACTACTCTTGAATTCTCTTGACAATAATATTTACTCTTGTATTTCTCTCATAAAGTGTATGAGAATGTTTCTTAGATTTAAAATGATCAAGAGACTATGCATTTATAGGTGTTTATCTAATTTCTCAAAAATTAGATTCCAAAAGTTGACACTTACAATTTTAATTTGGATCATTAGAAGGCCACCAAAAACATATTTTAATTGGTTCCTAGCAGATAAAGGTGACTCATTTGCCCCGAGTTGAATGGGTGATGGCCTATATTTCTAGGACATTCATATTCCATGAAAATTTAAATATTAAATGTATTTATTTAATGTTGGTTCTCCTTTCAAAAAATGGTAAGAATAAGGCTTTGGAATGCATAATTTCAAAAATTAGAATCTCAATTATGTCCAATAAATTAAGGGACCCAAACATAGTGTGAAATTGTAAAGGTGTATAGTCTCCTACACTATATTTAGCCCCCACTTTAGTGAGTGTATAAACTTATGCTTAGACTCACACTAAAGTAGAGAAATATATGTCAAGGGAGGTCAAATTGTACAACTATTATAGAGATAGGATAACTAAGGATTAATGAGGTGGCCAAGCCCCCAAGGTATAAGATCCCATGACAAACCAACAAAGGAACAAAAAAACACACGTGTAGAAACAAAACAACGTACACCAACATGTCCAATGTCAAAGTTAATGTAAAAAAGGAAAAATAAAAAAGGATGGACTAGCAAGCCTATGCTATATGTCCATAAAATATGCCAATGCTACTCTAGGTTCAACACTAGTGAACAAAGTGAAGCAAAAATGCCAATTCACTTTAGGGGGTGTAAAAACTTACCTCAGCGGGTGCAAACAAAATTCACCCTAGGGGGTGATGGCAGCTTCAAATTCTGCAAAATTTGAAGTGTCTATGATGAAAAAATTTGATCTACACACTCAAGAACGCACCTAAAAAATCTGTCCAAATGGCCTACTTTGGAGGGTCACAATTCAAAGCTAGTTGATTTTCATGCCAAACCCCTTGGTAGACATACTCATGTGACATATGTAAACATGCATGTCAGTTTTTAGCTTTCCATGATGAGTTTCGATAGTGTTTTGAAAAGCGCAATTGGAGGGTTTTGGCATTGTTTTGTTTGCAAACTCTTTGTCCCGCAAAGTGACCTCCTATTTGAGCTGATATTTCACAATTCAATATTTTTCAAGACAAAAAAATTGTTGATCTCCATTTTCAACACATTCATATGCTCCCTGGTCCAGTTTCAGAGCCTCATGATAAGATTCGGTATTTTTACCAAGCCAAAAGCAAATGCAGTTTGTTCAGTTTTTACATATGCATTTTCAGAATGTTTCAAGGTGGTCAAGTTTGACCCTCAATATCTTTTGATGAATGTGGATTGAAGGAAAGCCCTCTTGCACACATACTCAATGGACCTAAATTATTTAGTTTTTCCAGTGGTAGCCTCCCAAGAGGTGATTTGATATTTTTTCAAGGAGGTGACTTGGTGAGCCTTAATTGGTCTTTAACATGTACAGTTGTAGAAAAGTCTGAGTGAGCCACTTTGTCGATTAAAATATTGTGCTTCAGAATGAACTTGTTAAGTTGTTTGTTACACTAAGTTTTTTGTTCAAATGTTAACATGCCTGCTTAGTCTTAGGCCCCCAGGATGACTTCTGATGGGTTATTTAATCATCTTTTGACTACAACAGGGGCAAAATTGATGTTCCAGAAAGTTTCAAGTTTTGCAATTCTAAGGGCAACCCATTTCTCATTTTGGTCCTAAACATCTCCAGCTCCATTTTTGTCAAAAGCAAGGGTCATCTAATGCATTATTTTAATGCATTTCAGCCATGGCAAAGGCATTTGGTAGGCTAGTTTACAAAGGAGGTACCTGAAATATTTTGACGATGCAAGTTTTGAGGAAATGGGTTTTCTCTAAATAATTTATAATGCCACTACAAAAATTTCCATGGCTCCAGGTGTCCCGATTTTCCCACAATAAATTTTCCTAGCCGTAGCTGAAATTAAATTTTCACTATTTCCTAATGTTCAAATTGCACATATTTAAAATATCTTGCATATTTTAAATATTCTAAAAGGAAAAATGCACAGGAATAAAGGAATTATTAGTGAAAATTAAATATTGTAAAGTTTATAAAGTTAAACTTTATAAAATACATTTTTTTTTGCATGGCAGTCTCTCCCGGCACCCATGAAAGTTTTTTATCATGGCAGGAGGTGCTCATGGGGAAGCGAGGATTGGAGGAATTCAAACATCCGGGGGAATTTTAATAACATTTGTAAACATTTGAAAAGCCAAAGAAAATATTAAATCAAATATTTTACAATGCTTTTGGAAAGCTTCCCCGCCAACCCATGAAAGAAATGCTCATGGCACAGGAAGCTCACAGGCAAGCGAGGAGAGTGCTAGGAGGATACTGCAATGAAAAATGGAGTGTCTACTTTGACACGACAGTGTCTCTGATGTATTTTGGGGAGCATTAGGAAATATTCAGGCAAGTAATGTTGCAAAGTGGAATGTTGTTCACGTTTTTGATCTTCCAAGCAGTTTTTGAAGGCTCTATTTGACTCAAAATTGCTGCTCCATGGTTTGAAATCAGCCATTGATCATTACTAATACCAAGGAAAATATTTTAAGTATGTTTGGAATGAATTTTGGTTGCTGACAGCTGCAAAAACACCTTGTCATTGAGAAAAACGACCCTGACTTGCATTGTTAGTAAAAATGTATCAAATTCATTTAAAGAAATGCCATTGTCAACCAGGGCTTCAACAGGAGAATATGGAGTGTCACATCTACAAACAATAATGATTCCGCCATGGTTAAAGTGGAGCTACAAAGCCTGGAGGATGCAAGCTTTCCCCACTAGCCCGTGAGGAGAAGGACTAACATCAGCATAGAGGCATGGGGAAGTAGGGAGGAGAGGTATGGATTTAAATAAATCCATCTTTTACAACTATAAAGCCTTATTTTAAAGCTTTAAATCTTGGGTTGCTCGTGAGCCCGAGTGATTTTTTAATACCATGTGAAAATGCAGTGGGAGAATGGGAATTGGAAGGTAAGCTTGTGGTGGGCCCAACAAAAGGTTTTAAAAGGAATTCCTTATAAACATTAACATTTGTTGCTCCTGGTGAAAATTAAATGAGGAAAAACATTTAAAAAATGAAACAGTGCTGATAAAGTGATTAAGTGATTTCACTTTTAAAAAGGGAAAAGATTTAAATGTGTAGTGAAATACAAAAGGGATACGGGTATAATTTTATTTGCTTGATTATAATTTTTAAAGCCCTCACATTTTACAGCAAAACTAATTTTCAAATAGAAGGTAAAATAAAATGTAGAAAGCGGGTGAATTTCTTTTACCCGAGGGAAATGTAAAAAGGGAAAATATTCTAAGTGGAATATTTAAAGTATTATGTGCACACCTAAAATATTTTATTTTTCCAAGTAACAAAGTTGAAAGCCTCCTTTATAAAGTTAAATGATATTCTTTGCTTGGAGTAGAAATGTAAAATTCTCTAGGTGATGGAAAGTGCAACATAATAAAGAGTAGAGGAAAAATGAGCTTTCATAGGAAAGACAAAAATAGATCCAGCTGCAGGTAAAACAAAGTGAAATGTGAAAAAAAATTTCATTGAAAGGAAAATGGAGAGCTGAAGAGTAAAAGGCTTTTATAGAAGAAGGGAACATTTGTAGCCCCGGTAAAATGGAGTGAAAGAATTTGTTGGTGGTCAATAGATATTTTCTACAGCAAGGGCATAATGAAGAAAGTCATCAAGAAGGGAATATTTTTCTGTTGCAAATGAATGATGGCTCTTCATGGGAAAAAAAAAGCTTTCATTTGCAAGGAAAAAAGAGGGCAAGATACATTAATCTAGGGGCAGATTGAAGATTCTTAAGGATGCAAAGGGCAGTTACAAATCAATGGAGAAGAATGCTTCCAAGTGTCACATGAAGGTGTAGTTTTAGGGTTTCTCTTTCTATATTTTCTTTCTTCTTCTCACTTGTACAAGTTCTAAACTTTTGGTTTTAGGGGAAGGAAATAGAAAATGTTTAGCTGGGAGTTGGAGTTTTATTTATAGTAAATGAATGTACAGATTTCCATAACTATGTCAATTATTTTGAGCAAATCAATGAAAATATTGCAGAAGTTATCTCCATTCTGTGTTCTAAGATAGCATGTGGATTAAATATATCAATGGTATATTGATTTGTTATTGCAATCTTTTTGCAGTTGTGTGATTTGTGTATGGGTTCCTTCAAGTAAAGAATTAAATTTTGTATGCAAATTACTGTGGGTTTGATAGAATGAAATGGATCTTCAAGTATGATCATCTAGTAATATGAGAGGTCACATAATGTAAAGCATTAATTGTTAAAGGGCCACTAATTTTAAAGAAGTTGTTTAAATTTACATTCATGAACTTAGATTTGACCACATGCCTTAGGATTAGGCACTGATCTGTGATATTGCCCAAATCATTTTCAAGAATAATCTAAATCAATCTAAAAACCTTTTTACTTTGATGTTAGTTTTCTTTGTTGTTTAAGTTATCTATGTTCTTTGTATCTTCATGGCATTTGAAAGAGTATAGAGGCTGTATTTGAGAGAATTTCATCTATTAACCCTCTATGTGTTTGAGATGAAGATATCTAAGTTATTGGTTCTCAACAATGTTCAATGCAAATGGGATTATGCTTGAATCTCGTATAATTTACAATATCCATCACTCATATATCTAAGAACTATCCACTATCATAGGTCTATAATTTTTTGTTTGGCATAAGGTTATCATATATTCAAGCCTACAATTAGGAACACCCTCCTAAGTCCTGTGGAGCTCAAAGTGCAGAAGGCTCTCATAGCCTTGTTCATTGGATTTTCTTGTATTCAATCCATTTATAGTGTAGAATTCTTTGTGCTAAATATTTAATCCCCTAGTTTAGGCAATATGCTTCTCCTTAGGGTTGAAGGTGGCAAGAAAAATAACCAATAGATTGGCAACTCTACTGGGGAATAAGTTGAAAAGAGTCATTCAGTTTGTTGATCTGTAATTTTGGGTCAGAATGATCCAAGCACCTACATACTTGAAGGAGATTGTTGCAATTTTTTTGATGTATTCTTGAAGTCTAGTGCTCTGTTGGTGGAGAGAACTCAAAAATACATAGATCTTGGAAGAAACTTTCTACTGCTTGAAGATCATTTCCTCTTTCAAAGAGGTGGAAACTCTACTTTAATTTCTACATCATCAAAAGAGTTGGTTGTAGCAATTCTCATGTATTCTTCTATTGTAATATTTTTGTATGAAGGTTTTCAACAAATTTTCTAGTTAATACTGTCCCTTATCCAATACTTTGAGATACTAGTAAAAAGGGAAATGAGAAAGTGAGATATTCTGAAAAGGATATTGAGAAGAAATTAGTTGTAGAGGGAATACATTTTATTTGTAAAAATGTATTGTTGTCCTAGTTCTCCCTCTAGAAGTTGTAATAACATTCTTATTTCCTCAAAGGAAAGTGTTCACGAGTGAAAGATACGACCCTCTGAATTTTAGTAAAATCCAAGGTTACCCACATTTTGTCTCAAGAAGAATCAATGAATGTTTGCCTAATTTTAGAGGAGGTTTTGAAGAATCAACATCACCACATGTACAAGATTTTCTTGATGTGATGAAAGACTGTCAAATAGGAGAAGAGGATTCTATCATGAAGTTTTTTGTAAGAACTTTAGAAGATACGACTGAATATTGGTTTTCTAGTTTACCAATGCATTCTATATATTCATGGCAAGGGCTTGAGAAATTGTTCATGGATGAGTTTGGTGAAGTGAATGATGACTTCTTGTCTGAAGAAAGAAATCTACATACCCAAGAAGAATATGAAGAGAAATCTGAAAAGGAGGTTGAACTTATGTCATCTATGGATACATTGTGTGATATAGAAATATTGGAGGATTAATCCATCTATGATTTTCACGATAGATTCATGAAAGTTATGTTTGCTATATTAGAATCAGAAAGACCTGATGAATTATTTTTCATTGCTTTGTTCTATGAGAATTGTGAACCAAGTTTGAGTACTATGCTAGCTCACTTGAAGCCCCCTAGCCTTAAATGTTTATATCAATGGCTACCAGTGATTGAAGAAATGGTAGAGAAACATGGAAGTCATCTATTAGCTAGATTATGTGATGGTACTTTTTCAAGACTTAGTCCAATGGATGCGAATGTTGTAGCAAAAGACAATGATAATGTATCTTGTAATACTGAAAGACATGGTGAGATAAATGAAATATGTGAACTTTCTTCTATTTTCTCTAAAAATGCAAAAATAGAGAGCATATATTATGTAGCAAATGAAGGTTGCAACAATGCAGATGACACTGAAAGTATTTTCTCCTCTATTGACTTTGAATATAAAGTTGAAGATCATGTTGATTCTAAAGTATAATGTCCTCATGATGAGACAAAGGAGTTTGTTGATCCAGAGAATACTCTTGAAAATGGTGGTATATCAAGTGCAGATGATAAAGGATGCTATGAATTTCAGTTGGATAGGTCATTCACAAGTAGCTGCAGTGAAGAAATAAATGATGGTTTTTAGTTTGAAAGTGAAGAAGGTAGCCCTACTGATTGTTGCAGAAGTGTGAACAAAGAAGGAGATATGTTTGCAAGAGGTTCATTGGATGAATAAGTTCAAGTAGTTGGTTATGAGGAGCATGCATATGTTGATAATGATGAACAAGGAACTCCTATTTTGTTTGATGCTTTACCTTCTTCTACTTCTTTTGCTGACTTTGAAGTTATCACTAAATTTTTGCATGAGGATAAGGTCACTCATCCTAGGAGATGTATAATATCATCACTAATAAGAGACCATGTAAACAATAAATGGGAGACTCTATATGCTCCCTCTTTAAATGTTAGTGTACTTGCTACACCAACGTTTTAAGGAAATACATAGGGATATAAATAAGAAATGCACCTAGGACAAGACTACCTAGCCCTTGCCCCGCAAGTGTTGGACAAAGATGATCCAAGATAAATTATGATATGGTGCTCCTTGTAACATAAAAGATAAGTATGCATAAATTCATTACATGTGGTAGTGAGCATGTTATAATTCTACAACTATCACATGGAAAGGAGTAAAGTAAACAATTGTTAATCTATTATATGATCATATTGACATGAAAGATGATCAAGTCCTTTCAATAACTTATTTAAAGCATATCATTCATTGGTAAGATGTCCAAGTGTTGTATGATATGCATAGTAAGACATGTTTCTAGTTTTCCCTTTCTTATTTTCTCAGATAGGTGGTAATGTAATCAAATCCGAGCGGAGAAATTTATCTATGGTCCATTCAGTCTCAATTATAGTATGTAAAAATTGTAGCTTCTTAAGTTTACAAGGCTTGTTTTTCTTACTTGATTAAGAAAATATTCGATGTGAAGGTGGGGGATCTTGATATACTAATCCCTTAGTTTCTTCAAATTTTATTTTTTCTAGAGAGAATGTACTTCATGCTCATTGTGAATGTCACATGATTTTTCAAAATTCTAAAGCCTTGGCCATAAGTTTGTTCCAAATCAATAGGCATATTGTTAACTTTGTCCATATAGGATAAGAGAGTCTCTAATGTCATAGATTCCTTGTGTTTACTATCAATGTGTGCTTCCATGCTCTTTGATTGACATATACACCTTGTGGTTCTATTTTGGGATGTAAAATATTGAACATGTCAAAATTTGTCACTATTTATGAATAAGAAGACATTGGATTCAATTGACTCTAAATAGGTTATAGATTTGATTGTTATTATCATTTGATTGCATGTCATTGACTTTGAAGCCTCCTATCATTTCATGTTTTTATTAGCAAATGCATGGAGGTATTGTTAGTTGGTTACATGTTAATCATTTTTTTGGAATGTAAAGGTTAGATAACTATTATCTCACTCCTATTGACCTGATTGTAAAGTTGATATCAAAAATTCCATAAATTTATACACCATTAACTTTAATTTCATCTATGAGTTCATTTTCAATTCATCCAATCTTTAAATGCATCCAAGATTATAAGATTATAATGGTTGTTTCATTGTCCATTACGTTTTTTTTTTTAAAGGGGGTAAAAATTTATTAAATCAAATAAAAAACATAAAGCAATAGGCAAGAAGCCCACAAAGAGCCACCAACTGACCAATAAAAATAGTCCCCAAAGGAACCCAAGAAAAGAAGCAATTACAAATAATTGTCCTCCATGATTAACTTTTCAAGGGATAAGAAATACTTTTAGGATATAAGTCCCCAATCATCAATAACCCAACCCACCAAATTCTTAGAAGCCCACTTTGCCAAGATATCAACCACCTTATTCCATTCCTTAGGAATATGAAAAAAAATAAATTTCCAAATAACTACATAGATTCACAATCTATTTGACCACACCAACCATTTTTGATAATTAGCACCATCCACTCTTGCTCATTTAGCATATCAACCACAATTTGTGAATATGACTAAAAAATTGTCCTTTTCCAACCCAAGGAACAACCTCTTTCAACAACATGAAGAATCACAAGGGCCTCCATGAGATTATTAGAATGATTCACCCTTATAAATAGAAAATAAAAAATACCACACCTCCATCACTGTCTCTACCAATACCTCTAATCCCTGCATGCCCAGGATTATCCCTAAAAGAGACATAGTTTTTTATCTTCAAAATACCTTGAGGAGGAGGGTGTCACCAACCCTCTCAATGAATCTTCCTCTTAGCTTGATGAGGACCATTATGAGTAGAGAATCCAAAACCACTATCCACTAGGTTCAAATTCCTAAAAAAACTCAAACCACCAAAATTCACATACACTAAAAGGTCATATTTTTCTAAGATAGTCTCTTAGATCCTGTTGATGATCTTCCCCCATAAATGAGCCCCTACCAGCTTCACATCTTGGAAAATACTTCAATTTATTTCTAACCAAAGGTGACAAATGATAAAATTAGGACCAAAAACCCAAGAAATCTAAAAGAAAGCAATCTTAGTAGGAGGTCTTCCCAAAATTTCCCAAAACTCTAACAAAGAGGAGGCATTTACATAAGCATGTCCCTAAACTCCCCACTAGAAATACTAAATATTTATAGAGTAGGTACATTGAAATAAAAGGCGTGAAGTGCACTCCTTGTTGGAATATGGTGAGGGCTCCCCTCGAGATTAATGACATGGACTAACCGCCTCCCATGGATCTATTAACTTTGATGATTGTGTTAGGCATTAAAAGGTCAACCTTTTGGTGCAACAACAACTGTGGGTCCAACAATTGGTATCAGAGCCAAAGGTGTTGGGTTTGAATCCCCTCAGGTAACACTAAGGGGGAGATTGTTGGCATATGGTCAGCACTCCCCTCGGGATTCGTGACATGGACTAACCGCCTCCAATGGATCTGTTAACTTTGACAGTTATATCAAGCATTAACAGGTTGACCTTTTGGTGCAATGACAACCATGGGGCCAACACTCCTCACTATTATTGCACAAAACAAAAATTGAAGGAACCTAGAAGCCTCTCTTTTGTAGATTCTCCCAAGTAAAACATCTATTTTGCATAGCCAACCATAAGAAGAAGTTACACTCAAGCCAAGAAAATTTAATCTAAACCTACTTCCACCAAGAAACCCCAACCTTCCCATACAACTATCTATCCAACTTCATATACCTAGAAGCAATAGAAAATTTTCCCTTTTGATCCAGACCCCAGACCAAAATATCCTCCCCCTTAAGAGAACTACACATTCTACTAGCCAAAATGCTAGCAAGCTCTTGTCTCACCTCCTCAGTACCTCTTAGAAGCCACTCCTAAGGATCCTTCCAATGAAACACCTTCATCTGGCCCAAGACCTAAATAATTTTGAAGTCTTCCACCTTACTCCAACCTACTTCATTCAAAATATCATAAAGAGTTTTAAAATTAGGAAACATAGATATGATAGGTGGTAACCATCCCAAGAATCATAGCAAAAAAGAGCTTATGAACCCTTATTGAAAATCCGAAAGAGACCCTCCTTTATCAGCTTTGGCCCTCTTTTGAGGATGTCCCAAATCATAGACCCCCTACTGAGGAGACCATACTAAGGAACACCACAATAATTCGCCCCTCAAAGATACTTATGAGTGAGAATTCTAGCCCAATCATGATCCTAGAAAGCACACCATCACTAGTATAATTTATTTGCTAAAGCCTCACCATTCGAACTAGTAGACTTGAGCCCCATACCTCCCTCCTATTTTTGCTTGCAAAAAGAATCCCACTTCACCAGACTCTACTTTTAATTAAGAAGATTACCCACCCAAAGGAATTGGTGAGCGAGAGCATAAAACTCCCTAACAAAGCTAGTGAGAGCAACTTGCACAGAAAACTGGTTGATAGGAACATATTGAACCACATAATTGAGGAGGACCACACACCTAGTAGAAGAAAGCCAAGTTTTTGAGTCTAATGACTAACCATCCCGTAGAACTTACCATCCTACCAAAAATATCTAGGTTGAGAATCCACAGTACAAGGGGAATCCCCAAATAAATTAAAGGAAGAGAGCCAATTTGAAATTGAAGAATCTGAGCAATCTAGACTGAATAAGCTGAGGTATATTGAAGAAGAAAATTGAATATTTTTTGTCATTAATCTTTTGAACAAAGGCAGCCGAATAAGTATCCAAAGCCTTCCTTAAATTCATTGCTTCATTTATCCTTGCCATGACCATTAAGGCAGTATCATCAAGAAATTAGAGATGAGAAAGAGGAAGAAAAATGTTACCCCTCCACCCTTAGATCAGCCCTTTCTGAACATAAGACTTGACAAATCTTCTCATCCCCTCTACCATAATAATAAAAAAATAAGGGACAAAGGATCCCCTTCTCAAAGATCCCTAGAAGCTCCAAATAACTCCGAAGTTTCCCCATTAATAAGAACCAAAAAGGAAGTAGAAGTCATACAACACATGATCCAATCAACCCACTCTCTATCAAATCCAAAAGTTGAGAGAACCTTCTATAGAAAGGCCCATTTAACTCTGTCATAAGCTTTATCCGTATCTAATTTAATGAACATAAGCCTTTTCCTTAGAGATCATCATAGAATGAATGGCCTTAGTTGTAATTATAACTCCATCAAAGATTTTTTTGCCAACAACAAATGCCCCCTACTCATTGGAAATAAAAGAACTAAACCAAGGCTCAAGCCTTTCTGCAATCAGCTTAGTAATAATTTTATAAATGACATTACAAAGAGAAATGGGTCAAAACTTATCCATGGAGCAAGCACCTTCCCTTTTTGGAATAAGAGCAAGAAATGTGAAGTTCATTTCCTTCAACATTTTCTTATTCCTCGATGACTTCTAAAATACCTCCAAGAGATGAACCTTAATAATCTCCCATAAAACTTGAAAGAATTCAATAGAAAAACCATCTAGGCCAGGGGCTTTAGATTTTTCATTTGGAACAAAACAATCTCCAATTCTTGCAAAGAGATGGGATGAAAAAGATCATCCTTCATCTCATCGGAAACCAAAAAAGGAATGCAAGAAAGAATAGAATTTTCCTCCACACTCACAATGGGAGAATACTCAGTAAACATAGTTAAAAAGAACTAAGAAGCCTCCCAAGAAAACCCCACCTTCAAAGAAAGTTTAGTTCCCTTTAGAGACACAATAGGTGACAATATTTCCATTTCTCCTAGCAACAATGGAGTTATGGAAGAAGGTAGTATTACTATCACCCTCATGAAGCCAATCAATATGATACTTTTGCTTCTAAAAGGTCCTCTCAGCTCCCATTCCTCAAGCACCTTAGTCTCCAAATTCTCCTCTCTAATCAACTCAACTGAAAGAACAAGGTCCTAAATCTAGCGAGTGATATCTAGTCCAAACAAGCCTGGGATACTATTTTTTTGTGGTGAAGATTCCCAAAATACTACTTTTTCCACTTCTTAATCCTATATTTCACATATTGCAACCTTTTAACAAAGGTATACATAGTTGTACCATATGCAGGCCTCCCTAAATGCCACCAATCAATCATCAACTCATCGAGTGAAAGATCTGATAATCACATGAGTTGAAACTTGAAAGAAGGGTTCTTATGAGAACTGGAAGGAATGATTAAAAATTTAATAGCCCAATGTTCAAAACCCCTCCAATCTAGGATCTCAAAGCTAGTAGCCCAACCATCACCAACCAAAAAAAAAATAGAAGAAACCTCTCGAGCCTTTCAAAGATAGCAACATCTCCACACCTTTCATTGTTCCAAGTGAAGGTACCATTATTTGGTTTCACATCAATTAAATTAAAAAAAGACTTGTTGTCCCTTAGAAGGAGAGTAGAAGGGTCAAGCCTAGAAATAGCCCCCCTTTTCTCTTGCAAACAAGAAACAACATTAAAGTCACCTACTACAATCCAAGGAAAAAGAGAAGCAAGATAACAAACATAAATAATACAAGTTTATAGTTGAGATTTACCTAGAAGATCAATATGAGCATAAACATTAGTGAAAAGGTAAGATTCATTGGATTTTAAACTAGAAGCAATCATAAAGATTGAAGAGATACTCATGGCCCACCATGAAGGAGCAACCTTTCTTGGATTCCAAAAAAAAAGCCACACCACCAAAACTACCAAGGGAACCAACACATTGACAATAGCCACTAGGCCAGATACTAGAAGCTCTATTCAACATGTTGTCCATAGTCAACTTAGTTTCTTGAATAAAGAAAATATTAAGAGAATGACATCTGATTATCTCACCAACAACCTTTTGTTTAGGGATACTATTCATACCCCTCATATTCCATGAAATGACAATTAGTTAAGGGATATATTAAGAGAATTGGTAATCTAAGGGTTTCACCAACCCTTGTCCACCAATGTCTCACCAAATAATTTAACCTTCTCTAGGTCTTTCTTATGTCCCAAATTAGAAGGCTTATTTGAATGCCCCTTTTTTATGGTTTTTGGTTGTAAACCTAGAGCATGCACAACCCCACCATGTTTACTAGAATCTGAAGACCCTTCCACCAAAGAAGGAATAGAAACCTTTGAGGCATAAATGACCTTAGGGGCCAAAGGTACTTCAGGATCCTACAACCAAGGAGGTCAATTTGTTTCCATCTGACCATCCTTTAGAGTCATCTAGGATGGATTTTGATTAATATCTAGCCTATCCTAAAAAAAAATCACCTCTAAGGATCCACCATGGGAGGGAAGTACTTTAGGAATTCCCTCTTCCTAAAATAAATCCTCCAAATATTTGAACCAGTTAAAGATCCCATCATTCTCTATATCCTTAAGAGTTCTCTTTTGGCCCCTCCTTTTTCTTCTAGACTTAATAGACACAAATTTGTCCTTGTCCATGGCCCCCTCAACCAAACATCGCTTCCCTTTATCATTGGTAGGAACAATGTTGGAAGGATACCTAGATGTAGTAGCAACTTGATTGAATCGAGGACATTTTCTTTGCAAATGCCCATATTCATGACAAATATGGCATTTGAAAGGAAGGGTTTCATAATCAAGGTGCTAAATCCAAGAAGAGGAATAACTGCATATCTCCAAAGAATGTGGAAAAAGATTATTTAAGTCTATCTCAACACATATTTGAGTATAAGAGATTATCATCTTATCAAGAGTTTGTTGAGTCAGACCAATCGGTTTTCCAAGCAACAGAGCAATCATATGAAAAATGTCACTTCTCCAAAACTCAATTGGAATTCGAGGAAGACGAACCCAAACAAGAACCCTTGAAGGTATTTCCTCAACCAAATTGAACCTTGCATGCCATGGTTTCATAAAGAGACCAATTCGATTAAAAAAATAGGGCCCTCCCTCAAAAATCCCTATTTTAGTCTACCATTCACATAAACATAACCAAAAATTAATTATTAGAAGCCATCATTACCTCCATACCCCCTTCAGGGTTCCAAATTCAATGAGCCTGAGATTCAAGACCTAGCAACGAGAGTCGAAGACCCAAGAATTTACAGATTAGAGCATGATTTTTCATGTAGGAAATATCCTTCGAGATAGAATTGGATTGAATCACCAAGATAGGAAAGTCTTGGAATCATTCCGAAAATCCATTCAATTTCTTGATTTTGGGAAAACTATTCACAAAAGGAGAACCATCCCCAACTAAAAATTTGTTTAAATGCTCCATAGTCTTTACATGAAGGAGGCAAAAGGATCAACATGATCCATTCCATGAGAAGACATAAAACTCCAAGAAGCACCATGTTTCTCCATTAAACAAACAAAGAAAAAGAAGCCATAATATCAAGGAAGGAAACACCACTCGAACAAAATAGAGGAAAGCAAAAAGAGAACTACATGCAAAAGAAATCTCATCTCAACCACACCCCACAAAATAGAGGGAAACCAATAAAAAAAGAGCTAGTAGAATAAAGGAACATAGGGAGATGCCAGAACAAAGATTGCCTCCCAAGCAAGTGAAATCCCTTCCAAACACCACCTATGTAGCCCCCAACTCACAAAGAAAAACATTCAAGGGCACGGCTAGGGTTTCCCCTAGCTCACGCAGGCATGCACAATTGCTACACCAAAAAATGACACCATCTCCCTCCAGTGCCCTATTGCCATTTCCCATTAAGTTACTTATAACCTAATTGATGCAGGAGCATCCTAGGTTTCAAGAAATCTTACATCAACCAAAAATAGATGCATTCATGTTTTCTTGAATTTCAGTAGTTATTTGTCTAGACCCAGTCTTAGTATTTCATACCGCATTGTAACATCAGAGCTCGTGAAGTAGGATATTTGATATTTATTGAAACATCTACATCATATATGAAATTCAAGTGTTTTAGAGATTCAAGTACGAAGTTATTGCTAACAGAATATCAATTGCATTTGGATAGAGAGCAATCACCAACCAATATTGGATTTTCAAGGGTGCAAACCTATTTTGTGACTTGTGGAGCTCAAGATATCACTCCATAAGGATGCACATTCATCGAGGAACCTTAGTTCCAATCCACATCGTGTTTTTCCAAGAATCAAAGGAGATTCATTTTTTTGGCCGACCTTCACACGTTTCATCAACTTCAGGGTTTGAGACCTCTTGAGGCTAACGTGGAAGCTTTTTGGAGCTAGGAATTAGTATATATAGGCATCATGTAGTTGCATTAGGAAATCAATCAAGTAGTGTAGTAGAAAGAAAGATCTAGGGTTTTAAGGGGCTTCGACCTTCATTGTACTTCTAGGCTTTAACACCATATCATTCGGTAATCCTGTATTTCTATAAACTAGAAGGCAAGGCATGTTGCTAGAGAATAATTGATCATCCTTTATATTTCCATATGTGTTTGTGTTATTACTCATTGAGTTTCGATTGTGCTTACTCTTGTTGCAAGGTTGGACAGTCCTATTTCTGGATCCTCCATCCTTGAGTGCACCAAGTGGTATTAGAGTGAAGTTGTGAACCTTTGGGAGATCAAAGCGAGTTTGAAAATTTTGGGAGAGTGAAGGTGGACAGATTGCCGACTTGAGGCAGTTGCACTAGAGCAAGTTTGTGAAGTTGAGTAAGGCATTCTGTAAGATCTTTGTGTGAAAAGATTGCCGAATTGAGGCAACCTACTTGTGTTTGTCAACATATCACCGATTGTGAGGTAGTTGCGACCCTGTAGCCAGATCACTAACTTGAGGTAGTTGTATTGAATCCTAGGAAGAGATGCCACCAAGAAAAATTCATAATACTATTAATGTTGCTAGAAAGATGGATGAGATGGAGATGATGTGAACAATGAAAGTGAGGTTGGATGTTGTTGAAGAATATAGAAGAAAAGGCTTAAACCCTAGACCGAATGATGAAAGTGATGTTGATGAAGTTTGAGCTATAGAATGAGCTAAAGAGACCTTGGAAGAGGAAGAATCAGATCAGGTAAAGAGTATGAAGGCTATTTTGAAAATAGGAAAGTGACCTAGAATGGAGATTGTGAACTATGTTGGTAACCTAAACCCTGAGGATTTGATTGATTGGATAAATGATATTGAAGAATACTTTGAGCATGAAGAAATTGAAGATCGAGAGAGAGTGAGATTTGCGAAAACTAAGCTAAAAGGACATGCTACAATATGGTGGAAGGAAGTTCAATTGGAGAGAAATAGAAAAGGAAAAGAAAAGATCATGAAATGGGATAGAATGGTGACAAAATTGAAGAACCAATTTATACCTGTAGACTATGAGATATATTTGTTGAAGATATTGCAAAACTTGAGACATAAGGAAAAGACTGTGAAGGAGTACACTGAGGAATTTCAGAATATCATCATCAGGATCCAACACAGTGAAGCAAGTATGGAGAAAGTGGCAAGATATATCAATGGAATGTGGATGAACATTGAGGAAGAGTTCAGTCTGGTAAGGATGAATTCAGTGGAGGAAAATCTGAACAAAAGACATGAGAAAAGAAAGAGAGGTAGAGGAGGTAGATTTCAGAGAGGAAGGACACATTTCGGAGGAGAAAGATGCGGAGAAAAGAAAGGACAAAGATTCATACTACAAGAAAGAAAAGGATTCCAGTTCATACCAGAAGGGAAGAGATGACATAAATTCTTTCTGCTACAACAGATGAGATTAAAATTGTTACCGTAATGATGGATACTGAAGAGATGAGAAAGGATATGACAAGATAACTTTTAGAGGAACTTGTTTTAAGTGTGGAGGTGAAGGACATAGAGCATTTGAGTGCTTCCAAGAAATTAAGAAGAATGAAAATCATGCAAGAACTGGATATGTGGAGGAAGAACCAATAAAATCACCAAGTTTTGAGGGGAGTCCTGAGAAGGGAGAATCATTATTCATGAGGAGATCACTATTCCAGGAGAAAGAAGTACCAAAGGAAACATTGCAGAGGAAAAGTTTGTTCCTTACTAGATGCAAGGAAGGAGGTAAGTGTTCAAAAGTTATCATTGATAGTGGTAGAACAAAAAATCTAGTTTCTAAGGAAATGGTGACAAAGTTGAATTTGGAAAGAAGGAAACATCTGAAACCTTATAGGATAGCCTAGATTCAAGATGGATGAGCACAAGATACTAGTAAGTGAGCAATGTCTAGTGAAATTCAAGATAGGGTCATATTATGATGATGAAGTGCTATGTGATATTATGCCGATGGATGTATGTCATATATGTTGTTGTCACACTGTTGAAAGTACAGGAGAGACCATGGGAGGACATTAGTATGGATTTTGTGTTGGGTTTACCTAAGACACCAAGAGGATTTGATTCAGTATTTGTGGTTGTGGACATATTTTCTAAGATGGCGCATTTCATACCTTCTAAGAAGATCAGTGATGCAGTACATGTTGCAGACCTATTTTTCAAGGAGATTGTGAGATTATATGGATTACCAAAGAGCATAGTATCAAATAGGGACACTAATCTCATTGGATATTTCTTGAAGACATTGTGGAAGAAGATGAAGAAAGAATTGAAGTATAGTTTATCATTTCACCCACAAACAGATGGACAAACAAAAGTGGTAAATAGGAGTTTGGGAAACTTGTTGAGGTGTTTGACTGAAGGTAAAGTAGGAAATTGGGATTTGATGTTGCCACAAGTATAATTTGCATATAAAAATTTGGTATACCAGAGCACAGGGAAGACACCATTTGAGATAGTGACCGGACAACAACCTAGAGGAGTAACAAAATTAAGGGATATCAGTAAGGAGAATAAAAGGAGCGTGGAGATAGAAGAATTTATAGAATTCATGGAAACATTGGATACTCAAGTTAAGGAGCATTTGGCGAAGATCAACAATACCTACAAGGAGACAACAGATAAGAAGAGGAGACAAGGAGTTTGCTATAGGAGAGGAAGTAATGGTATATTTGAGAAAGGAGAGATTTCCATTTGGGACATATAATAAGTTGAAGATGAAGAAGTTTGGACCTTGTAAGATCACCAGGAAGTTTGATTCTGGAAATTCATATGAAGTGGAACTACCAAAGGAGTTTGGCATATCACCTATATTCAATATTGCAGACCTATACCAGTATCATGAAGGAGAGTCACCGGAAGACATAGAAGTTGGTTTGCTAGATTAGATAGTACATCATCTAGAGGAGATTGAGGAGATTCTAGACAATGGAGTTGGACATAGTACTAGAGGAAGGAAATACAAGGAATATCTAGTCAGATGGAAAGGAAGACCAGAGGAAGATTCATCATGGATTACTCAAGTTGAGGTGAACTGCATTGGCTTTCCTCTAGCCCCAGGAAAGTGAGAGGCTCACTTTTTTTCAACCTTGTGTTTCTGATGCAGGATCATCCTAGGTTTCAAGCAATCTTGCATCAACCAAAATTTTATGCATTCATGTTTTCTTGCATTTTAGTAGTTATCTATCTAGATCCATTCTCAGTATTTCATACCGCATTGTACGACATTGTAACATCAAATCTTGTAGAGTAGTATATTTGATCTTCATTGCAACATCTACATCATATCTAGAATTCAAGTGTTTTGGAATATCAGCTGCATTTGGATAGAGAGAAATCCTTGACTAATCTTGTATTTTCAAGGGGGTATGTGCAGGATCATCATGGAAAAAATGGGCCCTTAAGTGGCAAAAAATTCAAAAATATCAGAGTTAGGCAACTTGACATAAAAATTTGAATAAGTTATCTATATTATTTCAAATATATATAAGAATATAGAATCTATAGAAAATTGAATGTAGTTTCTAAACTACTAGGTTTGTTTAAAAAAAATATATCTATTTGGTGAAAATTTGAAATTTCAATGCAGTGGTACTTAAATTTCAGGGAAAAAATAAGAAGTAGGTGTTTGTCTGACCACCCTAACCACAATAAAATTATAATTTTTTTAATAATATTTTAGATATAAGTAGAGGACTCATGCCCCGATGTGATGCATATATTTTTGTATTTTTTTTCCAAGTAAATAATTAATTATTATTTTTTATTACAAATTTTTTTAAAATATAAAAACTCATATGTCTAACCACCTTAACTTGGTCAAAGCTTCATGAAATTCAATTTTTCTTTTTTTAATCCTATAGTGTGTGAAGCATAGAATGTGACGCATGTTTTTGGATTCAAAAAATGTGATACCGTTTGAAAGCTATAGATGTTTTTCAATCAGCCTATCAATTAGGATGTTTGTCATAATTTGAATAGTAAATGAATAATAATTAATTATTAAATTCAAAATAAAGCATAATTTATTTCAGTGGAAAGCTGAGAATCTCCTTTAAAAATCCTTTTCGTTTCATCAATTTTGGGTAAAAAAATAGTCATCAGCCACATACCCATCATATTGCCACTTTTTGGCCCATCATGATCCTACACATACCCAAGGGTGCGGACCTATTCTATGACTTGTAGAGCTCAAGAGATCATTCCATAAGGATGTACATTCATCAAGGAACCTTAATTCTAATCCCCATCGTGTTTTTCTAAGAATCAAAGGAGATTCATTTGTTTTGGGCGACCTTCACACATTGCATCAACTTCGGGGTTTGAGACCTCTTGAGGCCAACACAGACCCTTTCTGGAGCTGGGAATTAGTATATATAGGCATCATGTAGTTGCATTAGGAAATCAATCAAGTAGTGAAGTATAAAGAAAGATCTAGGGGTTTAAGGGGCTTCGACCCCCATTGTACTTCTGGGCTTTAACACCATATCATGTTGTAATTCTTTATTTTTGTAAACCGAAAGGTGGGGCATGTTGCCAGGGAATAATTGATCATCCTTTATATTTTCATATGTGTTTTTTTTCTTGTTCATTGAGTTTCCATTGTGCTTACTCTTGCTACAAGGTTGGAAAGTTCGATTTTTGGACCCTCCATCCTTGAGTGCACCAATAATTCATGCATTTCTTATGATTATAGAAAAACTAAATTTGTATTTTCCTTTACATGGAGACAAATATTTTGGTTTCTTTATGATGTAATTGGGTTATAGTTTTCACAAAACTATGCATTTATGGTGTTGTAATTTGGCATATAATAATAAAGATGGAGTAACAAAAAGCATGCTACAACAATATGTTTTAGTAGTATGACATAATTTAAATCAAAATGGATATGTTTGAGCTGCCAATGCATCCTAATTTGAGTTCATCCCATTTTTTATCACCATAAAACTATGAGGAGATTGATCTTTCATTATCTATCACAATTTTTAGGATGTCAAATCAATCATTTTGAAGCTTTGACTTCATCATTAGGTGTAAAAGTAAATAGAGGCACAAGTAGTGAATTTGAACCCAAGGTATTGAGGAAAGAGACTACTCATTTAATGCAATATTAAAATACATTTAAATTTTATCTTTTATTTCTTATTAACATATCCCTTGAACCTCTCATAGGTGCAAGTGCTAGTAAATATAGTCAAATGTACATCCTACTGAATAGCTAGATGTTTCTTTATACTACTATGGAAGGTTTTTTATGTGTCTATTTTCTCGAATAGACCACTTATACCTATACCCATTTTTTCTTCAAAATAATCATATAGGAAATAGTTAGTACCCATTTTTTTTTAAACACATGCATATAAGGATAGATTAGTACTTCCCTTCATAGACATTTTGAGGCCATATAATATAATCTCCTTTATCCTATTCTTGTGGGTTACTCATAGAATAATGGGAAATTAACAAATTGTTTATATATAAAAACCAACTTTAGACTTTTTGAACCAAATCAATATGTCATTAGTAGGTGGGCCAATTGTCTATTGCAAGGAGTAGGTATAGTCCAAAGTTTAATATCATTTTTTTTAGTTTTGATATGAGGTGGTGAACACATATGGGATATCCTCATTATATAACTAGCTCACTTGCACCTAAAAGAGGTGCAAGGGTTGCGTTGATAGTCAATTATATATAATTTAATATCTTATGTGTATAGAAGATACATTAATTTAACTTACATTATATTATGTATAAAATAATATATTTTTATGGATACAATTTTTGAAATACGATCTTGTCTTTAGGTCAATAATTTATCTTCAAGCTATCATTTCTCTTTGTGAATTTTGCTTCATAGTTTTAGTGGTCAGTTTGTTTTCGTTAAAAAATTTGGTAATTTAACACCAAATTTGTAATGGAGGTGAAATAGTTATATTGATTGTAATTTATATAGAATGTTATAAATTTGAAAATAGCATCAGGTAGATAGAGAAGCCAAGAGTTTTATAAAAGATATTAAAAATGTTCATTGGCATGTTAATATGAGATAATGTCTCAAACTTAAAGAACTATATTTTAATAACTATTGGACAAGGATGCTCTATCATCTAACATTCAAAATTAAATCATTAATAAGCAATTTCTCCTTTGCTTTTATGGCTAGGGGTTTGGGTTCTCCTTGGGTTAACTCACAAGGGTGGTTTTTTTCCTAATAGAGTGGCAAGTGTTTATCAAGTGCCACATAGCATTTACTTGAATTTAAGAACATAAATTGGCTCTTCATCTCAATTTGCATTCCACAATAAGAGTCACAAGTTATATATAGAAGGATAGAGTAATTAGAGGAAGAAATAATAAAATATGAGATTGAGCTCTATTCACATGATGGAAATAACTTCTTTGATCACAATACATTCTATGGCTTCTTTGAGCTATAGTGGTAATTTTGCTATGAAATAAATATAGATGATGGGCATGTGCAGGATCATCATGGAAAAAACAGTCCCTTAAGTAGAAAAAAATTTAGAAAAAATCAGAGTTAGGCAACTTGATGTAAAATTTTGAATAAGTTATCTATATTATTTTAAAACTGTGTAAGAATAGAATCTGTAGAAAATTGAATGTAGTTTCTAAACTACTAGGTTTATTTTAAAAAAAAAGAAAATTTATTTCCAATGAAAATTTTAAATTTCAATGCAAGAGTACTTAAATTTCGGGAAAAAATAAGTAGGTATCTTCCCACGCTAACCACATAAAATGATAATATTTTTTATAATATTTTAGATATAGGTAGAGGACTCATGTCCTAATGTGCATATTTTTTTTGTAATTTTTTTCCAAGTAAATAATTAATTATGATTTTTTATTACAACTTTTAAAAATATAAAACTTGTATGTCGACCACCTTAACTTGGTCAAAACTTCATGAAATTCATTTTTTTTTTTTAATCCTATAGTATATGAAGCATAGAATGTGAGGCATGTTTGATTCAAAAATGTGATACCGTTTGAAAGCTATAGATTTTTTCAATCAACCTATCAATCGGGACTTTAGTAGTAATTCAAATAGAAAATAAATAATAATTATTTATTAATTTTTTTTTTTATTCAAGGGGTAAACGCTTTTTACCAAAGCTATGAACCGGATACAACCATTCAACAATACCACCCCAACGAGGTTTGAACCTTGGTGGCAAGAACAACAATGCCACCTATAAACCATCACACCATGCCAATACCAGCAATAATTATTTATTAAATTCAAAATAAAGCATAATTTATATTGGTGGAAAGCTAAGAATCTCCTTTAAAAACCCTTTTTGTTTCATCAATTTTGGGTAAGAAAAAAGTCGTCAGCCACATACCCTATATATACCCATCATATTGCCACTTTTTGGCCCATCATGATCCTGCACATACCTTGATCTTGGCCTCTATTAACATGTTGTAAATAGCTTCTTTAAGCACAATACATTTTACTACTCAAGTTTTTCAGTTATAATTATACCACTGAATTGGAGTTTACCCAATTTATCATAAGAAAATGGTAGAAATCAAATCTTTGCAATGAGAATATTATGGGATTTTATGAGATAAAAGAACATATTAAAAAAGATGCAAAAAAACTCCAAGAAGGGCTGCTTATAAAATGAATTATAGTGAAAGTGACCAACCAATGACAAGGTGAACACAAAATTGGGCAAGAGATGAGGTATATGTTGATATTAATATTTCTTAGTGTGCAAGAGCAACATGAAAGACCTTTATGAGAACGGAACTCGCTACTGAATGAGAACATTGAAATTGAAAGACCAAAGAAATACTGTATGATGGAACATATAGGGATCATTTCTTATCATGCTTGGTTGGTGATCCAAGCATGAGTTTTCTACTACCTCTTTACCATATAAATTTAGAAACTTATTCCAAGACTTGAAGTCATTTGATAAGAAAATACAAATAAATGAAAATTCAAATAAGCAAGAATTGTAAAGCATACATGTGGTTGAAGAATATTCCAAATAATCAAATATGGACTATATATTCATTGTGTTCCTCACTATGTGATAAAAGGAATCTTGTAAATCCATCAAAATTGGAAGTAAATAGCATGAATAAGCTTAAAATAAGTTACATTTCAAGCAAACAATATAATGTCATTGTTTTACATATTTAATATTCACTATTAATAAAAAAATGTAATCATAAAGAATTCATTTTTTCTACATTATTTGGATCTTAGTCTATATTTGATGAAAAAGAAGAGTCCTTTGGTTAGATGAGAACCTAGAGGCATATAAGAAAAATAATTCATGGCTCATTTTGTATTGACTTATGAAAAACAAAAATTTAAACAAGATTAAATGTATTTTATATCATATTATGCATGTAGCACATTGTATAAAATATTTGTAACACTGTTATTCAAAAAAATTGTACCTTGCTACTCAACATAACAATGAATGCGATTACTATGATATGTTCATGTACTTATAGCTAGTGTTCCTATTATTAGTGATTGATAAGTTTTAGGATATTCCACCAGTTAACAAAAAAATTGGCAATATATATGCACAACAATACCAATCCAACACTTCTACTTAATAATTTTCAAGGCATTAAGCTTAAAATAATTTATGTTTAGGAATTTCTCTTATTACTTCTCAAAATTTTCACTACTTCTAGCAACATAGATCAATTTTATCCAATAATATCTAGTAGAAATAAATGGGTAACCATCAAGTCCACAGGATTTATCTTTGTTAAAAGAGAAAATCATATCTTTGAGCTTCATTATTGTGATAGGCTTCAAGAGTTGGTTATTGTCCATTTCAACCGTTGCTTTTATAAGGATGCTAGTAAATTTTGTTGAGATTGTATAACTTGGATGCAAATGTTCAAAACCAATAACAAGCTTTTGTAGAGGCACCTGGCGGCTTTACAAATAATTTCAGGCATAGATTAGAGGATCTAGTTGTTGCTTTACTTTATGGCTAGCACCACATTTATATGTTCTTTGTTGAGGATGCTTTTATAAAAATAGGCTATGCCACTATGTTTCCATCCCCACAAGGATTCATTTTTCTCAATATTTAACACTAATAATGTTATATTTTTCTAGAGGGAAGCTAGCTTATGTGATCCTTCTTTCTATTGATAAGCCATTCCCATGGTGAATTCCTGTTCCTTGGTCCTTTTTTAGATATTAGTCTTGATTTCATCAGTCTTGGTGAAAATTTTGTCAAAGATATTGTAATTCAAAATTTGAATACATTTTCAATCATGTTCTAAGTTTTTTTGAATGTACAATTATCCGTCCATGAATTTTAAGTTGTTTCCCACCTTAATGTAACTCTCTTTGGTGGCATCAAGATATGTGAGGTGAATGCTTTCAAATTTGAAGTTCAGCTCCATTTCTATCTCTTGTTTTGAATTTTTTTAACAATGATCAAATGGTGTGTCATCCTAGATGTGATTGTTAATTTGTTCTTAACAATGATCCAATGGCTTGTTATCATGATATGATCAATTCTTTCCACAATAATTTTCCTCCTTTTCTTTTATTGGACCAAGTGAAAGATCTATCTTGTAAGTCGAGATCAAGCAGACCAACCCCCTGAATAACCTCCATGAGTGTTTCCATTATGCTTGTGTTGAATCCATTGCCTCACATTTTTTCATTGAGGGATTTGATAGTGTTAAAAATTTAAAATCACCTGTTAGGATGATAGGCTCATCTTTACTGAGGGTTAGCCAATTGGATTGGTTTGAGGTATGTCATTTGAGAATTACATTGTGGGGAATTACATATATTTACTATTACATATATTGGGGAGTTTTCAATTGGAATGAAAAGAGGAAAGAAACTATACTCCAAGGAAGGCTTTCCAAAAAATGATTATATACCTAAAAGGATCTTATTTTATCATTATTATTTTTGGGGCATTAGAGTTGACTAACTTTTTTTTAATGGAGGAGAACCAAATCTATCTCAATAATGAGGAATTTGGTTTGAGCTGGGTTTTGTCGGGTACTCCAATACCTCAAATATTCCACAATATATGTCTTGGCTTCTATCAACTTGGATTGATTGGTTTTGGGTGTTCAAATCTAAATGATTTTGTTGAAGATTTCATCTAGATATGTCTTTATAATGGTTATGCGGTGTCGTCATTTGGTGACTTCCTCTTCTTCTTTCTTTGTCCCTTGCACTTTTTACTATCACATCCGCAGACCCTTGGGTATTAAATCTCCAAAAGAGAGTTAATTTGTAGTTGATGCATGTCTTTTGAAATGTGTGATATACGAGATTGATTATGTTGGTCAAACTATTACAAAACCCTGCCTTCCTTTACACTTTGATGGAAGTCCATACCTTGTTCGAAAGTGCCCATTTCGACATAAGCAGGATGCTGGAAAAATTTGGGGATTTTTACTTTACACATGCCAATTTCATTTTCTTGAAAGTTTTTTGTGCAAGTACATTTCATGAAATCACATTTCTATGAGGAATTATGTCAAACAGTTCAAGAGCCTTGTCATAAAGTATAACGGGGTAAGAAACTAGAAAGATTAACGCCCTGTGCCTTTTCAAAAAAAAATAATTAACTAGAAAATAAATAGTTGACTTATCAGTGGCAACAAGCAGCTCATGGGAATAGTTGTTAAACATCTCAGTGAGAAGAGCAATACAATTCATTTTAGGCTTGGGTAATATACTCTTGATTCAATCCATCAATCTTAGGGACTCAATCAGTAGGCAGGTGAGATGGGCTCTAGGAAAATTCACCATTAACAATTCATTGTTGGAAAATTCACCGTCATGACAAATTCACCACCAACAATTAATTACAATTGTTTGTAAAATTGTAAAATTGTCAATAAATTGTAATGGAAGCTCTTTTATTAATGGGTGAAAATTATACTTTTGCAAAAATAAATTCGAAATATTGAAAATATATTAAAAAATGTTAATGTGATTAATTTTGCGATGAATTGGTGATGGTGAATTTTCTTTGAAATGAGTTTATCCTGACAGTGAATTTCTAGACATAAATTGTTGCGGTGAATTTGCCCGTATGCAAATGTTGTAAAAATTAAATAAAAAGAAACTTTTCACATTGCAATTACACAAAAATAAGTAATGGTGATTGTAGCAAAACAAAAGCATTGAAAATATTAAAAATTATCATGATTGCAAAGTCTTACATCCAATAGCAACAAAGCTAATGAGAGAAAACGGGGCAGAATTTGCAAGAAAAATAGTGTGGAACCTATAAGTGCAAATTTTTTGGTGAAATGAAACAAACCAAAAAAAGTCTCCCTACAGTTGTTGATTCAATATATTTATACCAAGCAGATAAGATTTTAAGATTTTTTCAGATTTGATCCCAAATCTGATTTGATTTAATCCAAATGATTTTTACAGAAGATTTGGCTTTAAATAGCAACCGTGTGCTGAAAAATCAGTGATAAAAACCACTCAGTTTAACGGCAATCCAAAAGTTGTATGATAGTGTGAGACAAATCGGGAGGAAATTTTTTGGTGTAAGACATCAGGCATGAGACAACATTCTAGGTGAAAGCTGGTACAAAATATAGCCTATCAGCTAAACAAGTCCTTCAATCCATGCCTTCAAACGTCAACATAGTTCTATCGAGTAATGACGATGGCGAAGAAGCATTTAGCTGTTGGAATATAATATTCTACAATCAACATATTTGTCCAAGTCAACCCCATGTTAGATTGAAGACCATCAGCTTGCCCCAACGTATATCATCAACATTAAATTTTGGTTGGTATTTTTGAATTTGAAAAGGAGTGTTATTTTTGGGCTTGCAACAACCACAACATACCTGCAACAATTAATGAAATTTGAAACTAAGAGCTCATTCTCATGAGCTTGAAATAAGACAAGACAAAAAGGAATGTATTAGAAACCGTTGAAGAGTAAGAAGTCGAAAGTTTTTCTATTGAAGTGAAGACCCTGCAGCAATAGATAAAGTGGAGAATGCTCAACACAGAATCAGTAACAGTAGCAGTATAGGGAATTTTTTAGCAGACGCAACACATTGTCAGTTGTAGCTACATGATTGAAGCAACTTATATATTTTAGTGTGAGTGTAGCACCTTTTGTATTGGAGATTTTTCCAAGTTAGTTTATGTTTATTTTTGTAGTGTAAACAAAGCATGTCCTCTGAGTTTTTGTATTATGAAGCAAATATGGAATATATGCAAAGTTAGTTTTCTATTTGTTTTAGCTTGCTGACGATTCACTACCTCTATGCATATTCTATGTGTTTTATGCTTTGTCCATCCTATCACAGTAGTGACTTTGTGTTTTATTCCACCCCTGCCTCCCCAACAAGTGGTATCAAAGCCCTATTTTTCTGGGTAGTAATTTTATTGTGGGTGTCTTTGGTAAAGCTCTAGGTTATCTAGGCATTGTTTAGTCTTCTCAAATTTGAGAAATATGGTAGAAGGTGATAGCAAAGGTTGGCAAAAGCCACCGAATTTTGATGGGAAGAATTATGATATATGGGCTAAGAAGATGAGAACCATCTTAGTTGCAAATGACCTATGGGAGTTAGTCACAAATGGGTTCAATGATATCACAGACCCAAATGCATTTGCAGACCTTTCAAATGCATAAAAGAATCAATTGAAGGAGACCCAGATGAAGGATGCAAAATCCCTCAGCTTGATTGAGGCATCCTTGAGTGAGGCTATTTTCCCATGTATTGTAGCATCAAACTATGCAAAACAAGCTTGGGATATATTGCAAAATAGTTATAAAGGGACTGAAAAAGTGAGGTTGGCTAAGTTACAGCTCTTGAGAATAAATTTTGAGACTCTACAAATGAAGGATAATAAGTCTATTTCAGAATTCCACACCAAATTCTCCACCTTGGTAAATCAGCTAAGAGTCAAGGAGAAACAATGGAAGAGCAAAGGATTGTTGAGAAAATCCTAGGAAGTTTTCCTACTAAGTTTGACTATGTAGCGGTTTCCATTGAAGAGGCAAAATACTTGTCTCAAATGACTATAGATGAGTTGATGGGTTCACTACAAACCCATGAGCAATGGTTGAATAGATCTAATCCTTCCTTAGAGCAAGCATTCAAAGCTCAGACCAATCAAAGAGGTCAGGGAAGAGGAAGAAATGACAGAGGTAGAGTTCAAAGAGGCTGAAGTAGAAACAATTATGGAAGAAGAGGTTTTGATAGTACAGAGGAGCCAAGCAGCTCACAATCAACAAACCAGTACCAGAAGCAAAACAATAGCTTGAATCAGAGGTCTGACAAAAGTAATGTGCAGTGTTATTACTGTCACAAATATGGCCATTATGCTAGTGAGTGTAGAAAGAAGTAGTGTGACCATGGAGGCCAAAATGCTAATGTAGAAAATGAGAACAAAGCTGAAAATGACAAACAATCAAATGTTTTCATTGTTTGCAACCTTGCTGAATGCAACAATGATGAAGTATGGTACTTGGAAAACGGATGCAACAACCACATGAGTGGTAACAAGAACTTCTTTGCTTCCATAGATAGTAGTATAAAAAATGAGATCAAAATGGGAAATGATGAGAAGGTTCCCATCATTAGAATAGGTGTTGTCAGCATCCAAACGAAGAATGGTAAGAAGCAGCAAATCCAAGATGTCTATTATGCCCCCGACATAAAACATAACCTATTGAGCATTGGAAAAATGGTCCAAAACAGTTACAAAATCCTGATGGAGAATGGAGAATGCAAGATATTTGATAGAGGAGGTAGCAAAAGAGTGATGGTTGTAGTGCAGATGACGATAAACAAAATGTTTCCTCTCAAGATGCACATAGTGTCTACGATAGGAACAATAGACTATCAGCAACAACATTGTTCATCAGCACTCACAATAGTTGCACAACAGTTAGCAGTCATACAATAGTTTGCTTTCAAGAAAGTCATCAAAGACCCTTCCAAACTATGGCATTTAAGGTATGGGCACTTAAGATTTTCAAGTTTGAGTTTATTGTCTAGAAAATGAATGGTTAGGGGTTTACCATCCATTGTAGAACTTGATGGAAAGTGTGAGGCTTGCATTTTAGGAAAACAACATAGGTAGCCATTTCAATTCTGGTATTCTAGGAGAGAAAAATCACCTCTTGAGTTAGTGCACTCAGATTTATGTGGACCCATGAAAACCCCCACTTTAGCTGGAAATACATATTTCATGACTTTTATAGATGATTATAGTAGAAAAATTTGGGTCTATTTCTTGAAAAATAAATTGGAAGCCTTTGAGAAGTTTAAATGATTTAAGGAAGCAGTTGAGAAGGAGAGTGGTCACTATATCAAAGCCCTTAGAATAGATTAAGGGGGAGAGTACATCTCCAATGAATTTCTGAATTTTTGTAGGAATGAGGGCATTCACAAACAATTTACAACAAGGTATACCCCACATCAAAATGGAGTGGCAGAAAGGAAGAATAGGACCATTCAAGATATGGCAGAAAGTATGTTGAAAGAAAAAGGGTTGTCACACATATTTTGGGGAGAAGTTGTAACAACAACAATCTATATATTGAATAGGTTCCC
The DNA here is from genome assembly GCA_007258455.2 of Sequoia sempervirens. NCBI lineage: Eukaryota > Viridiplantae > Streptophyta > Pinopsida > Cupressales > Cupressaceae > Sequoia > Sequoia sempervirens. The sequence goes on along the minus strand of VDFB02270651.1, from coordinate 398,146,153 downwards.
CACAAAATTTGTTTGTGATTGGATTCCACAAGAGGCGTGGACAAACAACAAATGGAGTGTTGAGCACTTAAGGATATTTGGGTGTGTGGCATACGCACTCGTGCCAAAAGAGAAGAGGAAAAAATTTGATGATAAAGGAGAAAAGTGCATTTTCATAAGCTATAGTGAGGAGTCAAAAGCCTACAAGTTATACAATCCCATCAACAAGAAAGTAGTAATTAGTAGGGATGTTATATTTATTGAAAATGAAGCATGGGATGGAACAGTGGATGACACCATAGGTATTTCTGTTACAATACCCCTTGATGATGAAGAAGTTGTAGATGATAGCAACATAGGGGGAGCTCAAGAGAGCAATAGCTCGGCAAGAAACCACCATAGAGCATTGGAAAATAACAGCTCCGGTGATCTGCAGCAGAACAGTAATTCTGCAAGTGTTCAACAGAGACAACAATCTGGTAGCACTAAATAGAGACAACAAACAAGCAACTCTAGAATTCAATAGAGTAGTAGCTCCGATAGTCATTAGTACAACAGTTCCAGAGCTCAGAGTAGCAACAGTTCAAAAGAAAATTCAGATCCCACACTCGCATCATTGATGCCACATAAGACAAAGAGTGTGAGGGAGATCTATGACAACACACATCATGTTGATTTTGATAAAAATTTAGATTTTTCTCTATTCTCCTATAGTGATCCAACATACTTTGAGGAAGCGGTAAAAGAAGAGAAATGGTGTAAGGCCATGGATGAAGAGTTGGAGGCTATAGAGAGGAATCAAACATGGGAGTTGACCGATTTACCCGAGGGTAAGCAAGTAATTGGAGTGAAGTGGGTCTATAAGACCAAGTGTACTGCAAAAGGGAAAATTGAAAAACACAAAGCAAGGCTAGTTTTGAAAGGGTACAAACAGCAGCTTGGTATTGATTATCATGAGACATATGCACCAGTTGCAAGGCTGAAAATAGTGTGAATAGTCATAGCAATTGCAACACAACATCATTTGAAAGTGTTGTAGATGGATGTAAAGTCATCCTTCTTGAACGAAGTGCTGAAGGAGGAAGTGTATGTGGAGCAGCCACCTGGCTATGAAGTCCCAGGGCAAGAGGACAAAGTGTATAGGCTCCAGAAATCTCTTTATGGGCTGAAACAAGCACCTCAGGCATGGTACAACATAATAGACACTTATTTTTTGAGCAATGGCTTTATCAAAAGCAATAGTGAGCCCACACTCTACATGAAAGCAGCTAAAGGTGATATTTTAATTGTTGTTTTGTATGTAGATGATCTGATTTTTACTGGTAATAGTGACAACAAAATTGTTGATTTTAAAGAGGTGATGAAAAATGAATTTGACATGATGGATTTAGGTTTGTTGAAGTATTTTCTTGGGATAGAAGTTCAACAAACAGTGCATGGCATTTTTATTTAACAAGCTAACTATGCCAAATAGATTTTAAGAAGGTTAAAAATGCAGAACAACAAACCTATAGCCACACCAACAACAACAAGTCTGAAACTGTGCAAAAATGACAACAGTAAGGAAGTGAACCCAACCCTCTACAAGAACAAGGTTGGAAGTTTGATGTACTTGACATCAACAAGTCCTAATTTAATGTATGCAGTAAGCTTGATATATAGGTTCATGGGGGAACCTAAGGAATCACATTGGAAAGCAGGAAAGAGGATCTTGAGGTATGTTAATGGAACAATAGGATATGGAATTTTGTATGCAACATCTAATGAGTTCAAGTTGGATGGTTTCACAGACAGTGATTGGGCAGGAAATGTGGATGATAGGAAGAGCACATATGGATATGTTTTCAACATGGGATTGGGTGCAATCTCATGGGCATAAAAGAAACAACCAATTGTCTCTCTTAGCACAACAGAAGCAGAGTACATAGCAGCAAATGTAGCAGCTTGTCAGGCTATTTGGTTGAGGAGGATCCTTCCAGATTTACAGCAACAAGTTGATAGCACAGTCATTCATTGTGACAATGTGTCCTCCATAGCTCTAACAAAGAATCTGGTCTTCCACGGATGAAGAAAACACATTGAGATTCATTATCATTTCATAAGGGAATTGGTGGAACAAGGTGAGATTGAATTGCAGTATTGCAAATCCAAGTAGCAACTCACCGATATCTTCACCAAGGCATTGCCAAAGGATAGTTTTGAATGCCTACGAGATAGGCTTGGCATTTTGGATAGCTTCGAAGGTCAGCTCCAGAAGGAATCAATAGATTGATAGTTGACTTGCAGATTAAGGGGGAGTGTTGGAATATAATAATCTGCAGTTAGCAGATTTGTCCAAGTCAACCCCACGTTAGATTGAAGACCATCAGCTTGCCCCAATGTATATCATCAGCATTAAATTTTGGTTGGTATTTTCAAATTTGAAAAGAAGAGTTATTTTTGGGCTTGCAACAGCCACATCATACCTGCAACAATTAATGAAATTAGGTAAATTTGAAATTTGAAACTAAGCGCTCATTCTCATGAGCTTGAAACAAGACAAGACAAAAATGAATGTCTTAGCAACCGTTGAAGAGTAATAAGTCAAAAGTTTTTCTATTGAAGTGAAGACCCTACATCAGCAGACGAAGTGGAGAATGTTCATCACAGAATTAGTAACAACAACACAAGGAATGTTTTAGTAGACGCAACACATTATCAGCTGCAGCTACATGATTGTAGCAGCTTATATATTTCGGTGTGAGTGTAGAACCTTTTGTATTGGACATCTGTCCAAGTTAGTTTATGTTTATTTTTGTAGTGTAAACAGAGCATGTCCTCTGAGTTTTTGTATTATGAATCAAATATGGAATATATGCAAAGTTAGTTTTCTATCTGTTTTGGCTTGCTGATGATTCGCTACCTCTATGCATATTCTGTGTGTTTTATGCTTTGTCCATCCTCTCACAGCAGTGACTTTGTGTTTTATTCCACCCCTACCTCCCCAACATTAGTGGCAGTTGCAGTTTCCGCAATGATGACAATGTTTTCTCTGGAATCTGCCCAAGCATATCTGTTGAAGGGGAAAATAAGTCACTTGCAATTCTATTTCCATGATAGGATCTTGGGAAAAAATGTGATGGCTGTGAAGGTGGCATCACCTGCAACCACTAACACCTCGCTTATTGTCTTTGGAACCATATATGTCATAGATGACCCGTTGACAGAAGGGCTTGAGCCCACCTCCAAATTGGTGGCCAAAGCTCAGGGATTGTATGCCACCATCAACCAAGAGGAACTTCATCTATTAATGGCAGTCACCTATGTTTTTTCAGGGCAGAGATTTCAACGGCAGTACGCTCGTCGTGGTGGGAAACAACACCGTGCTTAGAAAGGTTAGAGAGTTTCCAATTGTGGGAGGAAGCGGGAAATTTAGGCTGACTCGAGGTTATGTTCTCCTCCAGACTCACTCCATAGACTTCAAATCTGGCAATGCAATCATTCATTACAACGTCACCGTATATCATTATTGATGCTTCAACATAGTTTGCCCTATTTTTTCTTCTCCTTGTTTAGAATTTAAATGCCTATTAGAAGCTGAAACTATTTAGCTGTTGTTTTTTGGTTTAATAAAGCTGCGTTTATAATGTAAGGTCACAAAGTGTCCAATTACAATAAATGAAAAAACATAAAGTAATTTGTGATCCATCTGCTGATCGAGCTGATAGTGTTTATCCAATTCTTGTAGAACTGTTATATCTTAAGTCTATTTTGATTTGTTATGACTGCCACTTTGTAAATTATTTATTAGGGGAAATGATATAATTTATAAGCATTGACCAATTGTTATACACATAAGATCCTGAGTTAAATATATTAAAAGAATACAAGTTGGAAAAAATAGAAAAATAAATTTAATAAAGAATCAATAAATGTGTACATGTAAATATGGAATTATATCTTTCAAGAAGTATTAAATAAAAGTAAATTTGATTGTAATAGAGGATCATTTTTAAAAATTATTGAGTTAAAAAAAAGAAGTATTTTTTCAATAAATTAAATGTATACATATTATAAAATGTATCATTCTTTAAACACAAAAAGGTCAAATGGGTTCATGTTTTTTTTTTCAATGTTGAACAAAGCAAAGTTAGAATGAATACAAGCTATCAATAGGTGGCTGAATGAGATTTAAGAAAAACTATCATTTTTTGATTACAATGATATACAAATAGTTGAAGCTAGAAATAACAATAGTCAATACTTGAGTTGTAACCCTTTATGGCATAGGCCAAGCATGTTGTTTTCTTGAAGTTATTTAATCTGGTCTTGAATTTGTTGAAGCTAAATCATTGCCAAAACATTTTTCTTGGATAATTCTTGAATATATGAAAAGTAAAAAATAGCTTGGAAAAATATATCAAAATAAATTTTGAGTACTAGTTCCATGAAAATAGTTTCTAGAAAACACATTAGTACATATTACCTTCCAAATATGTCTTAAAATAACTATCTAATTGAATAAAAAATAACATTATTATGCAAAATGAAACCACCAAGAGCATCTTTCTAATTCAACTCATGATAAAAAATAGTATGAAAGTTTTTAAAAGACAACATCCGGGATTGTTTTTAAACATAAAGACAATCCAAAAAAATGAGTTGTTAGTGTATATATTGCATTTTATGCATACACTTGGCTTATTTAAGCCTAGTTAGGCATCCCATTGACCCTTTCTTAGTGAGGTGTCAATGATAATAGGTTTCTTGAGAGGTATCAACTCACTTTTAACACCTAGATTCCCTCATTCATGGTAGGAAACTCAATGACCATTCTACTTGTGAGGAGTCATATCCTCATATCGTGGATGTCAGTTGCCTATCTCCTATTTATGTATGCCTTGTTTTCCTAATTCATTGGTCAACTATTATGCAATTGTTTGTTCATTATTCTTGCTTGTAATCTTCAATATTGCAGGTTCATTCATGGTATTAGACATGGATTGTTGCAGGTCATGAGGTGAATTCATTTATTTTATTTTTTGGATCATTTGTGTGAGCTAACTGACATTTTTTTAAGGTTCAAATTATTGCAACCCCTGCAATTCATTGTAGCTTTTGACTTTCCTTGTGAGGGTTAATTAAGGGAAAATTTCATGGTGACCCTCTTTTTTTATTTTAATTTGCAATCTACATAGTTATTTTACAGATCAATCCGTCCATTGCCTATTGGAGAGGCCCAACTAGCTTTTTTGCAAACGTAATTTTTTGATCTGTAGGCCTATAAATAAAAATTTGAGGGTGTGTTTCAAAACTTCCTGCTACGATTTACCCCAAGTTGATTTCCTTGAGGCATTTTTTTGAACCAAGCATCGTGATTAGGCATAATTCTTTGTCATAAGGAAATTAATCCCTTGATTCTTTCCAACCGGGGGATTAAATTCGCTCCATTTTTTCCTCTCTTATTCTAAAATTTTGCACTGCAATTTTTTCTAAAAATTAGAAAAAAAAATTGCAAGAAAGAACAATTGTTTTGTTAAGGGTGAAAATTTCAAAGTGTAATAACTTTTTGCACTGTAGCTTGGATTTGAGTTCCATTTTTTTGCAAAAGTGCATATTATCACACTAATTCTATATATTTCTCGTTTATGCCTCTTTTAGGTGAGTTAAAAGCACTCCTATAAAGTTCCAAATGGGGAGGGGAACAAATAATTAAGGGAGGTGTTGTGTGTGGCCCATTTACACACTTCCTCAATAATTTATTTTGTGTTATGTTTTTCATTCACTTTTGCATGCATTTCTAAGTTCTTCATTTTTGTATTTCTACAAGAAACTATCTAATTCTAGTAGCATGGAGGCTAATGTAACTATACAACCCCTAACACCTTTCAATTATTATGATTGCAAGATGAAAGTAATTCCTTTTTTTAAGAAGAATGGTTTATATAGGGTAACTATGGGAACGAAGAAAGAACCTACAACAACTAAAGACAAAGAAAAACTTTTCAACAAGTATAATCAATAATTTGGCTTCCTATGTTTAAACTGTCTCATGAATTGTTATTCCATGCTGAGAACTTGAAAAAAACCAACCAAGTTTGGGAAGCTCTAGACAAACTATTTTTGAAAATAGATGAACTTAGAAGCCATGAGTTGGAAAATCAACTCTTAGGTCTTAGTCCTATGAGTTTTTCAACTTTACAAGACTTCTTCACTAAATTTAAATCTTTAAAGTGGTACCTAAAATATTGTGGAATTGAAAAGAAAGGGGATTAATTAATCATTTTTGTACTTTGTAAGCTAGGTCCAACATTTTCTATGTTTTTATCAACTTTCTCTCTACTAAAGGGCTCTTCCACACTTAATAACTTTATAATTGATCTCACAAGGGAGCAAGAAAAGTTAATTAAAAATAATCACTTTGAAGTTTGCTTAGCCTCAAGCTTTACTTGCAGGGAATGAAACACAACAAACTTCAAAAGGGGAGAAGAAGAACATTAAAAATGACAAGGAAATTAAGAAAGAAGGAAAATTTGACAACTCCAAAATAGACTCTCAAAGTAAGAAGAGAGTTGAATGTTCCTTTTGTAAAAATATTGGACATGATGAAAATCAATCCATGAGGAAAAAATTGAGTCTCTACAACAAATTCTGAAAAATAATAATATAGGGCTACATGATTATATCAAAAGCATCTTCATCAACTCAAGAAAATACTAAGGACAAAGAGAAATCAAAGGGAAAAGCCTTACTTGCTACTGTAACATATTTATCTCCATCATGGATTATAGACTTCAATGCTTCACACCATATGGATTCTTCATAGGTTATCTTTTCATCCTTAGAGCCATCAAGTATGTCGACAGTCACCTTAGGTGATGATACTCTAGCATTGGTAAAAGGGAGAGATTCTTTTAAAGTTGAAGGAGGAACATTTTTCAATGTTCTAAGTGTTCCTTCACTATCAACTAATCTCCTTTTAGTGTATCAAATAACTCATTTAGGGAAGGGAATGAGAGTACACTTCTCTCCAAATTCAATTGATATAAGATAGATACAAGCAACAATTTGGTATCAATAGGGGAGGTAAATCACCAATCTAGATTATATACCTTCTCTAATTTTCCACAAATATTTCTCCAAAAGCACTACTAACTCATTTAGATGAAGTTAGAAAATTATGGAATGAGTGGTTTGGCCATCTTAACTGCGGCTAGCTTGAGTAACTATGCCAATAGAATATGGTTGATGGATTACCTAAGGTTAAATTCTCTAAAGGGATTTGTGAAGGTTGTGCAATTGGAAAACATCCAGAAGCAAAATTTTAAAAAGTAAAATCATGAAGGGAAACACAAGTATTATAATTTTTTCAAAGTGATGTTTCAAGGGCTTTTCCTCATCCATATTTTATAAATGCTAGGTATTTTCTCACCTTTATTGATGATTTCTCACATTTTACATGGGTCTACTTCCTTAGGAAAAAATAATAATTTTTTCAAAATTTTCAAGATTTCAAAGCTCTAACTAAAAACTAATCAGGGAAAGTCATAGGGTAAATGCAAAAAGAAGGAGGCTTAAGTGGCCACTTTTTTTTTCTAAAATTAGGAAATACTGACCTTGGACATGAAATTGAGGATAGTTACACTCAAAATTTTGAGATGCAACAAGAATAAAGATTGTAGTGCTTTGAGTCTACTTTCTAAACTACTATTTTTTTTTTTAAATGGTTGAGATTAAGGTGTTCAAAAGAGAAGACCATAGAAATTGGTGTTGTTTTTGTTAGAAAAATATAACATAGCAAGTTTTGTGGATCCCTAGCACAGTTAACTTCTTTTAGTATTTTCAAAATTGCTTCGGTGAGAAATTAGCTAAGAGTATATAGTTTATGCTCAGTTTTTCTAATAATTTTTTAATGAATATTTATTTTTTTACTAATTTTCAAAGTGGACACTTCCTTAAAAAAATAGAATTTTGGCTGTGCTAGCCCTATAAATTGTGGAAACTAATTGAAAATTATTAAATTATTATTTTTAATACGTGTAGAATGGAGTCTAGTTTCTAAAAATACAATTTATTTGAAATTTTGATGAACGGTTAATTTATAATGAAAAAAGCACCAAACATTGGTTTTTTCCAAAAAATAGACACACAAACAAAATAAATTATAGATCAAAGGCTTAATATTGTCAAAAAGTGAAGAAATTACATCATTAGATAGCTAAGACAGAGCCTAACATTACCCAAGTGTTAGATTTGTTCGACATTGAAACATGTGCAAACCTAACGGTGAGCACGAAGGTGATTATGTGAAATATTGTAGAATTTACAAAAACCCATCTTTGGACATTGGGAAGGCCCTCCAAGCCTTTGGGTTGGTATTCCAAGGAAAATATGAAGCCCAAGGCTTGGGGATTCCCAAAGCAAGAATTAATGCGAGTGCGTTATAATGTGCTCACGTTATTTCTTATTTTTAGCATGTATTTTGTATTTGTTCAAGACATGCCTAGAAAGACATAATGCGAGCAGATTATAACACGCTCGTGCATTACGTCTTGATTTGTGTTAAGTACTACTCTATTGAATGTATGTATATATATTTGTATGTTTGTATGTATGTATTTATATATGCATGTATGTATGTATGCATGTATGTATGTATGCATGTATGTATGTGTATGTATGCTTGTATGTAGTATGTATGTATGTATCAGTGCACGTATGTGTTGCAATAATGAAGAAAGGAATGAAGGTGTTATCATTGATGTCAACTAGTCAGCTAGTTATCTACTAGTTGTTGTTGGTTGTATATGTCGAGGATATTGAGAAAATTGTATTAAAGAAAGTTTATAGTCATTCAGTTGTTTTTTATTAGGTGAAAAGCAGGTTTTGAAGGGACTCAAAACCCTTTACAACCAAAAAATAGAGCTGCAAAAAGAAAAGCCTGCAGCCAGCCAAAAACCAACCCCCAAACAAGAAACTTCAAGATTTACATTTAGAACTACTCTTGTGGGAGCAGAGAGTCATGTAAAAAGAAGGCTTGGAGATTTTTTTTTTTCCCTTTACAGTTATCCAACCTTGTTCCACTTGCGCTGCCTTAGCATGCCAAACCAACATACTACTATCCTGAAGAAAATTGTTTGTCGCCACTGTCTCAAAGATTTCCTCATTATTTTTTCTTATAGGCAATGTCTTATCAGAAAAGCTACCAGTAATGGCAGCCAAAGACCCATTATCTTACTCATTTGGGGTTTCAACATGATAATCTTTCTCAGTATCAGCCACCCCTTTATTTGAGACATTCAGAGAGGATACCCCAAGATGCTATGACTCCAATGCAACCACCTCAGAAAAGCTCCTATGTTGCTCAGGTTTCTTCTCAACTGTATAATGTTGTTGAGAGGCACCTTTCCACCATGTATCCTTTATTGCTTTCTTCTCTAATCCACATTGTGTAGCAGAATGACCTATTTTAAAGCATCTTCGACTGTGAAACGAGAGCCCTTCGTAGTCCAAAGATTGGACCTAAGAACCCTTAGAAGATTTGAGTAAAATCTCAACAGAAAACCCTTTTGAAACATCCATGTCCACCAATATATAGGAAAATGTGGAGTGAAAAATATTAGAGGATTCAACATCCACCAACAAAAAATCTCCAAGGGCCTCACCCACATAGGTATTTAGTTGTTACTTTGGGTAATGATATGTTATTTTCCCATATGTTTGTGTGGTTTAGATATGTTGGTTAGGGTTGTTGAAAGTTGCTATATCCAGATTTTTGGCTATGGTTCGTTGTCAAGTTCGATAATTTGTGTTCACCAATTGTGAACTATGTTTTTCTATGTTCTAGTTGAGGTCTGGGATAAATGTTGTTGGTCCAGATTTCTCTTTGATGAAGTCTTTTGACTTGCGGTTCTAGAGTTAAGATGTTTTGATTGCATTGGAGATATATTTGGTTTATGGAAGTATCAAGCTTAATTGTTCTATGTGTTTTACATTGGTTTGGTTGACCTTGTGTTAAAAACTATCTTCAAAGTTGATGAAGTGTTTGTTTGGGTTACCCTCATTCTAATTCCACCCTAGGATGTTTTGGAACTGACCTAATTTGAATTTGAAGTTGGATGGATGAATTTGGATCTTTTTTAAATTTGGAGATAATATAAATACAGGATGAGCTAGTAATGAAAAATATACAAGAGCAAAGAAGGAAGATAAGTGAAAGAGTAGATACAACATTGATGTTATTTAGAAATTGTGTGTGAGTTGTGTGTGGTAGATCAGTGTGAAGCTTAATGCTAAGTTTCTGGATGTAGTGAGCAAAAGGTGAACTCTATCATTTATGCAAGTTGATCAAGTAACTGTGGTGGAATCCTTTGTTGCATTGGGATTGTAGTCTCTCTATAACAAGTATTATTTTTCTTCTTTGTATCTTTGTGGTAGTGAGCCCTTTGGGTTGTAGCCCTATTGGACAGTGAGTTCTTACTTCAGGCAGTGAGCCTTGTGTCAAGTAGTGAACCTTTTGTAATCGGTTTTGATATTCTTTATAGTGTGAGTTAATCCTCACCATGGTTTGGATTTGAGTTTATGCATTAGCATTTGATGATTAATCATTTAAGTTGTTTTAAGTATTAGTTCTAGTCATTGAATTAAAGGTTAAAATCTATGACAACTGATTCAACTCCCCTCTCTGTTATCCTATTCAATAATTGGTATCAAAGCTCCAAGGTTCCTTGGTGAAGATCTTAACTACTTGAGGAAGGTCTGGGATGGTTAGCAAGATGGTCTTTGATTATTTGAGGTTTGATGGAACTAATTATGGTATCTGCAAAGGGTATGTACAGGATCATGATGGGCCAAAAAGTGGCAATATGATGGGTATGTGTAAGGTATGTGGCTGATGACTTTTTTTTACCTAAAATTGATGAAATGAAAAGGATTTTTAAAGGAGATTCTCAGCTTTCTACCAATATAAATTATGCTTTACTTTGATTGAGAGGATGATTGAAAAACATTTATAGCTTTCAAACAGTATCACATTTTTGAATCTGAAACATGTGTCACATTCTATGCTTCACATACTATAGGATTTAAAAAAATGAATTTCATGAATTTTGACCAAGTTAAGGTGGTTAGACATCGTTTTTATATTTTTAAAATTTGTAATAAAAATTCATAATTAATTATTTACTTGGAAAAAATTACAAAAATATGCATCACATGGGACATGAATCCTCTACTTATATCTAAAATATTATAAAAAAATATTATAATTTTATTGTGGTTAGGTTGGTTAGATAGACACCTACTTCTCATTTTTTCATTGAAATTTAAGTACTACTGCATTAAAATTTCAAATTTTCACCAAATACATTTAAAAAATATGGTAGTTTAGAAACTACATTCAATTTTCTATAGATTCTATTCTTACATATTTTTGAAATAATATAGATAACTTATTCAAAATTTTACGTCCAAGTTTCCTAAGTCTAATTTTTCTGAATTTTCACCCACTTAAGGGCCTATTTTTTCCATGATGATCCCGCACATACTCCAAAGTATTGATGGAAGAATATTTGGAGTATTAAAAATATGATGTGGAGAAAGCTTACAAGAATCCTTACACTCCTCCTACTAATGTTCCAAGTAAACCTAAAGATATCAAAGCACATGAAGCAACAATAAGGTGAAGTTCATCTTGAAGAATAGTCTAGTACATTCCGAGTTGATTAAGGTTCAAAATTTGAAGACAACTAAGGAATTTTGGGATGCTTTAGAAATACATCCCACATATTCAAATGAAAAAATCTTTTGAAAAAGCTTAAGGAAAAACATGCCTTCTTTTAATTGAACCTTCTAGGGTTATAACCCTAAAAATATATTCATTCATTTCATTTTACTTTTGTTGAGAAGAGGAGAAACTGTACATAAACCATAACATATCATGAATAGTTGATTCATTGAGAAATATGTTTTTGTGATCCCACACAAGTTATGGGTAGACTAAGTTGATTGGATTCTACAACAAGCACAAACTATACAATTGAAGAACAACTAAAAGTGAAACATGAAAAGAAGATCATGTTGTCGTTGCCTTAAGGGCCGGTGTAGGGTTGATTTCTCAAGTCCATCTCAATCTTCAGTATCTTCAATCTCTCTCCTAAGTTCTAGAATCTGTAGTGATTGTAAAATTATGTTATACCTCAGGTCATGAAATCCAATAACATGTTGAAATTCAACATAAATATATTTTGTACTCGTTATTAAATAAAATTAACCGAGTCAGACATATGTGAGATAAATGAAAGAGATACTAGGTCAAATTAGAAAGGAATTATTGAATCCATTATTTTTACTGACTTGTTTGTGTCATGTGTAGATATAGGAAAAGTTTTGTTGTTGATTTCTAAACTTAAGCATGTGGAAAAAAATGTGGCTCCCATAAGGGTTGAGCCTAGCATGTTAAGTTGTTGAATAATGAGCTTAATTGAGCTTATTTAAGAGGGAAAAGCAATGTTTAAATTCATTGTATCAACTGCTCAATGATAGTGAACAAGCATACATGCCAAATTCATGGAGCATTACTTCAAGGAGCTACAGAAGTTAACAATAATGGTGATTCCAACAGGGTTTTCATCATAAAGTTAATATGGTGTTTTAGAGACTTCTAGAAAACAATCTTATATGAGAGAAATGATTACAACATCATAATAAATATTCATAGCCTTTTATGTATGTTTTAGGTACTTATACATTTTATGGCATATTTCTCAATCATTACAAAAAGGAAAAAAATCATTTGATCCAAATGAGAATGTCATGTTCAGTTATCAAGAGTAAGGATGACTGCAGATTTAGGAAATAACATGATTTAATAATCATTGAAAAATGCAAGCTACAGCTGAAAAGTGTCATAAGGACATCATTAAAGAGTACATATTTTTTGCATCAGAAATAGTAAAAACAAGTATGAAGTTGTATTTGTAACAACATAAAGAACATGATACAAACAAATGTCAGAAGCATAAAGAAGTGAGAGTTACAGAGGAATCATAAATGACTGTTCATTGTTCATTTTTAGACACAAATGCTTCTTTGAAAAGATAAAATCATGAGTTCAGAAAATAACAAGATAACAGTCTAAGATGTTGAAAGGTATACAATATTTTTTCCAAAAGGTGATAGATAATTTATTTACAGCATGAAGCTACATAATAAATTTTGACATGTACTTAATCATTATCTCTGCATAAAGTAAGAAAACAATTATTTTTGTGAAGAACAAATCTATTTCAAGACTTGTGCTATTATCAGTGCAATTTAAAACTATTATTAAGGGACAACATTTGTGATCAATCTTTGTGAAGTTTCAATGGAGGAATAATCATCATAAATTCATGGAGTTCAACCTAGGGTATGTTTTTTCACCATAATACAAAATGGAGAAACATTCAACCAAAATGATAATACCCAATTGTGTAAAAATCTTAGGTCACAGCCTACTCATGAAGTTTTCAAGCAAGAATCGAAAATGTTCACTTGTTCACTCTCTTCCTTTATGATTTTAGACTCAATCATCTTTTGTTTACAGAGGTATAAAAGCTCACATGACCACAACCTTCATGGAGAAAAAGGAAAAACTAGTTAGAATTTGTGAGGTCGCGGCCTACTCATGTATAGAAAGGAAAATATTATTCATTTTCAGATCCTTCATGATTGAAGGTTTTTGCAGATAAATAGAGAAAATCAAGATTTAAGCTTACCTGAGTTCTTGCTTGGAGAATTTCATCTTAGAACTCATGTAATCGTTGGTTCTTCTATCTCAAAAGATCAACTAAAGTTTACTCATGGCAGAAAAAAAATCATAAACCTTGTGCACATGGGACTATTCTCAGGTTGTGGGTATCCTATGGTGAGAATAGACCTCTCAGTTTTGGGCTATTTCCCTTTGGATTTTCTTGTAAAACTGGTTTTTAACAGAGGTAAAGGATAAAAGGATAAAGTGAAATTAAAACAGGAAAGTAAGGTGATTCACCAATTGTCAAAATGATTTGAAACTTTGATAAACTCACAAAAAGACTCAATAAAGCTATAATTTCACAACTTAGAAACCTATGCCTGAATAAATGGTTCCAAGGTAAGGCTTGAAATTATGCTTAGAGAAAGGAAAATAATAATGTTTTCACAAACTTCCTATACATGAGAATGAATGCACAAACTAAGACCTACACTATGACATAATATCTTATGCATTTAGTATTGGAGGAATTGATAATATAATGAAAGAATTCAATATTTAATCCTGTAACTCACAACTAATACCAAAGAACACAAAACAATAGAGAAGGAAATAAGCTTCTTTATTGAGAAATAAGAAGTATCTGCATTAAAAATTTGTAAAACTCACAAGAAAATAAGTTACAAAGCAAGGAATAGTTTTCTCCTATAGCCTCCTAACTCAGAACCAACCTTGAGAAATGAGAGAGAAGATAGACTTATAGAAAAAGTCTCCAAAATTCAAATTTGAATTTTGGCTCCAAAATTATGATGTGTTGTGTAGATTCTCCTCCAAACAAGGCATGAAAAATAACTCCATCAAGAGTTGTGAAAGTATCAACAACCTTGTGGGTCATATACAAATGAAAATCCCTCCAAATTAGGACCATAACTAAATGTAACATGATGTCATATAGCTGATTTCACTCCTTGACTTTTAAGTCAAGTCAAAAGGGAGTCAAATAAAGCTTTAAAGCTTTTCTTGAATCATGGAAATAATTGAGAAATTAGTGCCAACATGTGGAGTGAAGTTAGGGAGTTTGGAGCACTAAATTATTCATTATTTTATCAATTCCTCCAATACTGAATGCATAAGATATTATATCATAGTGTAGGTCTTAGTTTGTGCTTTCATTCTCATGTATAGGAATTTTGTGAAAACATTATTGTTTTCTTTTCTCTGAGCATAAGTTCAAGCCTTACCTTAGAACCATTTATGCAGGCATAAGTTTCTGAGTTGTGAAATTATAGTTTTATTGAGTCTTTTGTGAGTTTATCAAAGTTGCAAATCATTTTGACAATTGGTGAATCACCTTACTTTCCTATTTTAATTTTACTTTATCCTTCTATGCTTTACCTCTGTTAATTTTTTTTATAGATTTGTAATGCAAATACTTCTTATTTCTCAATAAATAATCTTATTTCCTTCTCTATTTTTCTATGTTCTTTGTTATTAGTTGTGAGTTACAGGACTAAATATTGAATTCTTTCATTATTTTATCAATTCCTCCAATACTGAATGCATAAGATATTATGTCATAGTGCAGGTCTTAGTTTTTTATTTCATTCTCATGTATAGGAATTTTGTGAAAACAATATTGTTTTCCTTTCTCTAAGCATAAGTTCAAGCCTTACCTTAGAACCATTTATGCAGGAATAAGTTTCTGAGTTGTGAAATTATAGCTTTATTGAGTCTTTTGTGATTTTATCAAAGTTGCAAATCATTTTGACAATTGGTGAATCACCTTACTTTCCTATTTTAATTTTACTTTATCCTTCTATCCTTTACCTCTGTTAAAAAAAATAGTTAGCCATAGTAGAACGGAAGTGAACTATTTGATAAAATGCTTTGGTAGACAGGTATGGAAAATGTGGTAGCATAGAAAAGATAGTGAGCTATTTGAAAAAATGCCTAAAAGAAATGTGGTCTCATGGTGATGGAATGGCATTCCATCACCATGAGACCACATTTCTTCGAGGAATTTTTTCAAAATACTCATTGCCTTGTCTATGCTATTGCTTACTATTATGCTTTGATAGATTTTTTTCCAAGAATCCATAGGTTTTTGGAAAGTACCTTCTTTAGGATTTTATCCATAGCATCAAGGAAGTGAACTATTTGATAAAATTCTTTGGTAGACATGTATGGAAAATGTGGTAGCATATAAAAGGTGGTGAGCTGTTTGAAAAAAATGCCTCAAAGAAATTGGGTTTCATGGTGATGGACATCACCATGAGACCAAATTTCTTTGAGGAATTTTTTTAAACAACTTATTGCCTTGTCTATGCTATTGCTTACTATTATTCTTTCATATATTTTTTCCAAGCATCCATAACATAGACAAGGAAATGAATTGTTTGAAAAAATTCCTCAATAAAAAGTGGTCTCATGGAATGCCATGACAAGAAAATGCAATTAGCAGCTACTCTTAGTTATTACTTATGCTATGTGAAGTAATTGCATCACTACTTATGTTGAATTTCTAAACAACTATAATGTAATTGAAATTTTGTCATCTATCAACATCTAGTTATTAGTTATGCAATTTGAAGTAATGCTTTGAGTTTGAAAGATGTGCAATGCAATGCAATGCAATCAATGATATGAATATAAACTACAAAAATCTATTAAGTACAATTTATTAGTTAAATTCTTTATTCTATTACCTGTGTGAAGCTTCGTCCAACTCCACTAGCACTGGGAGGTGTTCCCAAAAAACCTCCAATATTAGCCTATTCAACATTGAAAATTAGATATTAGAATATCATTCATATAACAATGCTATTCACATGTAATAAATTTATAATTGTTTACTAGTTACATACCTCAGTGGTAGATGTAGTGGAGTAATAAATAAGTGGAGGGCCAATGTATCTAGTATCAACACTGTGACCCTAAAATTTTATTACAATCATTAAACTAAATTAGTTAATCTTGCATTTCAAAAATGAAATTTAATTAGCTGATAGGCTATTTTGGGTGGGGAATCCCATTAGATTCGTCTAATGTCTAATTTTTTGGTGCTGGTTTGTAGGTTCTCTGATGTCTATTTGGTGCACATTCACTTCAACCATGGACGATGGGAGTGAGGCCCTTGTACTATGCATGGTGGGGTGGGTATGGCAGGGATGGTCAAAGGGCATGGCACCCTTATCCACAGACCACGGTGTCCTGAATTTTCTCGGCATTCTTCCGGGCAGGATGAAATGGGAATTAATGAATGAAACAAACTTCATTAAATAGGTGATGTTGCAGCGTGTAGGAAAGGTCAAAGTAAAGAGGAGGACGTTCGTGCCATTCATGAGGCATGGCATCCCTATCTCTATCTCTGGATTCATCAAGTCACAAGGAAAAAAGAAGAAACACATGACCGCTTGAGGGGAGATAGGCAATGTTTTGAGAGGGAGAATAGAGAGGAAAATGTAGAGAGAGAAGGGAGAAGGACGACATCAAATCCAAGCATGAGATATTGATGAAGTCCATCAAAGAAAAGTTGAAGGGACAAGCTGAAGGTTATTTGCTTGGCATTCGAAATATCCAATAAGCTACAATATGGTATGGGATTCGAAATGGAGATGAGTGAATATTGACACAAAAGGAAAGAACGTGTGATTTACATGCTGGGGCGCGATTCTAACAGGCCCTAAGTGAGTCATTTTGGCCTTAGAAGACAAGACGAGTCAGCAAGAAGGAGATTCGTGGCCATTAGGAGGGTTGCCCATCATACCCAAGTCAAGACATGGTGTCTGGAAGCTAAAATGGGATGAGTCGAGGCAGGATGGGCATCGCAACAGCTTAGAAACATTAGCTATGGTTGCTATTGTGTCCTGATATGGCATAGAAAAATGACATGGAAAAATATATGGTGTGCAGAGGAAGATGGATGCACAATCTCAGGCAATTTGAGAGATGTTTTCATTAGAACATGAGTAATTTCCACTTGAGAGAGGTCACGCGGAGATGAAGAAATTGAGAGAGCTTCAGACCAAACTAGTGAGGTTGAGGAAATGCACATGGTTCGACTAGGAGAAGTTAGACTCCCTAAACAGGAAGGAGAGAAACCGATGTGACCACGGTGAAGCTTGGAATCCACCCAAGAGAGGCCAAATTGAGACGTATGCCTAGAGAGAACATTGATTCGCATCAGAAGGGGAACACTTGGACTGAGGAGGAGAGCCCAAACTAACCGTGCAAGAAATAGAGCCTGGCAATGAAGGAAAATCTCGAACAGAGTGCAGAGGAGTGTTGAGGCACGGCCCCAAAATCTTCTTGCCAAGGGAGTTGAGAGGCAGAAGAGGAGAGGAGGAGGGAGTCAATATAGAAGGTAGGTTATTGTTATGATTTTTTTAATTTAGATCTATTCTATTATGTACAATTTATATCTGGTGCAAATTCGTTGGGGACAAAATGGTGTCAAAAAATTACCATTTTGATTTTTTTTGGCAAATTGCAAGGTTTAATAATGTAAAAGAAATTGCACTATAGCAGAGCATGAAATATACAAATTGCTAATATTACTGGGCTAAAATATATATTTTTTACTCTACCTACTTCCAATGCCCATATTTACATAGTAACTAAATTGATTTAGTTACAAATTAGTTATTATATATTATAACCAACAATTAATCTTTAATAAAGTAAATATTGCTTAGTCTCCCAATAACAATATTATCATTTAATAGATGAATAATTATTTATCATTGTTATTTAAATCAACACATTAATAATAAGTTAATTTTATTATAATAGAATTAACTTAAATACCTACAAAAGATATATATATATATATATATATATTTAAATAATCTTAACACTATTCACATTGATATAATTCCAACATACTTAATGCTGATGGAGTGTAATTATGGTGAAAAAAATTTAGGCCAACCTTAAACTTTTATCCACCAACTTGGGTGATGTGCAGCACCTACAATTATTTTACTCATAGCAAAAATGTTTTTTTTTTTAATATCAATATTAAAATTGGATATAATTTTAAGATCTCTTTTTTTTTCAATAGTATAATTTGATATTACCTTCTATATTAATATTTGTTTTTTATTAATATCACATTTTACTTAAATTCTTATTATTGTGCTATAATATCAATAACTCCAAAATATCTATATCTTCACCTTACAATAATTTTATCCAATAGTACCAATATTACCTTTAAATTACAATTGAACTACAATCTCTCTTCTTGACAAGTGAAATTGCATAATGCTATTTTATCTATTTATTTATTTTATTCTACTTTCTAGAAGAAAGTTACGAATGTAAAACACGCTAAATCTCAATTTTAATTCCATACAATGAATAACATTACCTTGAGTAATTTTCTAAAATATTAATTCCTATATTATTATTCAAATATAGGTATGCAATGTTAATATTCGAGGAGAGGGCATACTAGATTATCATTTCAATAGTAATTTTAAATGGATCATCCTTATACTTGTTGGAATAGATAGCATTAAATTACTGATATATATATATTTGTTTTTCATAGCTCATAATTTATTATTATGGTGACAATTATTATTAGCTATTATCTCAAGTTATAATGGATTTATTTTAATTGTGATGATAATTGTTTATAAACATTTTTAATATTGTTGTATTTAAGTTTGTCTATTAATTTTGATTTTACAAATAATTGTTATAATATTTGAAAATAAAATAAGTTATATTAGATATAATTTAATTGATATCATGAAAATAATGTTTGAGTAAATAATTAAATAAGTTAGAAATATTCTTAGAAAGTTTTAAAGTAGAACAAAACAAATTAAATTAGAGTGAAATACATCTATACCTATAATTAAAATAGCTTTGTATTTAAGTTTTTTAACTAAATTTAATTATCATTGAAATTGTCATAATAGTAGAAGACAATATATTATATCATAGTCAAATATGAATACATGTTCAAAATTGGTTTTTTTTTAAGCATGCAAAGCAAGTAGTTCATGTTAGTGTTTATTTTCTGATTCTAACTTTAAAACCTTCTTTCTGTTTATTTTTTGTTTTCATTGGTGTTCATTTATCACCTATGTAGGGACCACACCATCATCTACTTTAGCTACAATGTATGGTGATGGCTCTTAGGGTTCTTATGAAAATATAAACAGTTGTTTTATATTAATTGTGCCATGCTTCGCTTATACTACATTTGTTACAAGTACACTAAATCTAAATAATTGTAATAGTATGTATACGTCCCTTTGCATGTATAGATATGTAAAATGCACTTCTTCGAACATTGCTAGCTTCATTGGTGTCACATTGATGTTATGTCCACTTGTTTTAGTACCTTTACTATGCACTTATTATTAATTTACCTTGACATTTCCAGACCCACAAATGGCAGACTCTTCCATAGGAGATAACGAAGTTGGCCCCCATGTATTAGAGATCAAAAAACAACAAACTCGAGAAAGAGATTGAGCTTACTATGCTCGCCATAGAGAAGAGATAACTGCTTGAAGGCGACAAAAAAAATTGCAAAAAATTCAAGCTAGCCCCCAACATACAGAATCCCAAAGGCTACAACATTGTAAGAGAAATTGAGATTACTATGTTCATCATAAAGAGGAGATAAATGCAGAAAAGCGCATTAGATATTTACAAAAACAAACATGGAATATCAACATATGCAAACACAACAATACACGAAACATGGAACATCATTCAACAACAATGCTAACTTCATGACATCAATGAAAATATTCCAACAAAGAATAGATGCACTTTCCACCCAAAAAACATGCACTATATGCAAGGAATATTATCCAGGCATGCTTCTCCATTCATCAAATACTAATGCTACTTGTAAAAGGTGTTTTGCTGAGAGAGGCATATGTCGGTTCTCTGCACTCAACAACATGGACCCAAGAGAACAACCTGTTGTGTTGAAAAGACTAACCCAAGTGGAGGAAATGCTCATTGCTAGAGTTAACCCAGTACTACAAGTAACCCACACTCTTGGAGGCCAGTATAAATATAGTGGTCACGCGATTAGCTTCCCACAAGATATAAAGAACATTTCAAAAGTTCTCCCACGAAGAATACAATACTTGGATGTACTCATAGTTCAAAGGTTGCATACATAAAGGTATTATTACGATTGCTATGTAAGTCAAAGTCATATCTAAGATGCATTGCAATACAAATTCAAATATGGCCCATACTATAATGATGTTGCAATAAGTTTTGACCAGTTAGTGCAACTTCCTGAAGCAAGAACAAACATATCGAACATGCTCCATACCATTGAAACTAGCGAATACATAGTGGTTCCAAATAATGAAATCAACTATGATGGAGATGATATTGAAAATACCACAATAAACACATCATCATTTATGGCTAGATTTCCAAATAGATGTCGTGAATTAGAAATTATTAAGAAAAGATTGGACCTTGATGACAACACAAACAACATTAACAATTGGCCTAAAATAAACTCATCCTCAATAAATGAATACAATACTGAGGGGTTGCTCGATATGGCATTTCCTACACTCTTTCCAAATGGAGTTGCACTAAAAATGCAACCACGAATTAAGGAAGTGCACGTGCATGAGTATGTGCTCCACTTGATGAGGTTTCATGACCAAAGATTTGGAAGGCATCCAAGGTTTCAATATTTCATGTTTAATCTTATGATGTGACATCGTAGCCAAGGCCTCGCATCAATTTTCATTAAAAAAAATGCAGAAGAAAACATACCAACCACTATTGAAAACCTCTGTGCACACTTGAAAAATCTCCCCGATACACAATTAGCTGTAGAGCTCATGCACTTTGGATCTTCAATGCGGGGCACAAGACCATATTGGAACAAGTTTCATTTTGAACTAACAAATATGATCAACCAAATAGGGTCTCCCACTCTATTCTTCACATTAAGTGCAGCAGACACAAAGTGGCTAGATCTACATCGTTTGCTCTCAAATGACATAGCAATGGAAATGCAAACAAAGAAACAACGCTTAGATAATGTAATAAATAACCCCCACACCACATCATTATACTTGCATCAATGATTCACAGTGTTCCGTGAGGAAGTCATTGAGAAACTCCTTGGTGCAAAAGACTACTGGTATAGATATGAATGGCAACATCGGGGCACTGCACATGTACATGGATTCCTTTGGCTCAAAAATGCACCAGACATGGATAAACTTGATTGGGAGAACAATGCAGCAGTTGAACAAGCAAGAAAATTTTTCAACAAGTATGTTAGTGCTTGGAATCCTCGCGATGCAACATGCAGAAACAACACATTTTATTGATCTCTGCTAGATGATCCATGCTTGCTAGACACAACTAGGATATTTTCTACAGACCCCTCTCATGACTATGAAGAGATAATCAACCATGTGCAAAGGCACACAAAATGTAGAGAGGGAATATGCTTATGCAAAAAGGGGAAAAAACTAGAGTGTCGATGCAAAGCTCCATGGAAAGAACATATTATATCTACCTTATCATGTGACAACAATGGGAAAAAACAATATGAAACTGCAAGGAATGATGATAGGATAAACATACACAATCCAGAAATGATTTCAATATGGAGAGCCAACATAGATTGCCAGCCAGTCATCTCACAAGCACTTGTACTGAAATACATTGCCAAATATGCATCAAAAGTAGAGAAAGCATCTAAGACTTGTATTGATATGTTAACAAGAATATCCACAACCCAAAAAATAGATGACCCGACCCTCACAGCATATCAAAAATTCATGTCAGAGATTGTGGTAGAGAGTTATATAGGAGCACAAGAAACATGCCATATGCTTCAGAAATTGTGACTTCTTGTATGTAATCAACCTTTTACATCTTTGAATGTTGGATGGAAAATGTTCTAGCGAATAACAAGAAGAACAGATGAAAGACACCTACAACCTACCTACCTTCATTCCTACATTAATCAACCTCTAGAATTAGAGACAATAATCCTACTTGAATCTACACGATCTTTCTCCTATTCTGCAGGTCGCAAGGGATGCAAGTGGAAAGAAAGAAAGGTAAAAGCGATTGTCAATGTTTCCCAAAGTTCTACAACATCCTAGAGGATGACTCAAACCAATTTGAAACATTCTACTGGAGCGAGTTACTATTGTACAAACATTTCCGTAGCTTAGAAATAGACATAGGAATTACTAAGGATACAATAATTGCAAACTGGAAGCAAATGAGTGCATCCAAATATGATGTATGGTATGTCACTCGCACCTCCCAATTGGAAGGAAGCACTGAGGATGAAGAAGTAGATAGCGAAATTGAGATGGACACAAGGGACACAATAGAAATGAATGAATGGGAATTATTTTCACAAATGGGGCCCTCAAACAACGTCATCCTAAATGAACTTGAGATGCTTGGTAGGCGTGAGTTTGATCACAACAACATATGGGATCAACTTGCAATGCCCCAAGATCTTCATGAAACTGCCACACAGTTCATAAACATGAACAAAACATGCAACCAGGAAGAGCATGTTCTAGGGAAGTATGATGTCCCAAACTATACATTATCATTGAAACAAGAACTAGCACTCAACCATATTATCAACCACAACAAACATCACGCAAATAAACCATTCCACATGATCATTGAAGGAACAACAGGTACAAGTAAATCCTACTTGATTGCTCGCATAAGAAAAGCAATTGACAGTAATACACTGCAACAAAGGAGCCAGCTACTCACATTAGTGCCTACAGGGGTTGCTGCATTTAATATACATGCATCAACTATACATTCAACGCTCTAGATTCCTATCAAAGAAATGCACCCATTGAAGGGCCAAGCATTAGGGTATGTGCAAGATCATCATGGAAAAAATAGGCCCTTAAGTGGCAAAAAATTCAAAAAAATCAGAGTTGGGAAATTTGACGTAAAAATTTGAATAAATTATATATATATATTATTTCAAAAATATGTAAGAATAGAACTTGTAGAAAATTGAATGTAGTTTCTAAACTACTAGGTTTATTAAAAAAAGAAATCTATTTGGTGAAAATTTGAAATTTCAATGCAGTAGTACTTAAATTTTAAGGAAAAAATAAGTAGGTGTCTATCTAACCACCCTAACCACAATAAAATGATAATTTTTTATTAAAAATTTATATATAAGTAAAGGACTCATGTCTCCATGTGATGCATATTTTTTGTAATTTTTCCAAGTAAATAATTAATTATGAATTTTTATTACAAATTTTAAAAAATATAAAACTTATGTCCACGAATCTTTAACTTGGTCAAAAATTCATGAAATTATTATTATTTTTAATCCTATAGTATGCAAAGCATATAATGTGACATGTTTTGATTCAAAAAATGTGATACTATTTGAAAGATATAGATGTTTTTAATCAACCTATCAATCAAGACTTTAGTCATAATTCAAATAGAAAATGAATAATAATTAAATTTATTAAATTCAAAGTAAAGAATAATTTATATTGGTGGAAAGTTGAGATTCTCCTTTAAAACCATTTTGTTTCATCAATTTTGGGTGAAAAAAGTCATCAGCCACATAGCCTACATATACCCATCATATCACCACGTTTTGTCCCATCATGATCCTACACATACCTTGGAAAGACCTTGGAAGTATGATAAGAAAGATATACATGATGGGAGAAATAATACTTATACCATAACATCCAATGGAAAGAGAATCACCTTGAAACCTCTGGAGGATGAACCGGAAAGTGAAGTATGTGGAACAACTAGAATCAATTTGGTAGATGGAAGGAAATTTTTGGATGGATTGAAGCATGAGAACATGTGTTTTTCTTTGATTCCAAGGAAGTGAGGAGACTTAGATGTATGAATAATCACAAGAGAAGAAGAATCACTAGAGAAGGAAGTCACTGAACTGATAACAAAGTACCAAGATCTTGTATTAGAGAATGTTCCTGAACGATTACCACCAATCCAGAGTATCAGCCATCATATATATCTTATTCCAGGAGCTAGTTTTCTGAACAAAGCTACACATCGAATGAGGGTATGTGCAGGATCATGATGGGCCAAAAAGTGGCAATATGATGGGTATTTGTAGGGTTTATGGCGGATGATTTTTTTTTACCCAAAATTTATGAAACAAAAAGGGTTTTTAAAGGAGATTCTTAGCTTTACACCAATATAAATTATGCTTTACTTTGAATTTAATAAATATTTATTATTCATTTTCTATTTGAATTACAACTAAAGTCCTGATTGATAGCCTAATTGAAAAACATATATAATTTTCAAAAGGTATCACATTTTTTCAATCCAAAACATGTGTCACATTCTATGCTTCGTATACTATAATATTAAAAAAGAATTGAATTTCATGAAGTTTTGACCAAGTTAAGATGGTCGACATACGATTTTTTATATTTTTAAAAGTTTCAATAAAAAATTCATAATTAATTATTTACTTGGAAAAAAATTACAAAAAAATATGCATCACATTGGGACATGAGTCCTCTACTTAAATATAAAATCTTATAAAAAATTGTTATCATTTTATTATGGTTAGGTGGTTAGACAGACACCTACTTTTTTTTTTCCGAAATTTAAGTACTATTGCATTGAAATTTCAAATTTTCACCAAATAGATTTTTAATAAAAAATAGACCTAGTAGTTTAAACTACATTCAATTTGCTAAAAATTCTATTCTTACATATTTTTGAAATAATATAGATAACTTATTCAAATTTTTACATCAAGTTTCCTAACTCTAATTTTTTTGAATTTTTTGCTACTTAAGGGCCTATTTTTTCCATGATGATCTTGCAGATACCCATGACACTAGCAGAGAAAGAAAAGTTAAACAGACAAATACAGGAACTGTTAAAGAAAGGATTGATCAGAGAGAGTATGAGCCCATGTGTGGTACCAGTTGTACTTGCACCTAAGAAAGATGGAGAATGGATGATGTGTATATATTCAAGATCTATCAATAAGATCATAGTGAAGTATAGATTCCCATTGCCTAGGATGAATGACATCATGGAAAGTCTAAGTGGAGCAAAGTATTTCACCAAGATAGATCTAAAGAGTGGATACCATCAGATCAGGATTAGGGAAGGAGATGAATGGAAGAATTCTTTCAAAATAAATGAGGGACTGCATTATTGGTTGGTCATTCCATTTTGACTAACTAATACACCAAGTACATTTATGAGGTTGATGAATGAAGTCTTGAAGGGATTCTTTGGTAATTTTTTCATTGTTTATCTATATGGTATTTTTATTTTCAATAAGACTAAGGAGGAACATTTGGAGCATATCAGACAAGTATTTCAGAGGTTAGAAGAAGAGAAGTTGTTGATAAACATCAAGAAGTGTAGTTTCATGAAGGAAGAACTAGTGTATTTGGGATTTTTGATATGTGCGGAAGGATTGAAGATGGACCTTGAGAAGGTTAGAGCAATAGTTGAATGGCGTACACCTATTAATGTTGGAGAAGTAAGGTCATTTCATGGACTAGAAAATTTTTACTGGAAGTTCATCATAAATTTTAATGGTATTTGCACACTTATGATAGAGACAATGAGAGGAGAGAGGAAGGAATTCAAGTGGACATCTGGAGCACAAAGGAGTTTTGAGTTTTTGAATCAAAAGGTGACAAAACAACCTATGTTGGCATTACCGAACTTTGATAAGGTATTCCAAGTTGATTGTGCAATAGGAGCTATGTTAAGTCAGGAAGGGAGACCAATAGCTTACTTCAATGAGAAATTGAATGAACCTAGGAGAAGATATTCAGTTTATGATCAGGAGTTATATGCAATTGTTTAGGCCTTGAAGAAGTGGAGACATTACTTGTTACCTAAGGAGTTTGTGTTGTATAAAAATCATCAAGCTTTGCAATATTTGAATAGTCAGGTGAAGTTGAACCAGAGACACATGAGATGGGTAGAATTATTGTATAGGTACACATTTGTGTTGAAGCACTAGAGTGGGGAGTCAAACAAGGTTGTAGATGCATTGATTAGGAGAAGAAGTTTGTAGAGAAAGATGAGAATTGAAGTATTGGGTTTTGAAGAACTAAAGCATATGTATGAGGGTGACATTGATTTTGTGGAGGCATGGAAGGCTTGCAAAGAACTGGTGGAAATAGATAGAAGCATATGGTTGGAATACTTCATTTAGGAAGGTGTGTTATTCAAGAACAATCAGTTATGTATCCCTAGAAGTTCAATGAGAGATAATTTGATCAAGGAAAAGCATTGCAGAGGATTAGTAGGACATTTTGGAATTAATAAGATTGTAGCATTGGTGAGTGAACTATTTTTGTCCACTGTTGTATAAGGATGTTAGGAAATATGTTTAGAGTTGCAAGATTTTTCAAGTTGCAAAGGGAAAAAGTCAAAACATTGGGAAGTATACGGGTATGTGCAGGATCATCATGGAAAAAATAGGCCCTTAAGTAGCAAAATTTTTAGAAAAATTAGAGTTAGAAAACTTGACGTAAAACATTGAATAAGTTATCTATATTATTTCATAAATATGTAAGAATATAATTTGTAGCAAATTTAATTTAGTTTCTAAACTACTAGGTTTATTTTTTTTAGAACAAAATCTATTAGGTGAAAATTTGAAATTTCAATGTAATAGGACTTAAATTTCAGGGAAAAAATAAGAAGTAGGTGTCTGTCTAACCACCCTAACCACAATAAAATTATAATATTTTTTTATAATATTTTAGATATAAGTAGAGGACTCATGTCACAATGTGATGCATATTTTTTTGTAATTTTTTCCCAAGTAAATAACTAATTATGAATTTTTTATTACAACTTTTAAAAAATATAAAAATTTGTATGTCTAACCACCTTAACTTGGTCAAAACTTCATGAAATTCAATTTTATTTTTAATATTATAGTATACAAAGCATAGAATGTGACACATGTTTCAAATTCAAAAAATGTGATAATTGTTTGAAAGCTATATAGATGTTTTTCAATCACCTTTAATTAGGACTTTAGTCGAATTCAAATAGAAAATGAATAATAATAATTTATTAAATTCAAATTAAAACATAATTTATATTGGTGGGAAACTGAGAATATCCTTTAAAAACCCTTTTCATTTCATTAATTTTGGGTAAAAAAAAGTTGTCAGCCACATACCCTACAAATACCCATCATATTGCCACTTTTTGGCCCATCATGATCCTGCACATACCCATTAACAACATTTCAGGAAGAGATGAAACACATAAGATATTTGTTGATTGATGAGATGAGCTTCATAGGGCCAAAATTACTATTGAAAATAAATGCGAGGCTATGTGAGGCCTTCCCGCACCGACAACATCTATACTTCGGTGGGGTGTCGATGATACTGATTGGTGACCTTGTGCAACTACCACCTATGATGGAAAAACCTATTTACACATCACACTCAAATGCAAAAACACAGTGGGACCAATTCACGACTGTTGTCACCTTAGAAACAATATTCCATCAACAAGGCGAGACTCCATCACAAAGAAAATTTCATCAAATGTTGCAAAACATACGAAAGGCAGAAGCAACAGAAGAGGATTGCCACCTTCTAATGACATGCACAAACAAGTAGCTCACCTCCAGTGAAAAAGAACAATTTTAAAATTCAATGCACTTGTTTGCTACCAATGATTTAGTTAGACTACACAATAGAAGAATGTTAAAATTGTTGAACCGTCCAATTGCAATAAGTACCGCAACAAGCACCAGGACTAGAGCAGACAATGCAACTATTGATGAACAACTTGAAAAACAAGTATTTCTTTGTAGAGGGCAACACATCATGCTCACAACCAACATATGGACACAAGTAGGACTTGTAAATGGAGCTCTAGGTGAAGTTGTTGAGATTGTTTATAGCCCTGGTTCCAAACGGCCAGACGTTCCACTGTACTTTGTTGCAAGGATCGATAATTATAGTGGGCCACCATGGAATGAAGCTGACCCCAAAAGTGTACCGATAATACATGTATCATTGGGAAGTCAAAGGAAAATTCCACTCACAATGGCATGGGCTATAACCATACACAAATCCCAAGGCCTGACACTACAAAAAGCAATGATCGACATTGGGAAAATAGAAAGGCAAGGACTAACATTTACAACTATATCCAGAGTGAAATCATTGAACGACTTTGTATTCAACCAATGTTCTCCTTTGAGAGATACTCCAAAATGCAGAACAATCCATCCACAATTATGAGGAAAGAAGAGGAAGCTCGATTACAACAACTGTCTCTAAGAAGTGAAGGTACACAACTCTTATCCCTTTCTCCCTCACATCTCTCCCAGTTATTGGAAGATCATCAATTCCACTTTTACAAATTTCTCTTTTGCAGATATCTGCTACAAACCATGAAAAAATCAAACATAAAGCATACATATCAATCAAAGGCATCGATATCATCAACGGCTTCAACATATTCAACTTCTTATGGTAATTTTGTTCATACATTGGCAAAAATATTTTCTAATAATAGTAGTTCTATAAATTGAATATGTAGAAACCATTATACAAGTAAAAAAAAAATCACCACATCTAACCATTCCATTGTTTTTGTTCTATAGGGCTTGAAGACAAATGGCATATACCATAGAATCTCATCATCAACCACCAACAATTGTATTATACATAACCAATCTCTTGAGTTTGTGATTTTGATGTGTCATAAAATAGTTTTTGTATTATAAAAATATTTCCTCGCAACATACACTTTCTGATTATGTTACATTCGGTCACAAGGTATACCATTAACCAACAACAATTTAACTTGGTCCAATCGACCTTCTAAGTTATAGGTCTTCTTTCATTGTACAAAATATATTATGTTGTAAAACCATTTTGCAAAACATACCAAGTTAAATTAAGTTCCATTTGTTCATATTCAAATCTTCTCGCATCCCATCGCCAATTGAATTTTCCTATAAATTGTTAGTCTTACAAAAAGAAATTTACATTTTCTTGCAATTCCCCTCCCACCCTTCAATATATTGTTAGAGTATATTGTGCTATCAGAGTAACCATTGCACCTCGTTGGGGTGCAATCGCTAGTAAATTAAATTCAATGAACTTGCTAACATTTACTTGAGTATCGATGCCAAAAGACTCATTCAAAATTCTAGCTGCCATCACCATCCCTGCAGCTGTAGACATATCTTGGGCACCATCCTCCTGAGTGTCTGTGGGGTCATATGTACAAGTTGACCCAAAAACCTGACCAGAATGTGGTGGAAGCCTACCCCTTGAAGACTCCCTTGGATGGTGGTGTAATACAAAACTGGCATGCTAGGTGATACTCTGGGTGAAAGAGCTTATAGAATACAAAGTGTCCATCTCAAAACTCTCCTTTGTGACAAAAGGGATAACAATGTGCTTACAAGCCAACCTAGCAAGAGCTCATCTCCCTTGCCACTGAGGATCTTGTTGTGCACCAGGTCTATCTTGTGCCGAACCTCCACCTCTCCCCTAAAATTCCCTCATCTCAAAATAGTTGGGTATTTTGTTCAAGATGAACTCACAGTAGAGTTTCCTCAAGAAATATTAGGAGACTTTACAATTGTTGCATGGTGGATAGTCAAAAAATATGTACCACCTATCCCAAAAATTGTTCCTAATCCCTTGGTGGTGGAACCAATGGATAGGAAACCTCTTGGCATTAAGGTTAAGATTTTGATTTGTGCATGGTTTAGTGAATAGTGAGCACAAATCATATTTTGTAATTTTTTCATCTTTTACTTCTTTATATGATAATTTATCTACATAAAATAATCCTCCATGCTTGCCTCCTATCTTCCCAACCACTTAATTGTTTTTGAAAGAGGAAAAAATGGGTTTTATAGGGACCCAAAACCATAAAGTTTACAAACAAAAGATAAGATCATTAGAGATAACAAAAGCAGAAAGGATGTAAAAAAACAAGACAAGTCCACAGCCACCAAAAAGGCCAGTGAAGGCCACAAAACCAAAAAACAAGACAAAACACCAGCAACAACTAAATTTGGGCCCTTAATAATTTTGCAGTCTCAGCTTCCAAATCGTTCATATCCTGAACCCCCCTCTTTAAAATATGAACCATTTGGGTAGTAGGAAGCGCTTTCCTTTTAAGGTTGGCATGGGTCCTTTTTGAAATACTTTGGTCCTCGTTCTTGCTTTTATCCTTGTTCTTTTCTAGGTCAATGACCAACGAGCCTTGTTGCGTCTTTTCCAAATTTTTAGACATAACATTAATGATGATGGCATTGTGCCTAGCCATTTTATGATTTTGTTCCACAACAGTTTTCATGTTATTTTTTATTTTTACCATTTTAGCTTCTAGAGTCTTGTACTTATCCTCGATGTCATATTCTCCCATTCCAATACTATTCCTTTTATGTTTTCTTTCTTCATTGCTGAGAGAATCCAACTTTAGTTCCAGTTCCTTTGAATTTCTATACAGAGCCCTATTTCTTTGATTAAGATTATTAATTTCTTGATAGGTCCATTTCGAAACCCTGAAAATGCCACCAATGCCATTTCTTGTAGAGGCAAGAATATCACCAGACTGAACTCAGTATAAGATGAGGTTAACATCATCCGGGTTGGGGGAGCTAGGAAATATGGTACCATCAGCTCTACAAGAGGAAGGAGGGGAGGGTACAAAATTTATGCTAACTTTAGGGTTCTCAACTTTTTCCTCCAAAGAGTCTGCAGAGTACGAGACCAACTTGTTGGTAGGGGAGCCCTTGAGAGTGGGATTCTTTAAGGGGATAGGGTAGTCGGAGTAGGTCTCAAGGTTAACTTTAGCAAGCTTGGGTTTTCTCGGTTGGTTTTTCTTACCAAACATCTCATAGGACGAGTGGGTTTCTACAATTCTCTCCTGGTAAGGCTGATTCTTCAAATCCCCATTGTCTGTGTCATAGTCCTTAGATGTCATGGATGCAACAGGTTTGGATAAAGCCGACATGATTTGATAGTGTTCATATATTATCCTAATAAGACCAGGATGAAGAATAGGGTATCTCTTAGGATTTTTCTTATGGTCCTCAATGCTATTATTCAACAAAAAAAAAGATAGTGAGGCAAAGAAATCTGTACCTTATGGCGGAAGTAGTTAAGAATGGAAAAATGATGACCATAAACTCTGGTGAATCTTCCGTCCAGGGTGATATACTCCATAATAACACAAAGTACCTTTCTCCACAGTGCCTTGATGGTGCAATTTTGAAATAGTTGTTGGAAATTTTAACCAATTTCAATTTCTCCTTATGCTTCTTAGCGAATTTGATTACCGCCTCATCAAAAAACCTTCTGTTGCGATAAAAATTCACACCCTTAATGGACATACCAATCACCTCCCCTATAAATTTCTCATCCAGTTTCACCTTTCTCCCAAAGAGGATTATTTCACCATTGTTCTAGTTCTTCTCAAAATAGTCTGTGGCCATAGTGTCAGGCCCATGAAGTTTTTCTAGAAATGGAACCAGCCCACCTCTTACAATTTTCTTCTAGACCTTATCATTCCTCATGTGCACTTCATAGCTCTTCATCTCAACTCTTTCACTATCCCCCCATTTTCATTTGCATCTTACTGCAATCTCTACCAGTGTCAAGCACCTGTTGCAAATTTACGCAGCCTTTCCAATGAACCCACAAAGCGTGTTTCTTTTTCTTCCTAGCTAAGTAATATGATGCGGCCCCATCAAATCTCTTGATTTTGATGTACTTTTCCCCTTTCCCTTTAATCATTAAATGTATTTGCTTCTTTCCCATATGTAACATCATAATCTAGTAAGGCCCTGACTTCAGTTCTCAAGTCCCTATAATTTTTCCACGTGTTCAATCCTTGCTTCCTTACACCTTCATTCGCAACGTAATCTACCACATTGTTAGCTTCCATGTAGATGTGTGATACTTTAAGTTTATCGAACTTGTCTAGAATAGAATTTGCTTCATCAATCCAATTATTTATCGACCAAGAGGGGGGGTCCTTCCTAAGAGACAATCAATGATATTTTTAGAATCCCCTTCAAGCCATAAACTTTTTATATTCAAATTATGAGCTAACTTTAAAACTTGATAAGCTCCTATAGCCTCCACCACATGGTTGGTTTGATGACCTAGGGAGATTGCCAAAACCACCATAAAATTACCATTTGAGTCCCTTAACACACCTCCACTATTGACCATACCCAGATTTCCCTTCATGGTGCCATCAAAGTTGGCCTTAGACTAGCCATTTGGAGGAAAGGTCCAACAGACACCCCCTCTACTTTTCTTGGCTGGCTTGGATGGAAAAGAAACATCCACTTTAATATTCCAATCCTTTGCTATCATTAGATCATAGGGAGTACACACCACTGCTTCAAGGTTAAGAGCTTTTTGGGGAATCACATTGATTTTTTCCTTTATAAGCCTAATTTTTTTTCAAAGACATTATTCTCTGACATCTGCTTATCCCTGAAAAGTTTGTTATTACATTCTTTCCACACTCCCTAGACAAAAAAAGGGAATATAAATTCCCATAACCTTCGAATGAAGGGATTTTGAGAAGGAGCTTTCCATTGTAAAAAAAAAATTCAATGGACTGGGGAAACACCCAAGAGATATTCCAGAGGGCTAATAATTTTCCCCAAATTATGGAAACAACGGGCAGTGGAGAAAGAAGTGGTTAGCAAAGTCTACCTCACACTTGCAAAGGTAACATCTATTGGGGATTTAAAATCCCCGTTTACAAAGATTGTCCATCGTAAGCACCTTATTCTGAAGCATAATCCAAAAGAAAATATTGACTTTAGGAGTCAAGTGTTTTATCCATGCTTTTGACCAGAAGGGAGGGGGAGCTTGAGAAAGGGATAGCAAAGAGACAGCCGAAGAGATAGAGTAGTTACCCAAAGGGTTGTCCATCCAAACAAGAATATCATCCTGCTAAGTCTGTCCCAACCTGACATCCTTTAAGGAAGATTGAAGCTGAGCCAACTCTTGACTAATCACACATAAGTTCACCCAGTCACCTTCATACCAATAATCTTTGACAAGCTCCCCGAAAGTAGCTTTACATAACTCAACCCATCTATTGAATCTTTCAATTTTGATGAGGGGTTCCTTAAAAAGCTATCTATCCTCCCAAAATTTGGCTTGATTGCCACTTCTAATGTGCCATCCTATCCTTGATTCCAAAATTTTTCTACCAACAATCATATCATTCCAGCAAGCTGAGCCACGAGGAAGGATAGGAGAATCCAACAATGCTTTGAGGGGCATACGGTTGGCCATATATTTACTTCTTAAAATGTATTTCCATTCTCCACTAGACGAGAAGGATCTCCATAATTGTTTTACTAGAAGAGTCTTATTCATAATTTTGATTTTTCAAAGACCTAAACCCCCAGAGGTTTTCGGTCTGCAAACCAAATCCCACCCTATAAGAGGTATTCTCTTTCTTTCCTCCACTCCAGAACAAAGGAATATTTTTTGGATCTTTTCAATGGCCTCATCATATTTAGCAGGAATTTTGAAAAGGCTTAAAGCATAAACTAGGAGGTTCTGAAGAGAAGCTTTAAGAAGTTGAATTTTTCCAGCTTGGCTCAAAAGAGCTCCTTTCCATCTAGCCAACTTCTTTATGAACCTGTCAACCAACGAAAACCAAAAGGAATTTGGAGGTTTAATGCATAAAAAAAGTCCAAGATAAGAAGAAGGTAAGGATTCCACTCTGCAACCTTGAGGATTCTTGCAATCTTGACCTGTCTATGCTCAGGGGTATTGAAGAAAAAAAGGGAACTCTTCTGTCTATTGACTATCTTCCTAGTCGCCTTCTCATACACATCCAAAGTTTTTTTCAAAGTCTTAGCCTCATTCACTGTAGATCTTCCCATCAGCATAATGTCATCAAAAAATTGTTGGTGAGAACAAATCAAATTAATGGAAGAAGGACTAAGACCAATAAGCGACCTTTGTTCAATCAATCTCTTAAGATTCCTTCCCAGGCTTTCAGCCATTATTGTG
This sequence comes from Sequoia sempervirens, assembly GCA_007258455.2. Classification (NCBI taxonomy): domain Eukaryota; kingdom Viridiplantae; phylum Streptophyta; class Pinopsida; order Cupressales; family Cupressaceae; genus Sequoia; species Sequoia sempervirens. The sequence goes on along the minus strand of VDFB02270651.1, from coordinate 398,111,410 downwards.
AATAGAATAGGTGAGATAGGGTCACCCTGTCTTAAACCTCTTGAATTTTGAAAGAATCTGGAAGGAGATCCATTCACAATAATAGATGTGGAAACCATAGTAACCAATTGATTCACCAACTGAATGACTCTGCTTCTAAAACCAAACCCCCTTAGAATTTTAAATAAAAAATCCCAATCAACACACTCATTGGCTTTAGATATATCCAACTTAAGAAGAAACCCTTCTGTTTTAGATTCCACAAGTGAATGGATATTCTCATGGACTGTGACTATAGAATCTAAGATTTTCCTTCTAGGTACAAAACCATTCTGCTAAGGGGAAATCAATGAAGGAAGGATAGAAAGGATCCTTGAAGTCAAAACCTTAGAAATTATTTTATAGAAAGAGTTGCAAAGACTTATGGGTTTGAACGCCTCAAACTCCATAGCCCCTAGTTTCTTGGGAATAAGGACCACAAAAGTAGCATTTAGTTCCTTAAGGAGCCTTCCAGATCTAAAGAATTCCTTAACAACATTCACGACATCATTTTCAACAATATTCCAAAACCATTGAAAAAAGAACATAGGAAATCCATCTGGCCGAGGGGCCTTATTTCCTTTAAAAGAAAATACAAATTTCATGATTTCCTCTTTAGAGGGGATGGCCACAAGCTTTTCATTATCTTCCCTCTCAACAATCTTAGGGATGGCTTCTAATAAAAAATCTTGGTCATTTTGATTGATTTCCCCATTTGCCGAAAGAAGGTTGTTATAGAAGAGGACAACTTTCTTTTTGATGTCTTCCTCTTCCTCAAATTTCGTACCATTAACTTCTATGATAGAGATTCTATTAGCATCCTTGTGTTTAGAAGTAGATAAATGGAAGTACCTAATATTTCTATCTCCAGCTGAAAGCGACAACACCCTCGACCTCTACCTCCAGAACTCCTCATGTTTAGCTATTACGTCATGCAATTTCACCAACAACTCATTTTCTTTAAACTTATTATTTTCAATGTATCCTTCCTTCTGAATTTTGTCCTGGATCTTCGCAAGCTCCATTTGAAGTTTGGATTTAATACCAATTTTTTTTTCCAAAGGATTCTTTTTTCCATCTTCTTAAATTGTGTTTGACTTCTCTCAATTTTTTAGCAATTCTGAACATAGTAGTACCCAGAACATCAATATTCCACCATTTCTTGATTTCATTAAAAATAAGGGGGTGGGACAACCACATTCTTTCAAATCTAAAAGGAGAGTTTTTCTTCACCTTTATAGGATCTCCCACAAAACTTATGGGAAAGTGATATGTCCCAACTCTAGAGAGAGCTTTAAGAGAGTAGAAATAGCTTATAAGCCACTGATGAGAAATTAGAGTTCTATCTAACCTTACTTGAATAATTTCCTTGCTAGTTCTTCTTTTCGACCATGTATATTGGGCCCCTTGCAAGTCCATATCAATCAGCTCCTTATTGTTGATGAAGTCAAAAGGATCATATTTACTCTCCTGATTCACTTGAGAGCCTCCAAATTTCTCCCCATTCAGAAGGAGAGTATTAAAATCACCCATTACCACCTAGTGGTCACTATCAAAAATCCTGCGGAAAGTAGAGAGCTCATTCCACAAATTTTTTCTAGCTCCTTTCCCATTGGGAGCATAGATATTCAACTCAATCCAACTAAAGTTGTCTCTGATATGTGTTAATTTAGTAGCCACATGATTATTGCTCTCTAGAAATGGTTCCCCTTTAATGAGGTTCTGGTTTCAAAAGGTAGCAATTCCTCCTGACACACCATCTGAACTATTTCCTTGGATCCCATAGTTCTAAAACATTTTGATCTTCTCCACCTTTCCTTTGGAAATTTTAGTTTCTTGGATGAGGAGAATATCAGGTTTATGATCCCTAACAAAATTGTGCAAAACATCCCTCTTATGAAGGCTATTGATCCCTCTTATATTCCAAGGCATAATCTTCATATCTTACCAGGGGATTAGAGAATCTTCAGAATGGTCTTTTGAACACCATCCACTATGTCCTGAAAGCTTTCATGCTCTCTCTACCATTTACTTGATCTTCTGCCTTGGCTAAACTTAGTAGCTCCACAATCTGCCTTTGCTCTGTTCCTAGTAACAACTCCACTCGAAGTATTATGATGTTTTCTTTTCTCCTTCTTTTTCTTAGAATGAGAGACAACTTCTTCCCAATTAGTATCTTCTTGGCTCTCCATCTCTCTGCTAGATTCCCATTCCTTATCATACATTCTTCTTTTCTCCCAAGGGAGGGTATCCATCTGGCCATTCCTAAGATAGTTCAGATTATCACTCAAAATTTTGGTGTTCTAGCTCAGCTTCTCAAAGGTGTCCTTGACAAAATTTGGAGTTGTTTTTTCCCTGAGTTTAAGAGGGTCACTTGAAGGGGAGCATTTTGTAGAAGTAGTATTTAGGATAGGAATTCCACTATCCAGAGATAGACCCTAAATAGGGATATCCTCCAATCCAGGATACCCATTTTCTTTACCTTATGATAAGATCTTAAGAGTGGAGGAAACAAAGTCCTCATCCCTTTTACCTTCCCTTGCACTCTCCAAGGCTTTTTCATCATCTTCCTTAGGACCAACAATATCTTCTTCCCCTATTTGGTGATTCTTCTACACATTAGGATCTTTGGGTTCTGTTTCATCATTAAAGTCAGAGGTATTCCTTTGAGTTTCATGATTCCTTCTAAACTCCTCATTAAGGGTATTGGTATTGCTTGCTTGTTATTCCCCCTCAAATTTCTTTCTCAAGATAGTCTTAGGGTTAGACTGGTGGTTTTCTTTTTCTTTGTTGGAATTTAATGGAAATTTCTTAGCCCAATGCCCCATTTTTCTACATTTAAAGCAAGTAAAGGGAATGGACTCAAACTGTATAGTTTGCATCGAGGTTCCCAACTTTGATTGAATATCTATTGAAGAAAGGAGGTCAACATTATGTGAAACTCCCACATAGATTCGAGCAAACACCAACCACTTTCTAGCCACTGTCATGGGGTCAATAGATAGGTGCTCTCCAAAAGAACTAGCAATTCCATTGAAAATTTCCTCATTCTAGTATTCCAGAGGGAGGCCCAAGAGTCTAGCCCAAACTGGAACATTCTCGAAAATAGAGTCAGAGAGATCCAGATGAGAGGTCCACTTCTTGAGGGCTAGGGAGGATTTTCCTATGACCCAAGGTCCACCACTCCTCACAGCCAAAATATCCTCCTTGCAGATGAACTCAAAGGAAAAGAAACCTCTAGGAAGAGTAGCTACCATAACCTTCCCATTAGTTCTCCACTTATTTTTGAAAAAATCCCTAACCACCTCAACATTTGGTCTAGGGCCCATGAAATTTCCAACCATGACTTTTTCCATCAAAGCAATGATATGATCAATAATCGAGTCAGGCACAAAGATGGAAAACTTACCTTTCACTGGGTCAAAAAATCTACTCATTAGAGGGAAAATTGATTTACCATTTGTCTTAACACCAAATAGCGAAGACCAAGGTTTGTGATTTGCTCCTTCCCTATCAGCAGTCCCTACCACTTCATTGGAAATTTCACCTTTTTGTCCTTCAAGGGACCCCCCAGGTTTTTCTTTCCTCCCAAGTCCACCTAAATTTTGTTTCTGGTGTCCTCATTAGATTCATCCTTACCTTTCTCCTCGCTCGGTACATGCACTGATTCTGCCTGGGATTCCTGAGATCCTACTCCATTGTTCATAGATTCGAAATCCTGCTTTTCCCGCCCATGCTCCATAGTCTGCCCATTGTTGTTCCAACCACTTAATTGTTTGTTTATTGTATCTATATACATTTTAACATGTCTTGAAGTGAACTTGCAAGTTTTCTTTCTGCAGTTGAACTAACAAGATCATTTAACCTCATGATTAACTCCCCAATCTTCTTTTTATTGTTTTCAATTACCCCCATTAAATTTTGCTGAGTGCCTGGAGGATGTCGAGGAATTGGTGGAGGATTTTGTTGTTGTGGTTGTTGAGGATTTTGTTTGTGTGCTTGTTGTTGTTCAATATTTTGAGGAAGGTTTTTAGATTCATTAACATTTCCTACAAACTAAACAAATGAATGTCAAAACAACCTAAAATTACCTATTTAACAACAAATTCAAAAAAAAAAAAACAATGCTTACTTGTTTGACCTCCCAATTGACGCGGCGACACCTTGGAAATGAAATTGTAACAAATCGATGAAGAAATTACAAGTTTAGCTCCTTCCAAAATGCAAGCACACAAATGCAGGGTTTCTTTATCTTTTCTTTGTCTTGTGTCTTCCTTTTAGGGATGACACAAGGCATCGTTACATTCACATCTTTTACATGTTGACCCAAAATATTTTTCTTTATCTTTTCTTTTTCTTGTGTTTTCCTTTTGGGGATGACATAAGGCATTGAGATATTCATGTCTCTTCCATGTTGAGCCAAAAGGATTTTTCTTTGTTTTCACTCTCTTTTTGTCATTCTTCCAATTCTATGAGTATTTGGGGAATGATGGCATTTTCAAGCTCTCTAAAAAATAGTGCAACAAGAACATACGGACCCCAAATCCATGGATCCCTCATGTGTTTGGAAATTCATTTTGGGTGGAAACCCCTCTTTTCCTTTTTCCTAATGTAGCTTTATAAGGAAACATATGACTTTGCATAGGGATTTCCAAGTTAGCTCTCATATCTTCTTTATTGTTAGCATGTATCATTTGCTACTTTAAAGTAATTTCTCACAACATGGTGTTTAGAGATTTCTTTAAAGTGGGGGAATACAATGGCATTATTCTTTTGCATTTCATGTTTCATTGTGTAGTTTTCTTACTTCATGTGATGCATCTTTCACTTTGTGGATGACATTGGGTGTGATTTCCCTCAAGAGTGTGATCTCTTTTAGCATAGTATATTCCTCTAAGTGGCTTCATGCACCATAGTGCATCCCTTAAGTTGTGAATCTTCTATTCTTTGATTGGTCATCACCATGAGACCACATTTATTCAAAGCATTTTTTAATAATACTCACTGCCTTGTCTATGCTATTGCTTACTATTATGCTTCAATGATATTTTTACAAGAATCAATAGTTTGTTGGAAAACATCTTCTTTAGGGTTTTATCCATATCAGCAAGAAAGTGAACTGTTTGATAAAATTCTTTTGTAGACATGTATGGAAAATGTGGTAGCATATAAAAGGTGGTGAGTTGTTTGAAAAAATTCCTCAAAGAAATTGGGTCTCATGGTGATGGACATCACCATAAGACTACATTTCTTTGAAGAATTTTCTTAAATAACTCATTGCCTTGTATATGCTATTTCTTACTATTATTCTTTCATATATTTTTTCCTAGCATCCATAGCATAGACAAAGCAATGATTTTTTTGAAAAAGTGCCTCAATAGAAAGTGGTCTCATGGAATGCCATGACAATAAAATGCAATTAGCAACTGCTCCTAGTTATTACTTATACTATGTGAAGTAATTACATCACTGCTTATGTTGAATTTCTAAACAGCTATATTGTAATTGAAATTTTGTCATCTATCAACATCTAGTTATTAGTTATGCAATGTGAAGTAATGCTTTGAGTTTGAAAGATATGTAATGAAATGTAATCAATGATATGAAAATAAACTACAAAAATCTATTAATTACAATTCATTAGTTAAACTATTTATTCTATTACCTGTGTGAAGGTTTGTCTAACTCCACTAGAACTAGGAGGTGTTCCTATGAATCCTCCAATATTAGCCTATTCAACATCAGAAATCAGATAATAGAATATCATCCATTTAACAATGTTATTCACATATAATAAATTTATAATTGTTTACTAGTTACATACCTTAGTGGTAGATGCAATGGAGTAATAAACTGGTGGAGGGCTGGTGTATCTAGTATCAACACTGTGACCCTAGAATTTTATTACAATCATTAAACTAAATTAGTTAATCTTGCATTTCAAAAATGAAATTTAATAAATTAAATTCAATGAACATGCTAACATTTACTTGAGTATCGATGGAAAAATCCTCATTCAAAATTTCAATTTCTTTCACCATCGTCGTGGTTGCAGACGTATAGTGTGCACCATCCTCCTAAGTGTCTATGGGGTCATATGTACAAGTTGACTTGAAAACATCACAAGAATGGGGTGGAGCGTACCCCTCGAAGATTCCCATGGATGGCATTTTACTACAAAACTAGCATTCTAGATGATACTTTGGGTCAAAGAGTTGATAGACTGTAAAGTGTCCACCTCAACACTCTCCTTCACGACAGAAGGGATAACGACATTCTCACGAGCCATCCTAGTGAGAGATCAACTCCCTTGCCACTGAGGATCCTATCGTGAACCAGGTCTATCCGTTGCCGACCCTCCTCCTCTCCCCTGAAAGTCCCTCATATCAAAATAGTTGGGGATTTTGTTGAGGATGAACTCACAATAGAGTTTCCTCAAGAAATATTGGGTGGCTTCACAATTGTTGCATGGTGGATAGTCTAAAACCATGTACCACCTATCACAAATATTGTTCCTAATCCCTTGGTGGTGGCACCAATGGATACGAAACCTCTTGGCATTAAGGACAAGATTTTTATTTGTGCATGGGATAGTGATAGTGAGCACAAATCAGATTTTGTAATTTTTTCATCTTTTACTTCTTTATATGATAATTTATCTGCATAAAAATTCCTCCATGCCTACCTCCTATCTGGCCAACCACTTTTTTTTTTTTTGATTACATATACATGTTTTAACATGTCTTGAAGTGAACTTGCAAGTATTCTTCTTTCCATGATTGAACTTACAGGATCATTTGACCTCGTGATTAACTCAATTTTTTTTAGTGTTTTCAATTACCCGCATTAAATTTTGTTGAGTTCTAGGAGGATGTTGAGGAATTGGTGAGGAGTTTGTTGTTGCGGTTGTTGAGGATTTTTTTTGTGTACTTGTTGCAATGGTTGTTCAATATTTTGAGGAGGGTTTTCAAGTTCATTAACATCTCCTACAAATTAAATAAATGAATATAAAAAATTACCTAAAATTACCTATTTAACAACAAATTCACAAAAATGATGAAGCGAGGCGGGAGAGGCAGGCGGGGCGGGAGTTTGAATGTGGGAAACGATGCTTCAGATGAGGAAGATCTAGATGGTGATGATGTTTTTTCTAGTTCATAGGAGCTTCTTCTATGTGCATACCTTTTCTATTGGTCTTCATTTGGCTTCCTTTTGGGGCGTGTTTTTCCCGAGCCTTTACTATTTGGCTTGTGGATTTTTTTGTTGAGGCTAGGTTGGATTACGTCCTCTCAAGCAGGTTTTCTTTTGGGATTCTCTATTCTTATTTATGCTTGGATCCATTTGTTGGTTGGATGACTTCTCCTCAGCTTCATGGGTTCTTTTGTCTCCCTGATGGCTTGTGGGCTACTTCTCTAGCACCTTCATTTCTAGGTGTTCGCTTGGTTGGCATTGGATGTTGTTTCTTTCCTTTCTCCCTCCTCAGTCTGCTGGGCTTCCATATATTTCTCTTGTTGGATATTCCTCCTTGTGTATGGCATAGGGGAGTTGGGGATTTTTGGTTTTATGGAGGGATTCCCTTGTCTAGGTCTTGCAAGTCGGTTGGTTGTTATTGTTTGGTGGGTCCTTTGTGTTTTATGCCTCTTCCTGTTTTCTTGTTTATTTTCTCTTGTGATGGAGGTGTTTAGCCTAACTCTTGTGGGCTATTTCTGAGTTTTTTGTTTTGCCTAGATGGTGTGATTCTGAACCCCCGGTGGTCCTTGATACTTTTGTCTTTTCTAGGGTTTTTGGTTGTTGGGATTGACCTTGAGTTTTGTTGCTGCTAACTAGTTTTTCCAATAGAGTTTTTGTTGTGGGCCAGTTTTTCTTCATGATTATGGGAGCCTTAGCTTCCCTCTCCTTTGTTGTGGTTTCCTTTCTTTTAGATGTGGTGATCCAAGGGGATACTTTTACAATGAAAATTGAAGTTTCCCCAACACTCTATAATTCAACACCATCAACAAGAGCTCAAAATCCTGATCCCAATGCAAGTTGAATGGAGTCGAAAGGACTCTGTATGGTCAAGTTATGGCAGGTCAAAATTTAGTCAAACTAGTACCTAGGGCCATTAGAAAATTGAAAAAAATGGTTGACTCATAATAGGTTGAATTAGTGTCAAGTTGAAGATCTCATCGAGACCTTTCTAATGGTGTTTATTTCATCGAATTCCAAGTTCGTACGACCGAGCTATTGCGAGTCAAAGTCATAGTTGACTAGGGTGGACTAGTGGTACATCATGGTGACTCAACATGCCATATGGTACAGATGATGATGTGGACAAAACAGATGTTGACACGTGGCAGGAATAGGTGGCAATTGATGTGGACTTCGTATGGTGACAAAGCTTCGACATAGAAAATGACATGTCATGACGAATGAATCAAAGGGTGCCAAGTAGCCCTATCATAGGGCGCCACATCAAACCCCTCACTCCTCCCATGGAATGTTGCACCGATTTGTAAAAAAAATGGTGGGGGTCAAACCCCCCGCCTCATGTTTCCAATACATTTGCCTAACCGTTACGCCGTGCTCATCGCACTTTACCAAATCTGGAGGTCGGTTTGTTTTGTGGATTCAATGGTTTGATTTCAGTTTTAAAATAAATGGTGGTGGAGGTCAACCTCTCGACCACGCCACCACCAAAATCTTTAATTTCCAGTGAGCCACCGAATTCTTTTAAGAGCAAATATGCATCGACTTGTTTTAAAGAAGCTTTAAAAACTGAATCTCCCTAATTTTGAATATTTACCCCTTTTTAAGAATAACAAATTTAATCCTTGATAAGAGAAGATTAAAATAAATCTTCTAAAGCCTGAATAGGAGAATATTATAGGGTCTAAAATAATATTAAAATTATATTGAGGGGATTTTTAATAATCTTATTATGTAAAAAGGGAGGATTTTTTAGATTCACATGTAATTTTGGGGGATTTGTGAAAATTATATGTTATAAATGGGAGATTTTGTAATCATATGGTTAAAGACCTTATTGGGTAAAATTTTTGTACAAAAAGGGTGGAAATGAGAGAGTGAGGCATCCAAGAGATGAATAGGGAGAGAATGATCGGAAGACTTTTGTGTCCATTTCTATGCAATGAGAGAATGTTGTCATTGTGCTCAAAGGAAATGGAGTTGTAATGTTGTTGAAGCCTTGTAATACTGATTTTTGAGCATAATAGGATTGGTCACTCTATTAGAGAGGGTCCCGGAGATGTAGTCAATTTGGCGAACTCCGTTATCAACTAGAATTCTATCTTCTTTCTCTTCCATTCTATTCATCACACTTCTTATGATTTTTTCAATTTAAGTATTTTTCAATTATGTTAATTCATTTTTAAAACCTTAATTAATTGTTGTAATAGTTAAGAATTCATAGCAATTGTCATAGATCTTAATTCATATCAGGTGGTGATGGATCTGGATGATTTGGGGTTGAGGTTGCTGCTGAAGTTTTACTTGGCTGTGGTGTGTGCTTTGGGTTCTTTTCTGCTGGTGATTTATTGTCTCAAGGCTCCTATTGTTTTGGACTCATTTTAGATCAGTTGTGGCCTTGTTCTCTTAGCTGGGTGGTTCTCAAGTTTTAACCCTAGACCCCATATGGTTTTTTTCCTGGTGTAGTGTATTCTTAAGGATGTTATGGTTGCTTGCTTGGTTACTATGCTAGATTTCCCCTCTGGTCCTATGGATATGGACCTCCCTTAGTTGTTGCTCTTATTGGGGTGGGAAAATTTCCTATGGAGTTTAAGGTTGAGGGTGCTAGTGAATTTGAGATGTGGTGGTTTAGTTGATCATTTCATCCTCTCCAAAAGGGGGGAGCTCACTCCTTTAGAGGTGGAGATGGAATTGGTTTCCTATTACTAGGTGAGATTGTGTTGTATGAAAGTTAATTTCTTGTAGTTTTTTATTGTGGACCCCAAATCCCCTATTGAACTTTTTGGTTTTGCTTCGTTATAGGATCTTGATGGTTTACACCACTATGTTCTCTATTTCTTTGGGCTCAAAATGGAATGATCTGAGAGGCTAGTTTGTTGATTCCTGGCTATTTCAAGCGATCTTCATTCTTTTGATTATGGTTATGTGTTTGATGGTTTTCTTTACCATTAATTTACCTTTTCTTTTGTTGGGCTCAGTATTGTTGATACTAAGTAGTTTGTTGGCTGCAACTTTGTTGTTTGACTATTTCAGGTGGTTATTGTTGTCAAAATTTGGTTGTTGCAACATTGATGCATTGTTTCCTAATTGTTTCAAGTGGTTATAACCTGGTTGTTAAGGTGTAACATCAGTACCTTTTTTGTTGGTTGTTTGCATCCTATGTTGTCTTCCTGATCTTTGATGGTTGTTTTTGTTTGGATGCCAATGATTTGCTATTTTTTTTTCTAATAAAAGCTTGCTTGCCTTGGGTTGGGTTTCGAATCCCATCAAAACTTTATGTACTAGGTTTTGGGGCCCCATCAAAACCTATTTTTTCCCATAATCAAAATCAAAAAATTCACAAAATAAACAAACAATGCTTACTTGTTTGACCTCCCAGTTGATTTGGTAACATCCTGGTGATGAAATTGTAACAAATTGATGAAGAAATTGCAAGTTTAGATCCTTCCAAAATGCGAGCACTCAATAAATCTTCTCCTGGTAAAATTGTTGTAGAGGAAAATCCTTGTAAAACCAGAGACTTATCCAAAAATCAATGTCCAAACACAAAACTAACACAAGCAAAGGGGGAAAAGGATGAACAAAAAGAAAAGGGGGGTCCTCATTTTCAATGTGGTGTGTGTGCAAGGCACAACACACACACATGAGGTGAACATGGAGCAAACATGAAGCATATAGCATATAACAATAATGTTAGTACACATTATCTAAAAATATAAGTTAATAAGGTAAGGATACCTTAGTATGGAAGTTTTTCCCAATACCAAACATCATCTCTTGAATGCAAAAACACATAGATGAATTATAAATATAGTCAATACAAGCAAAAAGAGGGTACTTGACTCTAAAACTATATTTCTCTATCACTAGGGGTCATGCACATTAAAAAGCCCCTATGGACCATAGGCTATAAATTCATGTTTTGATAGGTGACCATAGATATGATAAAATAAAGTCCCACAAATCGCATAGGCTAGCAAGTTGTGTTATGCTAGGTGGCTTATAAGGTACACAATATAGGCTAGCAACTTGTTTTATACTAGGTGATTATGTCTATGATAAATAAAAGACCCTATTAGCCACACTGACTAGTAAGTTTTGTTATGCTAGGTAGATTATAGAGTACATGGATCCATAGGATAGCAAGTTGTGTTATGCTACGTGGCCCTATAAAATACAAAAAATCATAGGATAGCAAGTTGTGTTATGCTAGGTGACCATTATAGTTCATAAATATTTACCATCATAGGGAATGGTTTAACATATTTTGGGATAGATTGATAACCACACCTCAGGTGGTATTATGAATAACACCACCACAAAGGGGACACATCAATAAGTCTGCAACAATCTAGAGATACAAAAAGATGTGTGAATTTATAAGATGGAAAGGTGATATTTCTCCCTTGAAATATTGTCATACTTGCTATTTTGATATTTTAAGGACAACAAGGGGAAATAAAGAAGAGAGGGGTCCTCAAGAAGGATGCACACCTCCAAAAAAAATTATCCTTTCCCTCGAAGTGAATAGGTGAGGATAACCATGCTAGAGACTATCATGTTGCTACCATAGATGAAATATTGTTGAAAATAAGATATACCACTATGAATGGTAATGAGTAAAAAAATAGAGCTAAAAATTTCATGCAGAGTGAGGAAAAACCCCATAGAGTAGAGTTTATCATTTATAATGTTAATAAGTGCAATATCACAACAATTGAGAAATTGTTGTATTTTGTTGCTCAAGGCTTGACATTTGCCAATTTCCAATGACCAAGAACTAGATGATATGCATAAAAAGAATGATTTGTATGAATATGGCTATATAAATTTATTACATGTTGGAGGAGGAAGAGTAATCAAGTGAGCTTTGAGAAGCCTCAAGAAAATATTCTCTTTTTAAGATAATGGATAAGGAGTAGGAATCCCTCCTTTTTCTTGTGAAGGAAGGTTTTTTTGCTCACAAGAGGTGTTGGGATAATGTGTCTCAACCTTGTAGGGTATGTGCAAGATCATCATGGAAAAAATAGGCCCTTCATTGGCAAAAAATTCAGAAAAAACAAAGTTAGGCAACTTGACGCAAAAATTTGAATAAGTTATCTATATTATTTCAAAAATATGAAACAATAGAATCTGTAGCAAATTGAATGTAGTTTATAAACTACTATGTTTTTTTTTTAAAATCTATTTGGTGAAAATTTTAAATTTCAATACATTAGTACTTAAATTTTAGGGAAAAAATAAGAAGTAGGTGTCTGTCTAACCACCCTAACCATAATAAAATGATAATATTATTTTATAATGTTTTAGACATAAGTAAAAGACTCATGTCCGGATGTGATGCATATTATTTTGTATTTTTTTCCAAGTAAATAATTAATTATGAATTTTTTATTACAACTTTTAAAAAATATAAAAACTCATATGTTTGACCACCTTAACTTGGTCAAAACTTCATGAAATTCAAATTTTCTTTTTTTATCCTATAGTATGCAAAGCATAGAATGTGATGCATGTTTTGGATTCCAAAAATGTGATATCGTTTGAAACTTATAGATGTTTTTCAATCAGCCTATCAATTAGGACTTTAGTTGTAATTCAAACAGAAAATGAATAATAATTATTTATTAAATTCAAAGTTACAAAGCATAATTTATATTGATGGAAAGCTGAGAATCTCCTTTAAAAAGCCTTTTCATTTCATCAATTTTGGGTAAAAATAAATTCGTCAGCAACATACCCTACAAATACCCATCATATCGCCACTTTTTGGCCCATCATGATCCTGCACATACCCTGCAATTACATAAGTTTCTATTTGTACATAAGGTACTATTCATATGACGATGATGGGGGAGGAGGGGTGCGGGGGTGCGGGGGGGTTCCCCCTGCGAGCGGTTCAAGGGGATCATCCCGTTGACTAGGAGTTCGAGTGAAGTGTGCCCTAGTAGGGGCTTGGGGGAAGTGCCCCCAAAAGGAAAATCTAATTTTTATTTTATTATTGTAAATCTGGATCATTCATCATTAGGTCTTAGATCTGATGATCGATATTTTATTAGCTTTACTTGGCATAGAAGGAAACCTTATTTTATGAGGGAATTTTATTATGAGTGTGTATTTTGATGTATTATGAGAGTTTGGTAGCAGTTGTGTTGCCTTTGTATCTCTAGTTGATGATACTCCCATGAGAAGCTTGCTTTGAAAGTATATTGTAATCTTTGTGATTTCTAAATAATATATTGGTTATCTTTTGGAGTGTGGATTTTTTCTCTCGAAAGGGTTTTCCCCATGTAAATCACTGTGTTGTAGTATGCATGATATTTATGTTTATTTATGTTTAAGTTTTTGTAATCGTTAAAGATCTATAATTTTTTTGCATTATTCTCCTCTCAAAGTTAATGTAGGATGTTGTTCCACTACCTTAGCTTCCTTACAAGAGGAAGACATAAATGTATTAGATAATGAAGCAAGAGATGTAGGAAAAAGTATATGTTGGAAACCTAGGCCCATTTTGGAAAGGTGTGGTGTAAGATTTGTAGGAACCTCAACTCATTTTTCCATGTTTTCATTGTATTCAATTTTAGAAAGGATTTTGAAACCAAGTCCATGTAATGTGTCTCCAACTCATTCAAAGAAGGAGAAGTTAACTTATTAGTCTTTTCTAAATGAGAAGTATGATTATTTCTTGAAAGATGAGTAGAAACATTGACATGAGAAGAATAATCAATTATTTTGCATGAATGTGGATCTTTGTTGATTACTGAGATGTTAAGATGATGGGGATCATTCTTATATTTAACCAATACACGAGGGATGAAATCTAAAGAGCCCCTATTTCCATCATGAGGTCATGTTGTTTTCCACTTTGTCAATGTAGGAGTTGAAATAGTAGATTTAATTTTTTTTTAGAAGATTATGAAAATGAAATAGATGACTCTTTAGGTTTATATTGTCATATATTTTATGCTTCAATAAAGGAGGCTGTAAAATATAATAAACTTCAATTATTACTGAAATATGTACTCAAATATGAAACAATATTTGGGTAATTATTGTTGTTAGAAGCATTTAGAATGTTGATATTAAATATTTGAGAAGAAGAGACAAGAAATTTTGTAGATGCTACCAAAACAACCTTCAGATCTTTAGGCTTTGATGGATATTTTATATTCTCTAATGAATAAAATTATAAAACCTAACAAGCCCCAATCATTTCCAAAGAGTGAAATTTTCATTGATTTATTATTATCATAAGAAGGAAATGGTAAATTTTTTGAAGATGGAATTAAAGTTATAAGATATTTACAAATAGTATATTGATGTCCAACTTCTACTTGTAATTTTGTTTTTGGATTTGGATCCCCTTCAACCATATGTAGCTTATTATTTCATAAAAAAATCATTATACAATTAAGACTAGATAGGACTACCCCCATGGAATGAATCCATGATTTACTGAGAAGAAGGTTATATGAAAGAGAATCAAGCATGACATTGATAAGGGTAGGCAAGGTCACAACTCCAACCTCAATGGGTAATGTTATTATACCCAATGATTGTTTGTTGACATTATCAAATCCAAAAATAGAAAGAGTATCATTTTTTATGAGATACATATCTATACCCATCTTATGTAAGATGCTAATGGTAAAGATAATAATACCTAATGTATTATCAATTAGAGTATGCTTTACTCTAGTTCTATGAATGATGACAAAAAATCATAAGAGGGTCATGCCATTGAATTTCAAGAGGAGGTAATTCACATTGAGAGAATGATATATATAATCTTGATTATTGTATGCATACAACAAAACAAGGATACTATGTAAATTAAATAAATTACAAGTGTTGAAATTTTCAAGGTCACCAAAATATCAAGTGGGAAAGTAGTCCTACATCTAACTAGAAAATTAGCCTAGATCCACCTTTCCATTTTTCCTAACATTGGAACAAAAACTAATTAGGGTTTGGTGATTGGTTAACTACCTAAAAAAGAGATCAAATATGTTAGGTTTGTGTTCCTTTGTTGCAAAGAGATAAGATTTCATGTGTGAATTAATTAATCCAATTCATATAAACCCTAGATCTAAAAATGTAAATGATCACATAGATGAGAACATAAAATTGTAGAAACACATACAAATCTACGAATTATAGATAGATAGGCACATGTACATGAATATTAAGCCTAAAATGTAGTGAAAGGGTTGTTGGGCACCCTAGTCTAGGTGATTTGGAATGTTCACAATATTGGTGTAAATAGGTTATTTACTTGACTAGTTCATTAGTATTTCCTATTTACATGTTAAGTTTACTTATGTCCTAAGAATCTTTCTAGAAGTAGTTGTATAGATAAGATCTTATCATATCTTTTCTATTTGTCTTTTATTTAATATTGGTTACCTAGGTTATTTAATATTGTTGAGGTAATTTTCTAATTGTATAGGATTAAGACACATGTCAAGGTCTTGTATAATCCTATCTTAGAGTAAGAACTTTATAAGTAGGGAATCATTTGTACATTTCATATTCAATCTTGTAATTTTGTATCCATAGTCACAATAAGATATTCTTATCATTTCCTCTAATGTGAAGATATTTTGGTCTAGAAACTAGTCCTAGGGTTGTTGGGAGTTCGAAATTAAATCCTACACGATATCAAATCTCTAGTGTTGTAGATTCCTTCCTAGATTAGAGAATTAGTCTTGGATTGAAGATTTTTATGGGTGCATTTTGGGGTTTCAAGGACCTCATGGTTGAATCCAAGGAATCAAAGAAGGTCAAGTTATCCTTTTTTTCCATCAAATTTCATTTATTTTTGTCAGACCTACAAGGGTTTCAAGTAGGGTTAAAGTTACCAAATCTAAGAGGTAGCTAATTTTTTAGAGTACTTTAGGCCAAAAAGACCCTACCATCACATCAAAAGGCCCAAAAAATTTAAGATCGAATACCAAATCATTAAAAATGAACACTTTTATCTTGAGGGCATCAAAGGTTCTTTTCCTATTTTTCAACATTCATAAAAAATCTGTGATATGGATTTGTATTGTGAGTCTTCAGTATTGGGTTGTGCAATTGGCATATTCCCAAAATATTCTTATGCGTACAATGTTTTCCTCAATTCCAACATAATATTGCATACCCCCTTGTGTCATCAGAGGTCAAATCAACATAAATTTAGTGGTACATACCATTACAAAATATTAATAAAATGGTTTTTTTTTTAATATTTGGTTTATGGAAGTTTTTTATGCTAGGCCTTGGTCTTAGCATATATGAGTAGAGGATTTTCTCATAGCCACAAGGAATTAGGAGCCTAGTAAAACAATCATTGCCGCTCTCTTGGGAGCCACCAATCTAGGTGGCTCTTCCCAAATCCACCACTCAGGTGGCGACATAGTGGAGATTTATTTTAAACTAACAACACTTAAACTTTGTAGTATGTGGTCATATTATTGACAAGGTGTCAACCCTACAGGGGCTAGAATTTTGTCCCCCAAGCCATAAAATAGAGATTTTTCATTTTTTAATAAATTTTGATCGAGGAGGCCAAATTTAAAAAAAAAAATTGTTAGAAAGTTGGCTCTATCAATTTTATAGTAGATTAGGTGATTTTTTTAAAAAAATCCTTTTGATACATAGTTTTCTAGATTGAATTCAGATCTTGTTTTTTGGATCTTAAGCTCATAAATTTTCACCAGGGTCTCTAATTTTCATGATTCTTATAGCATTGGAAAGGTATTAAGGATATTTATTCAACCATCTATGCACTTTTTCCTTTCTCTAGCTCTTTCTTGATGGTTATCCTCCTAGATTTCTTGAATATTTTGGTAGTTGGGAGGGTGTTGTTTTGATCATTAAACTTCATTTCATCCATACTTCATGTATTGATCTTTGATTTTGTCATCTAATAATTTTCTCATTATTTTATTCATGGGTTATGCAACTCATCCTTTTGTAATAATTCTAACTAAAGACAATTTTGAGTCTTGGAAATAAGGCACCTTAACACATTACAAGTGGCTCAATATTTTTCCTAATCTATATGGACTAATACCTAAGCTTAAGATAACATGGAAGAAATCAATTTGGGGTAATAAGAATGATCATATCATAGGATTTACTAAATTTAGTCTCAATGCAAGCATCTTCAAAGATACCTACAATTATATTTCATGAATCTTGTGCCCCTGAACAATTTCAACCAAGATTTGGGAAATTTTTGGAGATACACAAATTCATCCATTCCCAAATGATCCTCTATCAAATTTCCTCATTCCACTTGATGGAATTGACAATTTAAATTTTTATGATGAAACCTTGGAGGAGTTTTAATATGATGTATAAATTAAGTATCTTCATGATCTAGCGACTTCTCTTGCAACTCATACTTCTCAAATTGAGGTCACACATTCATATTTTTTGCATGATTAATTGAGAACTTCTACTAATTCATTGCAATAGGTGGATTTATCAAAAAAGTAACCCTTCCACTCTTCTGACTTGTTCGAGCCCTCCTTGTGATTTTTGCTTAATGTTGCCTTGATTTAATGTTGCAATGTGGATAATACATTCACATTAGGTCTTGGGCCCTTGTGAATTAAAACGATTCAAATGGTACCTTACTTAAGTGTTGTAAAGTGTTGTAACACACTTTAACACTTTTCTAAGGTCTTGTTAATGTATTTCACCTAAAATAACCTCTTTTCATCATTTATAAAGCCTTATTTCAAAGTATTGTAAAGTGTTGTAACACACTTTCACACTTTCCTATGTTTTCCATTAATAATTGGGCTTTCTTGTGCTTTAAATGGCCCCATTATGCATCCACGAGACTTATTTATGTGTATTTTTGAGAATAATCCTAATAAATATAATTTAAAACATCAAAATCTTGAAACCCACCTCAAATTCCTAAGCTAGGACTCATTTACCATTATGGGCAAATGATTCCCCTTAGGTGGGACCCATTTTCCCAGGGTGGAAAATGAGTCCCGTTTAACTCAAAATTCAAATTTAATTTAAATTTCTGGCAGCTTTTTATTCTCCAAGATCTAAGGTCAGATTGTAGTTTTGTAATTTTAAGAATTATTGCATGCTTGAGTATAAATACAAAGTTCTTTCTCTCATATTCACCCCAAGAGTTCAAGTACTCGTACCTAGCATTCAAGTATTCATGCATATAGTTCATGAGAGAATTTGAGAATTCAAAAGAGCATTCAAGGTATTTCAAGGGTAGATTATCAAGAATTCAAGGGCATTCCTTAAGTTTCAATCATCATGTCAAAGATTGTTTGCATCATGTTTTTTTAGAGCTAACAATAGTGGTGTAGGTTTGTGTGATTCAAGAAAGCATCGTATTCAAGATCTATCAACATCAAGCTAGATTCCTAGTCCACATCCATTGGATCCATTGATTACATGTTTGCAACACCTTATTGCAAGGGTTTGGTGAGTTGCAACGTCATTATTTTTTCATTCATCATTCTCTAATTTATTTCATTCTATTTCAAGGGTTTAATTACCAACAAGGGGTTTTACCAAGGCAAACCCCTATTCACTAACCCCACAACATTTCCCCCTCTCTTTGCATGTGATTTGTAGGTCTAGGTTGTAGATTTATCAAGGAGCAAGATTGGAAAAAAATCATCAAGTTGTCAAAGAAATTAAAAGTTTTGAAAGTTGTAAAAAATACTTGGAGAAGCTTAGAGAAGGTCTATAGGTTGAATTTTTCAATTTCAAACCCGAATCTAAATCAGGAACAAAAAAGAAAACTAAGAGCTCTACAAAATATAGTTTTGAATTTCTTGAAATCTAGAAGTGTATTGATTCACCACTATTGGTGAATGAGTCCCACTATACCTATTTTTCAAGGATTTTTGTAGATCTAAGTACCCATTTGTCCAAAACCTATTCCAACATAGTTTACTCAAAACTGGACTAATTCACCCATCTTGGAGTATGAGTCCCAGTTAACATTAACAACAGATTTTCAAGATTCTAGAATTGTATTTTTCCTTCTTCAGTTCCCTAGGTGCACATTTACAGTTTCATAGTTTTTTGTTACATTTTACTTGCATTTATAGGTCATTTTCCATATCACATTGTGTTTTCCAAGTTTACACTTGGTGGTGAACCCCTTTTGTTAAATTCAAACCATAGGTCAACCCTATTGTTAGATTTCAATCTCCTTTGCATTGAAATATTGACGGTTATTATTGGGTGGAACCTTTGTAAAGTGGAAAAAAACCTAAAGTAAAAACCCATCTTCTCCCCCTTAGTCTTTTTTTGGAGGTTCTATCTTGGTGAAACTGACTTTAGGACATCATAATTCTAATTTGGAGTGCATTTACATCCTATAGTTATCTTTGCATTAAGATTGAATTGCACTTTGCATTGGTTAATTTGCATTCTAGGGTTTCAAAATTTTCATTAGTGAAAACCTCATTTAGCTTGCATTATTCCATTCAATTCCATTGAAAATTTCTAAAATTTTGCATTTGCATCGTATACTTGCATCAGAAAACATAAAAAGCATAAAATACAAATTAAGAATTCTGAAAATTCTCAAAAAAAATAGTACCTGGACTCATTCGCCACTTAGGGCGAATTAGTCCCTTTGCATATTTTTCATTGCATTATCTAGCATTTAATCTTCATTTTCTGATTTTCTGTTTGTTGTTTCTACATCTCTGTTTTATTTTCCTGTTAATTTTAGTTATAAGCACTTCATTTTTCTTAGTTTATATTGCATTTGTGCTCACCCCACATTTAGTAACCTTTGCATGAGTGTTTGGTGTCCTATTTCTAATACCATAGTGAGAAGAAGTTTGAGACTCGTGGTATCTCATGATAGCACAATCATTGTATATCTTGGGTTATTTAGAGCTTCCACTCCTAGTATTGACACTAGTACACTAGGCATGGATAATACCCTTACCAAATCTTTTCCTTCAAGTAGCATGCAAGTTGAACCAAGGAATGATAATATCACGCAAGAGAAAATAATTCAAATTCATGATGACTTAGTAAACCTACAACATCAAATAAGCCTTGAAAAAATTTCAACTACTGCAATTCCTACAACAAAAACATTCACCATATGCTTGAAAGTGAAGATGGCCTTGACCTTGTGAAAAACATATTTGATATCTTTGGAAAATATCTTGCTTCAACCCCTAGTGTTCCTATACAAAAAAACAATGTCATAATCCAAGGAGGAGCCCAAATTCCTCCCCCTCCAACAATAGCCTCAATACCTACCTATAGCACTCCTCAAGTTACAACAACATTGCAACAAGTTAGTAATGTGATTCCTTCCTTGGGTATTCTTGCTAGCATCCCTAGTTCCTATATGGCATCACACATTATATCTTCTACCATATTACTAGCTATAAGCATTCCATTCACTTGTCATACCAATACATACACTCCATCACCACTTTCACTTCCATATCATACCACAAGTAATGATCCTCTCATAACACAACTTTTTCAAACTATTTCATCTATGCAAACAAAAAAATCCACTATAAATCAAAATCAAAATGGCCCAACCACACATTATAGAAAAATTAGTCCACTATCTTTGGAGATATTGCGAACACCGATGCCACAAGGTGTAGGGGTACCTCAATTTATGAAATATGGAGGGAAGGGATATCCTTTTAACCATGCTAATGCCTACACTACCTTATGCAGTGACTTTGTCCTTGATGATAAATTGTTGGCAATTTTTTTCCTAGGTCCTTAAAAGATACTGCCTTGGAATGGTTTTCTTCTTTACTAAAAAATTCAATTCATTCATTTAGTAAACTTGTTAATGCATTTGTAAACCATTTCCAAGTGCATATGAATCCCAAGATGACCTTGGCCGATTTGATGAGATGCAAGAAAAAAGATGAAGAAAAGATTACTGATTTTATCTCACACTATCATTCGCTTTATTCCCAAATCAATGTCAAGGTCCCCGACCCACACCTTCAAAAGATGCTAATAGAAAACTTGCAAACTAAGATCTAAGAAAATATCACTATGATGAAATTCCAATCCTTCATGAACCTATGTACCACCCTCCATGATTACCAAAATTTGGTTAGTAGTCGAGATACACGGTCCACTTCTAGCTAAATTGAGAGATCTAAGCCCAAAAACCAAAACAATGGGTTCCTTCAATTTAATCCTCCTCAACAACCAACTCAAATGTTTGTCAACAACCAAGTATCTACTGTCAAATCCATGGTGCCCTTTAGTTATGGAGATCTGAAAAGACAATTCACTCCCTTTCCTAACACCCTTCATAACACAATGTCCCAACTTTTACAAAAAAAAATGATTACCTTGCCTCCTATTAAAACACCCAACCCTAATAATCCTTTACCCCCAAGCTTTAAATACAATACTTATTTCCACTATCATCGACAAAATGGACATGACACTGAACATTGCAAACATCTTAAACATATTGTACAAGACCTCATGGATTTTGGTTGTCTATCCCTTAGGGGGTGTTAGCGATCAAGCTAATAAGTCCATTGCCCCTGTGAACCAAAACATGCAAAT
The DNA here is from genome assembly GCA_007258455.2 of Sequoia sempervirens. Taxonomy (NCBI): domain Eukaryota; kingdom Viridiplantae; phylum Streptophyta; class Pinopsida; order Cupressales; family Cupressaceae; genus Sequoia; species Sequoia sempervirens. The sequence goes on along the minus strand of VDFB02270651.1, from coordinate 398,089,639 downwards.
TTTCACCAATCCAATGTCGAAATATAATATTTGATGTGTCAAAGCCAGAAAAACAACAAAAAATGATGTGATGAATGTTGATACAAATGATGAAAACAATGATCTTATTCCAAATGATATCAATGTCAATCCTATGGATGAAATGGTAGGAATGATAGATGTCATCACTCATAAGGGCCGAACTAAAATTCCCCTTGACATTTCTTTCTTCTCTAAGGATATACTTAAAAAAAAAATTGATGGTACTCTCTACAAAGCTGGCCATATCTATGAAAATCCCACTAATGGGATACTAATAGATCCCGCTTATGGAGAGAACGTGATCATCAAAAAATTCTTAGTATTGCATGAACTTTATCAAGACACACAATGGTTTTTCTTGCCCTATGATATGATCGATCACCTTACCTTTACAACTAGGACCAAAAACATTAGTTGTCACATTCTCCATCATCCCACAGTTGAAACAATTTCATTTGAGGCTAGACCTTCCATGGCTTCGTTCAATGAAAGGCATCCCTTCGATTGTGCACAAATGCTTAAATTTTCCCTTTAACAATGAAATATTTACTATTCACCATAGCGGCTTTAACCCCTTGTCTTCCCAAGGAAAATTTTCCTTAGAAGTCTTTTGGCCCGAGCTCATGGAGCTTATCAAGCAATGAGAAGACTTATTTTTCATATCTTACCAAAAATTCAAAGCAAAGAAAATAGTTGAACTATCCTTCGAAAACATGTCCCCCTCTACTTCTACACCTTCCATCCTTGATGAAACCATGCTTGAACCTAAAAAAGACCCAAAAAACCAAGACCAACACAAAATAGAAACCCCAACTATGTCCTACAAATGACCAAGAAACAATGAAACTAACCCTATCACACCCCCTAGAATCAAACAAGCTTATAAAGTCAAGGAGAAAGTGGTCGAACAACCTTCTGAGGATTCTTTTGTTCCCCCCCTTAGGGAAGAAAATAAACGTATGGTTGATCAACCCACTCACACAAAAAAGTAACTTGAAACCAACACCAAAAGAAATAGAAGTGCTAGGGGGCATAGGCACAGACGTCATGCTCTTGCTCACAAGTTACATGAAAATTCAAAAAAAGAAAATCAAAATCTGAACTTCATTCAAGCAATGCATGATGAATCTCCTCCCAAAAAAAAAAAAATGACCAAATACAACAATCACAACAAGAGGTGAATTCTTTGATGGACATTATCATTTGTCATCCAGTTGTTATTGAATTGGATGAAAATGACAAGACCACTAAAAATGACGAAGAGGTGCATAACAAATTGAACACATTGTTTTCCTCTTCCATGAGGTTAAATGAGAAATCTCCTATACAGAGTGTTGAACCTAGTTCTTCTCCTAGTTTGGCTCTTTCCCTTATCCCTTTGGCTATTTTACTACCTTCGGTATATAATGAACATGATTGGGAGGTGGATGACTTGCTCATAGGTTGAATCAAATTTTCCTTACTAGTCTTTTGCATTTTCTTGTTCCTTTTTTTCTTTTTTTTTTGTGTGATTGCATGTGTGTAATGTGATCCCTTGTGATGTTTTGTTTGATGTTCCGTCTCTTTGTGACATTCCTCTATGTGTACCTTCGTTCTTATCTATGTAATGCATTGCTTTAAATTTTTATCTTTATCTTTTTCTTGTGTTTTCCTTTGATGACACAAGGCGTCGAGACACCCTATGTCTCTTCCATGTTGACCCAAAAGGCTTTCTTTTCCTTTTCCTTTTCCTTTTCCTTTTCTCTTTTTGATTTTTTCTTGTGTTTTTATTTTTTGGATGATGCAAGGAATCGAGACATTCATGTATCCTTCATGTCGACCTAAAATGCTTTTCTTTTTGAAACAAATGATTTTCGCACCCTAATCCTTCCTTTCTCTTTTAGGGTTTTTCACTTAAAAAGGGAAAGATGAGAAAAAATGCATAAGATTTCACTCAAGATTAATGTAAGGATGGATAGAAAATGAATGTGGAGTGTGTGTAGATATGTTTGAATGCTCATAAATGTAGATAAACGAATGTAAACCAATCTAATGCAAGATGCTGGAAAACACAATGTTGATTGCAAATATGAACTAGAAACTTAAGCAAATGAAAATAGAAGTTGAAGAGACTAATCATAGTGCACCTAGAAGCAGATTGTTGTTACTAGAGAGTTTTGGAATTTCCCTAAACTCACTATTAATGGCCACTAGGACTAATTCACCATGCATGATGAATCAATCCTGCTTCTAGTGAAAAGTTTCAGAAATAGGTTTCTGACTGCCAGGAGTTGAATTCTAACAAAACCACTTTTCAAGCCTACAAATGGGACTCATTCGACATGGGTGGTGAATTATTCCACCTAAATGAATCTACAAAATCAATAATAGATTCTATGGAGCTAGATCTACACTTCCACTCTCTATAGGTGTTTACTTCTGAAATTGTCGGATTTAGGTCTAAAAATTCCTTTTTGTTGATATTTTGACTTGAATAATGAAGAGATGAATTGAATGACTTTGCAAATTGATCTTCAATTATTTCCAATATTTCAAAGGACCTAAATCTCAAAACAAATAAGAAGAGAAGAAGAAATGTTGATGTTAAGGCATGGGGGTTTTCCTTGGTCAAACCCTGTTTAGGTAACTAAACCAAAATGATAAAAGAAAGAATTGAAACATGCAAAAACAAAATATAATACCTTTCCATGATGATTGATCTTGAATTTTTCAACATAACATGTAGAATCTACGCTTGAAATTCAAAAAATTGATCTTTTAATACCTTGAATGATAAAACCTTAAGTTGCTTGGCTTGAGATGGAAGATTGGTGAATGAAGAATGAAGAATGAAATAGGTGAATGTAGAATATGGTAGAAGATAAGAGATGTGAAATGAGGAGAAAAAAACTTATTTATACACACTTGTTCCTTAGTAACCTGTTGATACCTCATCATAGGCTGACATCAAGTAATTTTAAATAAAAACTTGACAAGAAATTTAAAATATTTTGAAATTGGAGCCAAGGGGGACTCATTCACCACCCATGGAAAATGGGTCCCACCTAAGATCTAAAAAGGAGTGTCAGGAATTAAGTTGTACATTTAATGTTGTTTATCGGGTTTACATTCAAAAATGTACTTAATTAAGTCATATGAGGGCATATAAAGGGGTCAAACAAGTCATAAGAAAGGTGTAAATAAGGAGATTATGCCTAGAAAAGTGTAAAAGCTTGTTACAAGACTTACAACACTTCAAACTAGGACTTGATGATGTGTAAAAAGGAATATTTAAATGACTTATAATAAAAAAGAGTCTAGAAGAATGGAGAAATGTCTTACAACACTTCACAACACCTTCACAAGACATCATTAAATACATTTTATTTAGTTTGCAAGGGTCCAAGACTTAGTGTGATGCATAAAATGACTCAAAACACCTAAATAAAGGCCTCATTAAGTCCAATTATTATGAATTAATCCCATGTCAAGCAAAGGGTCCTTTTTTCTATGGCACATTTAGCCCCCACTCTAGTGACAGGATGAACCTACTCCAAACTCACACTAAAGTAAAAATTCAAGATAGATCGTCATGTACAAATACAAATGACAAGGAATGAAAAAGATACAAGAGGTTGTGCAAGCCCCCAAGATCTAAGATCATAAGTCAAACCATCAAGATACAAAATCATACAATGACAGGAAGAATAGAATAAAAATGAGGTGGAAGAGATGTACTCACTCTAGGGCCACAAAACTTCAGGTCATTTGTGGGGTGAGAAGGCCACAACATACTCACTCTAGGTCCATGAAGCTTCTGGTCATCCGTGGGGTGAGAAAGCCCAAAAGGTAAGATACATACACTAGTTGATATGCACTAACAAACACAATGGTGGCTATGGGGAAAATTCATGCCCCTAGGTGGGCTTCCCACTCAACCATATTCAAATTATACCTCTTGATAACTTTAACAAGGCACTACAAAGAAAAATAATGTTCATAAAAAAAAAAGGTACCACAGTCATGCAAGTTGCGTTATGCAAGGTGGCAAAAAGGAATGCAAAAATGTAAAATGCCAAAAAGTGTAAAATGTAAAAGATGTTCAAATGAGTCTTGTTCAATTCATGCAAGGTTAGTGACTTCAAGAACATTGTGTCTAATGTCTCCAAGAGAGGACCAATCGAAGAATAGTATATTCACAACTTAGGGTATGCAGTGTGTTGCATCAGGCCACCAAGAGGAATGTAATATGCTAAGATAGATCACACTTATGAAGGACATCATACCTAATGTTATCCACAAAGTAACAAATGCATCATATAAACAACAAGGCTACACTAGGAACCAAGAATGCAAATGAATTATGGTAATGTATGCCCCCCACTTTAAAGGAATTGCTACACATCATTTTGTGATCAATTGATTTAAAGTAGAAGAGAAAGAAGAAGACATGAGAGCTTACTTGGAAATCCCTATGCCAAGTCATATGTTTCTAAGTTAGGCTATGTCATGTCAAGGAAAATGAAAAACAAAGAAAGGTTGGATGTCACATGTGATTCAATCTTAAGACATGTCGTTCACATCTCAAGCTTTCTCTTATATATTCATTAAAATTTAATGAGTAGTCGAAAGAGACAATCACAAGTGGCATATGAGGGATAAGGATATCTAACTCTTTTCCCCCCACTTAGTGTTAGAAAAAGGTGATCCTAGAATGGATGAGGGTATGATGCCCCTTGTGATGGATGTAAAACATGCAATGGTGAGTATGCTATGATCCTACAACTATTGCATGGCGAGGAGTACCAACTAATGTTATTTATGTGAATAAGGAAGAACCTTGGAAGAGTCTTGTGTGATAGTATTGATGGTGAGTGAAGGTTTGGTGATCTTGATCATATGACAATAGCCAAGACTATGAGTCGTTTGTTGTGCGGTAAGCTTTATATGGTTGCAAATATCTTGTTCGCAAGCACCAAATCCTTTTCCATGATATCCTTGTTGTTTAATGAGTTCATACCCTTTTCCATAAAGTTGTTTCATGGCTTTGGAATCGGGTGGTTGTTCGTTATTGTTTTTCTCAATGGTTATTATGGAGTTTTCTTTGTTGTTTAAAATGTTGGAGGCAGATTCTTTCAAAAGGTTGTTTGAATGTTGCATTGACATGATGGTTGGTTGTCTGTGTGTATTTCCCTTTTTTTGTGTGTCTATGTATTCACCCATAAATGATGGTGTGATGTCTAAGGATCCCCAATCATCACCAAATAATTTAGATGGTGATTCCTCATCGTTGTGTTCAATTTCAAGAGGGTCAATATTGGATGTTGGAATCAATGTTTTCAGAGCTTGACTTGTTGCTCCTTTGTCAAGCTTCAAGAAAATTTTAGGCTTGGGATCTACTTCAACTTGATAAATGTTATTGTTATAGACATATTTCATTATACGATGAAGGGTTGAAGGCATTGCATTCATCTCATGAATTCATGGCCTACCTAAAAGAAGATTGTACGAAAGAACATAAGGCATGACATGAATAGGAGTTTACAAAGTAACCACCCCAACCGTAATAGGAAAAGTGATTACACTGAGCAGTTGCTTGGTTGAATTATCAAATCCTTGAATAGAGACATAATCATGTATTATTTGTGACATGTCAACATGTAATTGATCAAGGAGACTCACACTACACACATTAAGGGAAGAACCATTATCTATGAGAGTGTGTTTGATACCTGTGCGATTGAATCGAATAATTATCATAAAGGCATCATGTTGTTTACACAACTCCAAAGGAGGGATCTCATGTTGATGAAAGGTAATGTCAAGGTTCATTTTGTGGATGAGATCTGCCACATCATTCAAAGTGGTATCAAGAGGAATTGTTATTTCTTTAAGGATGTTTGAAGAATGTTGTAATTTGGTGAGTTTTGAAGTAAATCCCAAAGGGAAATCATTGCAGGATTATTCTTTAATTGTTCAACAAGATCATACTTCTTTGTGTTGGGGATGTAACGAGGAGCACTAGGTAGATTAGGTAAGGGTAAAGAAGGTGGGGTTGGTTGCAGCAATTGCGGATTGTTTTGGGTATTATATGTATGAGCAATGATATTATAACTCGGTTGTTGAAATACATTAGTTTGAGGTGGTTGAAGGGTGTAGTGAGGTTTATTGGAAGGATGAAATGGATGCGGAGGTGGGTAAAGTGTGTAGCGAGTTTTGTTGGAAGGATGAAGTTTATGCGAGGGTGGGTAAAGGGTGTAGTGAGGTTGAATATTGTTAACATCCCATAACAAGTGAGATTATTCATTGTCTTTGAAGGGTATGTTATTGTTTTCTTGGGTCATAATATCCTCCCTAGAAGGAGAGTTCTTAGGATAACAGGGTATGTGTAGGATCATCATGGAAAAAATAGGCCCTTAAGTGGCAAAAAATTCAAAAAAATCAGAGTTAGGAAACTTGACATAAAATTTGAATAAGTTATCTATATTATTTCAAAAATATGTAAGAATAGAATCTGTAGCAAATTGAATGTAGTTTCTAAACTACTACGCTTTAAAAAAAAACAAAATCTATTTGGTGAATATTTGAAATTTCAATGCAGTGGTACTTAAATTTTAGGGAAAAAATAAGAAGTAGGTGTCTATCTAACCACCCTAACCACAATAAAATGATAATATTTTTTTATAAGATTTGAGATATAAGTAGAGGACTCGTGTACTGATATGATGCATTTTTTTTATAATTTTTTCCAAGTGAATAATTAATTATGATTTTTTTATTACAATTTTTTTAAAAATATAAAAACTCGTATGTTTGACCACCTTAACTTGGTCAAAACTTCATGAAATTCAATTTTTCTTTTTTCAATCCTATAGTATGCGAAGCATAAAATGTGATGCATGTTTTGGATTCAAAAAATGTGACACCATTTGAAAGTTATAGATGTTTTTCAATCAACCTATCAATTAGGACTTTAGTCATAATTTGAATAGAAAATGAATAATAATTACTTATTAAATTCAAAGTAAAACATAATTTATATCGGTGGAAATCTAAGAATCTCCTTTAAAAACCCTTTTCATTTCATCAAATTTGGGTAAAAAAATAGTCGTAAGCCACATACCCATCATATTGCAACTTTTTGGCCCATCATGATCCTGCACATACCCAACAACAAACCACATGTTCGTGACAATTAAGGTTTAGTTCATCCAAAATAAATTCATCGCAACCAAGGGGGTTATTAATGGTTGAATGTGTTTGATTAGGAGAAGAATCTATGCAATCATTCAGTGTTTGTAATGTCTCATTCTCTTGTTCCATATTATCTACCCTTCTAAGAGAGCTTGTAATATGTACATCTAAGGTTGAAATGTGCAAAGTAGCTTTATCACAAGTGGGAGAGGTATCAAAAGAAGAAAAAGCATCACATTCTTGTTTTTCAATGATTGGATCCTTGTTTTAAGTTATGTGTTCTTGGATGGGGAAACATTAGGAAAGGGAGCAAGAAGATTCTCATGATTATCTTTAATTACCCCCCTTTGCCCAATAATGTCTTCCAAAATAGGGGAAGAAAAATAAAGAGGATTGTCATAGGTCTTAAAGATTTGATCTTCTAATGTCAACATATCCTCTTCACAAATAATGTGATTACCATGATTATTCACAAAAATATTCTCACAAATAGGGGAGGAGTTGGGAGATGAATCTATGGTCTCATCATCGTGTTGTGTTGTGTGATCATCACGGCTACTTAGTGTGATTTCCTATTCTTTAGTAATTGTAACATCATGAAAAAAGAAGAAGATTAAAGCAATAACAAAATGCAATTAAACTTGAATCATAATCTAGAGCTAAACAAAAAAGCACAAAGAAATCTATAAATATAAACAAAGAGCAATCTTACCCAGTATCTACATCCTTCCATAATTGACCTCAATTTTCCTTTTGCATTTTGTTGTGATGGTATTCTTTCCCTCATATTTTTGGTAAGTGTTCATGTATAGCCTTGATGTATGTGATTATAGTGAAATATCGAACATTAAGAATTGCTCCAAAATTCATACAATTTTGGGAGAAGTAAAATGATGAAAGAAAGATCAATTTATAGAAAATTGATCATTCAAATGATAGACCAAGATTGAAAGATAGATAGACGATTTAGATTAAAGGATTCGACATGCATTAAGATAAGTGTTAGTACTAACATGGGTGATAAAACCTAAGAATAGAGATCAAGATTAAATAATGATTTAATACCAGGTTGAGAGTATTTGAAAGTAGAAGAATAATGTTTGCATGAAAAGCATAAAGATAGATTAATAGAAACAATATGTTTGAGTGCACACATGAATTAAATTAATTAAATAAAGTTATTTAATTAATAAATGTGTGCATTTAGAAGAATTAAAACAAGATAACTGATCAATTAAGATAGAGAGTTCATTCGTGAAATACAATCAATCATTAAATCAGGAGATAACTGACTAATTTAAATAGATCTCGAGTCAAGTGGGAATGAATACTTACATAACTTAAATCTTTATCCAAATATAGAGGAATGTGTTAAAAATATACTTTTATGAATTACATGATTATTTAATTCAAGATTCAACATTTAGGGATTAATTAGATATATAAGATTTATTTAATTGAGTGAAGAAAAGGTTAAATGAATAATTAAAGCATTAAAGTATTTATTTAATTATAGTCGAAAATATGATAAAGATAAATTAAATAAGAATTTATTTAATTTAAGGAGGAGAAAGTTACTTACTATCATAATTAAATAAAGGATGTTTATTTAATTAATCAGGATAGAATAGAGATAATGTGAATTAATTAAATAATTAAGTTAATTTAATTAATGGATGAATAAATGTTAAAGTGAATTAATTAAATAATTAAAATTTATTTAATTAATAGATGAGAAAGGACTTTAAAAAGTAATTAAATAATTAACATTAATTGAAGTCACAGGCTTAGACCAAATTTCAGTGTCTACATTTTTCCCCTCTTTGATACAATGCCATTTCAGCATTGTGTCAAAGAAAATCGATCAAAATCATGCCCCAGTCATGCCCCAGTGTGAACTAGGTGAAGGTATGCCCCCTTGAAAAAATTGACAAATTTTTGAAAAATTTTAAAAAATTTGGAAATAGTCTCGATTAGTCAATTTGATAGCCAGAAATGCAGTGGAGTTGATAGAAATGAATTTCAAGGTGTTAAGTACGTGTACGGGTCTATAGAAGTTGGAGGTTTACATGGCCAATAGACAAGGTTGGAGGAAATGCCACCAAAAACCCTAGGTATAAATAGAAAAGGGGTGAAAATCCAATTCATTTGAATCACCCTCCTAGTTTAGAAAATTGAAAAAATTTCTCTCAACTTTTAGCGACAACAATGTCTCCAATTCCATACTTGCATCATCACGCCTATCACATCTGGACATTCAGGTGACCTACAGACACGACCCCCCTGTATGTTGTCCAAAACTAGCTCTTGAAATTTTCATTTGCATGCCTTTTAATGCATTTATTACATTTTTTTGTAATGCATAATTTTTTTATCAAACCGCATATGCATAAGTAAATGACACATCTATATGTAAAAGGTCACATTTGTAATTTTACGTTATGGGATAGCGTAGGGTTTTTAGCAGGTTAACACATTTGTATTTTATTTCAACGCATTTGTATAATTCCATCGCATTTGCATTCAATGGTAGCACATATAGGAATATGTTACACATTTGTCATTTTAAGCCACATTTGAGATTTTGAATGATGATTGTTTGTGCGGGACTACATTTGTTATGCATTTGTATTTGTAAAATGCATTTTCATTTTAGAGTGACACATATGACAATTTGAGACGCATGTGATATTTTGAAACGCATTTGATTAGTAGAGAAATTTGGAACCTTGGACTAGGATATATTGATTCTGACATGAGGCATGCATAATTCCACTGTAGGTTTTATTGGATCCTATATATACCAAATAGTTGAGACCATTGACATTCAGCTTCCATGATAGTTTGTGGAGTGGGGAGAAATGGTTTCTGTGGCACTTGGTTTTGCATCATGTGACATTCATGCCCACTATTTTGGAAAACCGAGGACTGTTGACTACATTGTGCGAGCGGTGGAATTCAGAGACATTGTCATTTCATCTACCTACTGGTGAGGTGACAGTGACATTAGAGGATGTATATAGGATAATGAGGCTACCGATTAGAGGAGCTAGAGTGATGTATGATACAGAGAGGGGATTTGCGGAGATGTGTAGATACTATCCCCATGATGACATTAGATAGTTGAGGATTGACCATTATGAGGTTAGATGGCACGTGCTAGTGGAGAGATATGATGGGATATATTGTCTATTATGTACATTGATAGGAGGTATAGTTCTTCTTGACCGCCAAGGTCATGGATTCCCTATAGGATGGGGGAGATGCTTGTAGGCATGCTCAAGAGATGGGTGGCTTATGCCTAGGGCCCTCACTTACTAGCCATTTTATATTTTCATTTACATGATATAGCCTATAGAGAGGCACAATCCATGAGCTGTGGTACCATGCTCCTGATGGTATGGGCATGGGAACACATAGCCATTTTTCATTTTCCTATTATAGTAGAGGTTCAACAGGGATCACTGTATGCCTTCCAATATGTGGGGGAAAACATGCAGATGCATGTTGGTGATACTAGATACTATAGATATTTCATCGACATGATGGTTTACTTTATTTGGAGACCATATATGGATTTCCCATAGTGGCTAGATGAGGATGGTCATTTAACATTTTTCTAACAGACATAGTACCTGATTGGACAGATAGTCTCACATGTCCACATCATTGAGAGGCACCTCCCAGATCATGTATTGAGATAGTTTTTTGAGGTTTAGGATGAGCCTTGAGGTCGAGCGAAGTATGCTAGATCTTCTAGGGAGGTGACATTGTGAGGAGCTAAGATTCATGTAGTAACAACAAAGGAAAACATTGATGCCTTATAACCAACACAGTGGGGATGGAGAGGCAGAGCAGCTAATTTGGGCACAACAATTGCATATGATACATAGTGGGTGGATCATAGGCTAGTTTCATTGATAGATCCATACCAATATGCTCCTGTAGAGAGGCACAAGATAGGACCACAAGGAAAATGTGGTAGAGGTAGAGGTTAGAGGGGTGGAGGTGGTAGAGGGGATGGTGAATATGAAGGAGTGGCCGGAGGGGTGGTGGCAAGGGGAGATGTGGTCATAGAGGACGAGGCCCACATTTATCACCCATCCATGAGGAGGAGAGGGAGGGAGAGGATGTTCCCATGCTTGAGGTTGGTGGAGGTGTGGAGGAGGTTGATGTTGGGGTTGGCAGAGAGGAGCATATAGGATAGGAGGATATTCCAAAGGAGCATGCAAAGGAGGAGGTAGGTAGGGATTGTTGGTTACCAAGATGATGAGGATGAGGATGAGGATATGGATGATTAGGAGTGTGAGCTTCGAGATCAGATTTTGGAGGAGATGGAGGATGATGGGATGGAGAGGCCTTGATAGGATGACATAGGTCATATTGATTAGGATATAATAGATCTATGTGCGTAGGTAGCATCTCTGGAGGAGAGGATAAGGGTACTGATGTCAGAGTGGGATGCCCTATATATGGAAAGGGACATGGCCTATGTGGATAGAGACCAGGCCATAGCTTAGAGATGGTCGACCAAGTAGCGGTTTATAGAGATCAGAGAATTTTGCAATGGGCTAGCTGATTATTTTGCATGGGAGTTAGTCAGAGTTGTGGAGAGGGCTTCATATTATAGGGACTTATATGAGGCAGAGGTTCCTCCTGAGAGACGGGCTCCCAGTTTTTCTTAGGCACGTAACGGTAGATCACAGAGTAGGACTCGTAATAGAACAATGAGTACAAAGGGGGTTGAGGGACCCCACAAATCTAGACCATATGATAGGCCTCCTTCTACACACAGGTCATTAGGATCCCACCATCATTTGCCTTCACATTCTAGTCATGGTAGCAGTGGGAGTTCTAGATAGGGACAAGTATTGATATTTATTGAGACATTGTATTCTAATCATAGAGCTTGCGGGCTTCATATTTATTGAGACATTATAACATTGTGATGTGACACTTTTTTTTCTTTTTGAGTGATATATATATAGATATATTATTTTGGTGGTGATTCTCATGATATGCAGTTCTATGTATGACTATGCATTCTTTTATTTATGCACATGTTCTATATGATATGCCTATGTTATGGATGAACATATCTACCTTATGACACGTTTATGCAGCCTATGATGTGATGTTGATTCTATATGATGATGTATGCATTGATTTCCTATGGTATCGATGGATGTTTTGTATGCAATTTATGATTATGAGATGCAATGTGATGTTTATATATACAATGCTATCTTCATGTGATGCTATATGTCTCATGATGATGGATAAAATGTGATGCATATATTTACAATTGTGTTGTACATGTAATGTTGATGTTATGTAATCTATGATAATGAATGCCTATTATGCCATGATTTCCTAGATATGATATATACCTATGTTTCTTTGGTTTTCAAAATGCAAGATATATGTATGATTTATGATGTATGATTTTTACACATGATGTTTCTAACATGAATGCATATGTAGGATGTTTAATATTTTTGTGTATCAAAGGACTCCATCATAATGCAAGAAATAAGAAAAATTTAGTTTGAAAAGAAGATGAATAATAAAAGGCATGGTTGTTAGTATTAGGAATCTTCGATATTTTTTTGAATCACAAAAGGTTTTGTGCTTTATAATCATTGGGTGGTAACTAATACACGTGGAGACAAACGCCATGATATGACATAGATCAAGGTGTGCAAGGTCATCCACTTGCTAACAATGGACAGTTGCAAACAAGGAATGTCCCAACTCATACTAAGGGCATAGTTGCCCCAGTATTTTTGTCAAGACAAACCATAGATAGCAAACAAAAAAAAAAGATAGGTCATGAGACATCATCTCTCCTCTAAATCCTTTATGGGACATCCTTGAGGAAACTAGTAACATGACTCAAAATCCACAGTTAAAAGATAGTCAACAAACAACAGTAAAAAAAATAGAATACTGATACATCATTGTTTCTCTAAATCTTTCATGGGACATCCTTGAGAAAGCTAGTAACAAGATTTTGATCATAAATTCAAATTAAATGATAAGATAAATAAGCCTTAAAGTCAAAAGGGAAATAAAATATTTTCCAAAAATTGATTTGTTTGTTTGATTGTTTTGATTGATAAGATGATTGATTGATAAGACCTGGTTTCAGGAGAGACACATACCATATAAGACATTGAGTTTGGTTTCAATTTTGTGACTATCCACATAAGGCATGACAAAAGCCTCGTTTCAGAAAGACACGTATCGTATAAGACATTGAGTCTAATGTCATTGATGTGATAACCTGTGTAAGGCCATGTTGATTTGTTTGACAATGTATGTATGTAGGAAGGACTCATCCTGTATAAGACATAGATTGTTTTTGTTGATATCTGTATTCAAGAAGGACTCATCCTAAATAAGACATAGGTTGATTGTTTTGATGACGTTTGTTTCTGGAAGGACACATCCTATAGTAGACATAAGTTGATATGTTTTGGGTTGTAGCTTTGGCAATTTAATTGATCTAACTTGATGAGATTGTTGACTTGTTGATCTTGTTGATGCTTGAGTTGACATGATGTGCTGAAAAATTGAGTGTGTGATGAAAAACCCTAAAGGAATAACCTATTGTGGCCTCAGGGGCTCATTGATTGATATCCTTTCCTACGTTATACACGAAGAGACCTCGTAGTTCGACACGATGACCTTGTCATATATACAAATGGATTGAATTGTGATTTTATACAGATAAACCTAAAAGGACTGACCTAATGCCTCGGGGGCACATCGGCAGATGGCCTTGCCTATGTCCAATCGCAAAGGCAACGTAGTTCAACAAATGACAAAGACTAAAAAGTGCAACTGATCCTGACTCTATTTTTAGATTTTTGACATGTTTATATTTTTTTGTCTTTTTGAATTTTTTGGATGTTTTTGGATTTTTTCAGGACATTTTGTAATGTTTTTGGATTTTTGATGGTTTTATGTCTTGAGGATAGCCAATGTAAGAACCAATATGATGCAAGTCAAGTGCTTTCCCCTCAGTCGAGTATAAGACCAATTGATTATGAATAGGATAGGATGGGGGATATGAAATGCACTCAATGTCAATCATTCCAAGTTATGGGAAGGACTACCATTTATTATGAATGGTGTGTACAAGCAATGAATGGAAAATATAGGTGACATGTACAGGGATAAGTGATATGTATAGGTAAGTTAGATTAGAATAATGGTAGAAAAAGGAGCAGAGTTAACTACACATGGTGCCTATTTGCCAAGTTTTCACCATGGTACTTATCCAAAGCACCTCCGAGGTGGTTTTCACTATTGGATGACTTATTTTTCTTTACTATTTTCTTGATTTTCTAAAAAAAAAATTATGTTACTAAGACGCCTATTCGCAAGTTTTCACCTAGGTAATTATTTTTTTGATTTTTTTTAATTTTTGTGTATTTTTTATAAGACAAGGTTCTCAGAAGCTGTGTAGAACTTCTTCAAATGAAGACTGTTGATAGGTGACAATAATAGTTCTTCTTCAGGAGTAGAGAGTTGATATGCTCCTGATAAAAAGGCTTATGTGATAATGTAAGGTCCTAACAAGTTAGGGTCAAACTTTCTTGGTTTCTCTCTTTCAGCTTGATTCTTAGGATTCTCCATTAAGACTAGGTCACCAATGTCAAAGTTTCTTTTCAAGACCTTCCTATTGTCGCTACGACGAAGATGATTCTGATATGCTAGAGATGATCTAATGCATTTTTTCTTCATTCATCTAGGAGTTCTACCTCATGTAGTCTTGAATCTCGGTACAATTTGTCATCAATGAGCTCTTTCAAGGATACCCTTAGGGAAGGAATCTCCACCTCAATAGGTAAGATGGCCTCAGAGCCGAATACTAGGGAATATGGAGTGGTGCCAGTGGGAGTATAGATGCTTGTGCCGTAAGCCCATAAGGTTGGATTAAGCTGTAAATGCCAATCTCAACCAACATCATTGACAGTCTTTTTGAGGATTCTAATGATAGTTTTATTTGATGCCTCAGCTTGGTCATTACTTTGTGGATAATATGGGATGGAAAAATGAAGTTGGATATGGAACTCTTCATAGAGATGGCAGACTTCTTGGCTTTTGAATGGATGACCATTATCTGTGATAATGGATTAAGGAACACCATACCAAAAAATGATATAGTTCAAGATAAACTTAGAGATTTGTTTGTTGGTGATGTAGGTCATAGGAATAGCCTCAATCCACTTTGTAAAATACTCAATGGTAGTAATTATGAACTTATGGCCATTGGATGATGTGGGATGTATCTTACCTATGAGGTCGAGTCCCCATTGAGAAAAGGGACATGGTGATGTTATGGGGCGGAGCTCCTAGGCTGGTGCATGTATCGAGTCTCTGTGTACCTGACATTGACTACATTTCTTAACAAAGACATATGAGTATTTTTCCATGGTAGGCCAATAGTAACCATATCGCATAATATTTTTAGCTAAGGTAGGACCACTAGAATGGGATCCATATGTACCCTCATGTACCAAGGTTTCTTGTGCTTCATTAGTATCGAGACATCTCAATAGGGTATTATCTAAGGAATGTCTATACAGGGTGTCTCTAATGATGGTGTACATGGCTAACTTGCAAAGGAATGTCCTACATTCGTTATTAGAAAGGCCAGGTTGTATGATTTCAGCATGGAGGTAGTCATAGATATCTTTATACCATGGGGAATCAGGACCAACAATATCACACACCATCTCTGAATCTGGGATGTCATAGGCAGGGACCAAAAGTTGTTCTACCAAAAACTCAAACTTAGGCACATTGCTTGGTATGTCATGGAGTGCAGCAATAGTAGCCATGGCATCTGCTGCCCCATTTAGAACATGAGGTATTTGATGAAAGTAAACCTTGTCAAAGTAATCCTTGAAACTATCTTCCATGCATTTGTAGGGACTAAGTTTTTCATCCTTAGTCTCATCATCATCATTTACCTATCAGATTACTAGTTGAGAATCACCATAAACCTGTAGGTTCTTGATCTTCCATTTGACTACCATGCGTAATCCTATCACAAGAGCTTCATATTATGCTATGTTGTTGGTACATGGAAAGGAAATCCTGAATGACTTAGGGATAGAATCACCCTATGGTGTGATAAACAAGATACCAGCCCCTAAGCCATTATTCATATAGGACCTATCAAAGTATAGTTTCCATGTTGTGCCTGTATCAATGGTGAATATGAACTCATAAAGAAAATCTACAACTAAAGGGTGATTTGCTTGTATCGGTGCATCAACTAATTGATCAACAATGACTTGTCCCTTAATAGCCTTTCTCTCTACATACTGGATATCATATTCACTAAGTATCATTACCCATTTGGCTGGTTGTCCTATTAATCTTGCTTTGCTTAGGATATATTTTAAAGGATCTATCTTTACAACCATCATGGTTTGATGGTTCAACATATAGTACCTTAGTTTTTGAGTAGAAAATACTACCACAAGACAAGCACATTCAATGGTATTATAGATAAGCTCATAACCTACCAAGGTACGACTGATGTAGTATACCACCCTTTCATGACATTCATCATCATTCTATGCAAGCAATGCTCTAAGTGATCAATGGGTTGATGAAATATAGAGAATCAGTGGTCATCCCTCAACAGGTGTCATTAAGACCAGTGGTGTGAGTAGATAATACTTAATCAGTTGAAAGACCTCCTGGCATTTACCTGTCCACACAAAGGGTACTCCTTTTCTAAGTAAATGTTGAAAGGGATGTGTCTTATCTGCTAACTGCACTGTAAACCTTATGATGGATTGCAGTCTCCCTTGTAGTGTCCTTAGTTGACTGAGATTAGCTAGTGGAGGCATGTCTATGATTTCTTTTACCTTGGCTAGATCCACTTCAATGCCTCTTCTAGAAATGATATATCCTAATAGCTTGCCTGATTTCACTCCAAACAGACATTTCTTGGGATTTAGTCTCACTTTATACTCTTCTAACCTTTAAAATATCTTATCTAAGACCTTTAAATGATCATCCCTTATCAATGATTTAGCAATAAGGTCATTGACATAAGGGTATGTGCAAAATCATGAAGGGCCAAAAAGTGGCAATATTATGGGTATTTGTAGGGTATGTGGCTGATGACTTTTTTTTAACCCAAAATTGATGAAATGAAAAGGATTTTTAGAGGAGATTCTCAGCTTTCCACCAATATAAATTATGCTTTAATTTGAATTTAATAAATAATTATTATTCATTTTCTATTTGAATTACAACTAAAGTGTTGATTGATAGGCTGATTGAAAACATCTATAGCTTTCAAACAATATCACATTTTTGAATCTAAAACATGCATCACATTCTATGCTTCACATACTATAGGATGAAGTTTGACCAACCGATACATGAGTTTTATATTTTTAAAAGTTTTAATAAAAAAATTAATTATTTACTTGGAAAAAATTACAAAAATATTCATCACATCTGGACATGAGTCCTCTACTTATGTCTAAAATCTTATAAAAAAATATTATCATTTTATTGTGGTTAGGGTGATGAGATGACACCTACTTCTTATTTTTTCCTTGAAATTTAACTACTACATTGAAATTTCCAATTTTCACCAAATAGATTTTATTTATTTTAAATAAACCTAGTAGTTTAGAAACTACATTCAATTTTCTATAGATTCTATTCTTACATATTTTTGAAATAATATAGATAGATTATTCAAATTTTTACGTCCAGTTGACTAACACTGATTTTTCTAAATTTTTTGCCACTTAAGGGCCTGTTTTTTCCATGATGATCTTGTACATACCCATAATCCTCCATAAGAGTGTGTATAAGGTCATGAAAAATAGTGGTCATGGCACGTTGATAGGTTGCTCCATCATTTTTAAGTATGAAGGGCATGCCATTCTAGTCATACGTTCCCCATGGACATGTGAAAGTTGTTTTATTTTGGTCTTCATTTGCAATTTTGATCTAATTATATCTTGAAAATTCATTCATAAGGGACAACATATCATACCCTGCGGTCATGTCTACTATCATGTCAATGTTGGGTAGAGGGAAGTAATTTTTAGGGAAATCCTTGTTGATATCTTTGAAATCTGTGTAGATGTGGATTCTCCCATGTTGGTTTGGTGACTAGTACCAGATTGGAAATCCAATCTACATAGTCGATCGATCTAATGAAGCCAACGTCTAACATTTTCTTGAGCTCAGCCTTGACTAGTAAAGCAATCTATGGGTGCATTTTCCTCAATTTCTGTTTCATTAGTTTCACACCTGGTTGTAAGGGAAAATGATGTATTACAAGTTTATGATCCAACCCAGGCATGTCTACATATGACCAAGAAAAATTAATGCCTTTGTGTAAAGAAGTTGTAGAATTCTGGCTGCTCTTCTTTTGTCAATGATGCTGCAAAATATACCAGTTAGGGATTCTCTTTTGTACCTATGTTAACTTCCACTGATTCTTCAACTAGCATGAGTGACTTTTACTATGCAACAAGGAGAATTTTCAAACCTCCATCCTTAGGTGCCTCAAAGAGGTTTTCGCCTTCAGATGCATCCTTATGTTTTTCTTTTTACTGACTAAAGGTGCCTTTTGGTTTTCACCTAGAGACTCATCATTTTTATTTTTGTCATTATTTTTCTTATTTTTGCAACTAGAGGGTTGAACAAATTCCCCAAAATATGCTTTGTTGTCCAAATCAATGGTAAATCCAGCCTTGTGATTGCCACTAGGTATGCCTTCTCATAATCCCAGGAACTCAACAATCACTTTGTCATTCTCAAAAATGTCTAAGATGAGTGTGTCTTGTTGGTCCCAATCAATAAGTTGGGGATAGACTAAGGGCATATCATCATCAAAGTTGTCAAAGTTCAACGGGGTCAAGGTAAAAGTTGAGTTGTTCATATAGTCACAAAATTTTTGTAGCAAGTCCTCTTTGCTCTTTTTCTTGGATCTAGGTAGATTCAGGGATGGGCCTAATGCCAATGTTTGGTTATCTGAAATAGGTTTATTAGGTTCCCAAGAGGTAGGATCAAGAGATTCTCAATAGTAATGTTTAAACCATTCCTCTTTTGTCATATTCTTTGGTGGACAAGAATTTAATGGATTTGGGGAAGATTTCAACATCAAGTCAAGTTCTCCAAATAGCTTATCAAGGTCCATGGTAGAGGTGGAGGATAAGGAATCCCACTCATATTTGTTTGAGTTGGGGGAATCATAGTAGGGTTGATCAGATTATTTATCATATGTCTCGATATTTTTTGAAGCACTTACTTCCTTGAGTAAAGGTGATGTGGTATTAGGAATGCCAATTTGAATTGGTTGAAACCCAAGCTCTAAGCATTTCAACCACTTAGAAACAATAATTGGTTATGTCCTCCCATCTTGATGTAAGCCTAAACCACTATGTCCATTATATCCCTTGCTCTACATGATTGTGAAACCTTTTCCATATTGATCTGTAGGAATGTGAGCAAGTGAGCGAGGTTCTTCAGGGTCTTCTCTATAGAACCAAGTGGTCACATCTTCTACTTGTATGGATTCTTTTCTTAATTCTCCCCATTTTGTAAAGGTTGTTGAGGGAGGAATGCGTATGGTGACCACTGATTGTCTAGTATCTATTGTAGGTAAACTGTATGATTTAGGAGGAATCCAATGGCTAACAAAATAAGTTGTCTTCATGTGATATTCTCCACAACCCTTGTCTTGGATCTCAACCCTAGGAGTGGAAGGTAATGATGGCGAAGTGAATGTTCTAGTGAGAGTGGATGGATCGACATAATGAGATGAATTGGATGATGAGGCTTCTTGGTTTACAGGCACTTGGTGGTGAGGTGTCTCTTGTAGATTGGTACACTATTGGAATGGATCTGGGTCACCATCTATTGTTATTTTAGTGCCATTGTAAGGGAATTTTAAACAATGATGATATGTGGAAGGGACTTCCTTCGTGGCATGAATCCATGGTTTGTCTAGTACAAGATTGTATGGAAGGGTGAGATCAAAGACTTGGAATTTTGTCTCCATAACTGTAGGAAAAATTCTAATAGGAAGTGTTACCACCCCCTTTTATTTTCATTCCCCATCATCATAAGCCTTAATGAAAATGCTTTTGGTTGTGTCTACACATGCTTCTGGGAAACCTAATGCTTTAATTAGTTTTAAAGTGCAAAGATTTAACCCTGCTCCACCGTCTACTAGAACTTGTCTAACTTTGGTTTTGTCAACAAGGACTTCAAGATGTAATGGGTCATTATGATTTGTCTTTTTAGTTGTATAGTCTTGTTTAGAGAATGTGACATGATGATTATTGGCCAATTAGTCCACCATTTCCTCAAAATTATTGACATCGAGATCATTAGGGACAGTGGTGCCTTGTAAAGCCTTATCTAAAACTCTCGAGTGTATGATCCATTTTATGGTAATGGTATTGACATGGTCATTGGTGACTCATATATGATTTATAATGGGGCCACTATAATCATGCTTCACACTAGCATATTGGGTGGAATTATTGGTCTTGTTACCTGAAATGGGGTCTTTTCCTTTCATGTGGTCATGTAGTGGATCATAAAAGACTTTGTGACCAGTGTTTGAAGATGTCACTTTTTGTCCACTAACATGAATAGTTTCGTTCTCAAAAAAGTCTTGTATGATGTTTTTCAGTTGATGAAAATTTTGTAGGCTATGTCCTTTGGTCCGATGGAAATCACAAAAGGAATTATCATCCCACCAAGATGGTTTGAATTTCCTTGGATCATATTCTCTTGGCTCTTGAAGTTGTATAAGATTGTGTTGCAATAGTTGTTTGAAGACTGACTCTATGGGTTCCTCGAGGGGAGTGAATTCATGTTTCTAAAACCTTTTCTATTGTTGTGGCCATTGGGTGTTTTGGGAAGTGTTGGGGGTTTGGTTGATGACGTTAAGTGTGTTGGTGGAGGGGTTATTTCCCATAAGTGTGATAATCAGTCCTACTTGTAAATTTTTAGCATCAACTATCCCATTGTTGGTAAAGTTTTTATTCCAAGACCAAAAAAATGTTTATATCATTGAGGGTGTTTTGCATAGTTGGATTTATGTTGGATGTTTGTGTCTTAAGTTCTCCTTTTTCAATGAGATATTTTTCTAGTATGATCCCCTTTTCCACTAGTTCTGTAAAGGATGTGCAACAATGTACCCTTAAGTTACTTCTCAATTTTGGGTTGAGGTTTTCTTGGAACATAGTGACCTTCTATTTCTCAGGTATCTTGACAAGGCATTGACTAGCTATAGTTCTCCATCTCTGGAAGAAAGCGATAAAATTTTCCCCTTCATCTTGTGTAGTATGACACAAGGTTTCTATGTTTATTTCATGGTCGATGTTAAAGGAGAAGTTTTCATTGAGTTTCTCAGCTAGTTCACCCCATAATTTTATGCCATAGTCAAGACCTAAAAACCATTCTAGTGCAATTCCAACAAGACTTCTTAGAAAGAGTCTCATAAGATAGGTGGGGTCATAGGTGACATCTATCCACATCGTGGAAAATTCCCTTATGTGTTCGATTGAATTTCAATTTCCATTGTATTTGGGAAAGTTTAGTATGATATACCCATGAGGGAAAGGTGTCATGTATAATGATTTATTTAAGGGAAGTGGGCTTAAATCTTTTGCTGAAAAGGTTTTCTTGTTAGATATTGCCATGTTATCCATCTGTGTTTGAAGTGCATGCATTTGTGTCTGCAGGTCATCAACTTGAGTTAATGATGTGTTAGCTAGATTATTTGGATCTATGTACGTTTTTTGGAATCAAGTGTTATGTGATGGGTTTTGGTTAAATATGGGTATGTAAATTGGGTTTGGATTTAGAATGTTAGTGAATGGGTTTTGATTTGAAATATGTGAGAATGGATTTTGATTCGGAATTTGTGTAATTCGGAGTTTGTGAAAATGGATTTTGACTCAGAATCTGTAAAGTGTGGGGTCGGGTTCCATATTGGAAAGAGGGTATGCATCTTGTCTATGAAACACCAATATTTGGTATAGTAATAATGACGTTGACACTTGGTATAGGAGCTGATTTTATAGATTTTTATTCCCAACAAAAGGATGGAAGGGATTGGACAATGATGCCCCTATGGTAAAATTTAGCCCCTGTGTCGAGGTAGGCATACCAAATGGAGTTGTGTGTATTTTTGAATCACTCTATGTGTCCTCAAAATGGTATAGCAGTAGTCACTTGGGGTATATCAACACTAGTGGTAGTGGTGTTTGTTCCTTGGGTAGATGCAGTTTGTAGGGTACGAATATCAAAACCAGGAGGTAGTTTAGCACCTTTCACTAGCAATTTGGCTAAGTATCATTGAGGATCATTTTCTAGATAATCATCTACAAAGGAATCAAACTTGGGGTTCTATGCAACAACATCTATGTCTTCCACGACAACAAGTCCTTGTGGGTCCCTAGTGGTAAATTTGTATAACAAAGTTCTGTGAATTCTTGATGAAGCTACCCCTGCAAAGGGGTTTGAGAACAGATTGATGAATTCATTTGGATCAACCATATTTTCTCTTTCTTTCCTTTTTGATATTGTTTCAACCATGTAATGTAAGCTCAAACTGCAAGTGATGCAAAAGCTAAGTCTATGGATAGTATGGATCTAATCTATGTTTTTGGAATTTTTCAAATATAAAGGATGAATGTATGTAGCTATTTTTTTGGTATTGTCTTTGCAAATAAGGTATGTCTATGATGACGCTATTTTGTGATGACAATGTCCAAATATGCAAAGGCCTAAGTGATCAATTTGGAAGGTTCTAAAAGAGGTTATCTATCAGCTAAAGCTTAACCCAGGTTTCAATTTAGTTTTGACAAGGAACCCTCATAGGACTAGGACTAAAAGATAAGGTGAACTCCCAAACATGACTGATGAGCTAGAAAGATTCATGTGTAGGACAAAAGATATGATGACTAGGTTCAATGACAACATTTGTTGAATCAAGGGTTTATCCAAAGCATGAAAGGTGCGTATCAAAAGATGATCTCTCTAAAGGAAATAAAGACCCCTAAGATGAAAGTAAGATGTAGGACTAGGGTACCTATTGCTATGATTGGATGATTCCTAAAGGATATAATCATGAAAGTTTTGAGCAAAGTTTCTGGTTTATGTCCAAGAATCAGTGTAAAAGGATAAGTCAAATATTGGTTTGACTATTTATTCTTAGTTTGTGATAGTAAATTCTCATTTTTTGATACTCAAGCAGATGCGTTGTAGAATTTAACAGTTGCGATTTTCTCTTTCAGTTGCAATTTTCTGGTAAATTCAGTTTTATGTATCAAACACATGCAATTTTCTTTGAAGCAGATGTGACTCAGGGTATCAATTGCAACTTTGGACTGATCAAATGCAGTTTTTAAAAATCTGGCTATATACTGGTAAAGGTAGATCGATTATGTGATAGGGGAATATACATTGTTCCAAACAATAGATGTGGCTAACCTATTCAGATGCCTCAAAAAAGGTATCAATTATTTGTTTTCCAGTAACAGGGTAATGACAGATGTGACTAAGATATCAGATGCGGTTTTATCCTAAGTAGATGAGAGCTATTCTGACAAAGGGGAACTAGGAGAGGGATCTATGATGAACAAAAAGAAAGGGGAAAGGACCTCATATTCATATGCTTTTAACAAAATTTTCTTACAACATGCAATAATATCTACAAAGAGAACATGCAAGATGAGAACTATAGAATTTTGTATTGAAAACATGATGGAATGATTAATCTACAACCTTGAAATGTAACGATGCAATTGAAGAATAATTTTTCATATTTCAAAGATGACAATTGACTAATTATGATAAGTAACACAATGAGAACGCATACTTACAATGGAAACTATGCATGAAATGAGCTAATTTAGACTAGATTTGATGAAATGCATGCTACAAAAATGCAACTAACTGATATATACAAGTTAAGGCACCAATTACAAGTCTAAAAGAAAATTTCTAAGTTTTATAAATGTTGTTTCAGGGGTCAGAAGGGACAAATTCACCCAAGGTGGCGATGAGTCGTTGTATGGACCCTTTTCAAAAAAATTAGAATTTTTTGACTGATTTTGATGCTTTCTGAGTGCTATGATGCAGACCTAAATGGAAAATGGAAAATTTTAGAACTTTTCAATGATTAAAGATGCAATAATGCAACCTATTATGCAATTTTTATGAATGAAAAATTTAACACCTAGCATGCAAATGAATCATGCAAAACCTAATGCAAGCTAGATATATGATGATGGAATCCAAATAAGAAAAGAGAAGTATTCAAAAATTAGGTTCACCAAAATGAAATGAAGGATTTTGGCACCCTAATCCTTCCTTGCTCTTTTAGGGTTTTTCATCTAAAAGGGGAAAGATGGGCCAAAATGCATAAGGTTTCACTCAAGATTAATGTAAGGATGGATAAAAAATGAATGTGAAGTGTGTATAGATATGTTTTAATTCTAACAAATTCAGATAAATGAATGTAAACTAATCTAATGCAAGATGTTGGAAAACACAATGTTGATTGCAAATATGAACTAGAAACTTATGCAAATGAAAATAAAAGTTGATGAGACTAATCAGAATGCACCTAGAGGAAGATTGTTGTTACTGGAGAGTTTTGGAATGCCCCTAAATTAATTGTTAATGGCCACTATGACTGATTTTCCATGCATGGAGAATCAGTCCTGGTTCTAGTGAAAAGCTCCAGAAACAGGTTTCTGACTATCGAGAGCTAAATTCTGACAAAACCACTTTTCAGGCCTACATATGGGACTCAATCACCATGGGTGGAAAATTAGTCCACCTATAGGAATCTTCAAAATCAAGAGTAGATTCTATGGAGCTAGATCTGTATTTCCTCTCTCTACAGGTGTCTGCTTCTGAAATTATTAGATTTGGGTCTGAAAGTGCCTTTTTGTTGATATTTTGACTTGAATAATGAAGACATGACTTGAATGACTTTGCAACTTGATCTTAAATGATTTCCAAGACTTCAAAGGACCTAAATTTAAAAACACACAAGAAGAGAAGAAATGTTGATTGTTAAGGCATGGGGGTTTGCCTTTCCTGTTTAGGTAATTAAACCAAAATGATGAAAGAAAGGATTGAAACATGCAACAATGGAATAGATTACGTTGACATAATGACTGATCTTGAAATTTTGCAACATAACATGTAGAATCTTCCCTTGTAAGTCTAAAAATTGATCTTTTAATGCCTTGAAATGATAAAACTTTAAGTTACTTGGCTTGAGATGGAAGATTGGTGAATGAAGAATGAAATAGGTGAATGTAGAAGATGGCAGAAGATAAGACATGTGAAATGAGGAGAAAAACACTTATTTATATACACTTGTGCCTTAGTAACCCGTTAATACCTCATCATAGGCGAAATCAAGTAATTTTGAATAAAAACCCAACAGGAAATTTAAAATATTTTGAAATTGGAGCAAAGTGGGACTCATTCGCCACCCATGGCGAATGGGTCCCACCTAGGATCTGGAAAACAATGTCGGGAATTAAGTTGTATTTAATGTTGTTTATCAAGTTTACATTAAAAAATGTACTTAATTAAATCATATGAGAGCATAAAGGGGACAAATAAGTCATAAGAAAGGTGTAAATAAGGATATTATGCCTAGAAAGGCATAAAAACTTGTTACATGACTTTACAACACTTCAAAATAGGACTTGATGATGTGTAAAAAGGAATATTTAAATGAATTATAATAAAAAGAGTCTAGAAGAATGTAGAAATGTCTTACATCACTTCACAACACATTCACAAGACATCATTAAATGAATTTTATTTAGTTCGCAAGGGTCCAAGACTTAGTGTGGATACATAAAATGCCTCACAACACCTAAATTAAGGCCTCATTAAGCCCAATTATTATGAATTAATCCCATGTCAAGCAAAGGGTCCTTTTTTCTACGACACACTTTTCTTTTACCTTTTCGCTTATCTTTTTATTTTGGCTTTTTTTTCTTTCAGGGATGACACAAGGCGTCAAGACACCCTATGTCTCTTCCATGTTAACCCAAAAGGCTCTCTTTTCCTTTTCCTTTTGATTTTCTCTTTTTTCTTGTGTCTTGTGTTTTTCTTTTGGAGATGATGCAAGGTGTCAAAATAGTCATGTTTATTCCATGTTGACCAAAAAGGTTTTTCTTTGTTTTCGCTCTCTTTGTGTCATTCTTCTAGTTCTATGTGTATTTGGGGGACGATGACAGTTCTAAGTTCTCTTGTAACATTGCATCAAAGAGAATATTGACCTAAAATCCATAGATCCCTTATGTGTTTGGTGTATTCATTTTGGGGGAACCTATTTCTTTTCCCTTCCTCTTGCATGGTGTAGCCTTACTCGGAAACATATGACTTGGCATAGGGCTTTCCATGTTGGATCTCATGTCTTCTTCCTTGTTTTCTTTTTTCATTTGCTGCTTTAAATTAATTTCTCACAGTAAGGTGTTAGTGATTCCTTTAAAGTGGGGGCATACATTGGCATTATAATTTTGTATTTTTCCTTTTTCATGGTTTTTAGTGTAGCCTTCTTGCTTCATATGATGCGTTTGCTACTTTGTGGATGAAATTGGGTGTGATGTCCTTCATGAATGTGATCTATCTTAGCATATTGCATTCCTCTTATTGGCTTCATGCGACACACTAAATCCCCTAAGTTGTGGATTTTATATTCTTTGATCGGTCCTCTCTTGGAGAAATTAGGCACAATGTTACCTAAGCTAAGACCTCACATGAACTAAGCAAGAATCCTTTGAACATTCGTTGCATTTTTCATTTTTCATTTGTTGTTATATAACCACCTTGCATAACATAGCTTGCATGACTATGGTGCCATCACGTTTGTTCATGAGCTCCAAGCATATGAAGTTTTACTTGTCTCATCAAGCTCAAAAATCATTTTTGTGTGGCACCTTATTAAAGTTATCAGGAGGTATAACTTTTGTATGGTTGTGCAGGACACCCAATTTGAGGTGTGAATTTCCCCATAACCAATTGTGTGTGTGTGAGTACATACCAGGAATGAGTATATGTTTCTCACCTTTTAGGCCTTCTCACATGGTGGACAACCATAAGTTACATTGCCTTAGAGTGAGTATGTGTTTTCCAGATAAACAACCTAAATCTGATCCACATCGTGTTAGACAAACAATTGAAGCTTGATCTGATTCTTTTATTTTCACTTTTTCCTCTGTGGAATTTCATTCTTGTGTCTTGTTGTTCTTGATATCATTTTCATGTGCGTTCCTTTGTGCTTATGTTGGTTTTTCATGGGATCTTGATCTTGGGGGCTTGATCACCCCTCTTGATCATTGTTGTCCCATATTTCTAGCATTGGTACATTTGAACCCCTCTTGATGTGTGTGTTTGTCTACTTTATTGTGAGTTTGAAGCAAGTTCATTCTCTCACTAAAGTGGGGGCTAGATGGAGTCACAAAAAAATTAACCCTTCTACTTTTTCTAACTTGTTTGGGCCCTCCTTATGATTTTGTCTTAATTTTTCCTTGATTAAATGTTGCAATGTGGATAGCACATTCACATTAGGTATTTTTCCCTTTTGCATTAAAATTATTCAAATGGTACCTTACTTAAGTGTTGTAAATTTTTGTAACACACTTTCACACTTTTATAAGGTCTTGTTAATGTATTTCACCTAAAATAACCTCTTTTCATCATTTACCAAGCCTTATTTCAAAGTGTTTTAACACACTTTCACACTTTCCTAGGTTTTTCATTAATAATTAGGCTTTCTTATACTTTAATTGGCCCCATTTTGTATCCACATGCCTTATTTATGTGTATTTTTGAGAATAATCTCAACAAATATCATTTAAAACATCAAAATCCTGAAACCACCTCAAATTCCTAAGGTGGGACTTATTCACCATTATGGGTGAATGTGTCCCCTTAGGTGGAACCCATTTTCCCAAGGTGGCGAATGAGTCCCATTTAACTCAAAATTCAAATTTAATTTAAATTTTTGGCGGGTTTTTATTCTCCAACATGTAAGCTCAGCCTGTAGTGTTGCAGTTTTAGGAATTATTGCAAAATTGAGTATAAATACAAGGTTCTTTCTCTCATTTTCACTATGTTGATCATCAAAGCTTGGGCCTCTCCGATAGTCTTTTAGGAAATTTTGTGAGTGGGGGACCAATTTGTGCCTCACTAAATACCTCCAATATTTTTATAGAAATTTAGCTCTTCTTTAGGGGTTTGGAGAAAAGGGTAGAAGGAAATGTAAATACAAAACATAAAAAGGGAGATACACCAACGATTTTACAACATTTCAAACCCAACCATTTCGATGATTGATATAATTAGACATAGAATGCCACAACCCTTCATTTTTGGAAAGAGAATGAACAACAAAGGCTATCAACGAGCACGATGCAGACTTTAAAATCTCCCCTTAGGGAGTGTTCATTAAGGTCTGATCAAACATAAAGATTTCAAGGGGTAATAGAAAGAACATTTAGAAATTACATAAAGTCTCCTAATACAACATAATACAATAAAACAACAACCCATCAGAAAAATAGAGAATTCCAATGACATAATCCAGTTTTCACAAGTCACTATTCTATTATATGAGCATACAACATGGAAATCAACTACTTACACTATTCAAATTCAGCTTGCAAGACACAATGTTTCATTCAAAGTGATAATGTAAAGAAAGAAATATTGAAAAGAGCTATACATGCATAGTCTCAACAATTTCTCCTTAATAGTTCATGCTTTAAATATCAAATGAACTTTAAAACAAAGGTCATATGAAAATCCGATAATAGTTTAAGCCTTAAAAGATATAACATGCCAAAGATACTTGTAGTTCTACAATTATGCTTCTAAAAATAATTTTATATCCTAAGAACTAAAGAAACTTTTCCTTAGCCAAGGAAACTGAAACTTAGAATCCAACCCCTCATTGTGTCGTCACTTCTCTTATATAGCTGTAGAAAAAGAAAACACCACCTCAACACATAAGTCACTACCAGGTGTTGACAATTAATGGCACATGATCCGATCATAGATCCTTGATTAGGTTGCAACAATATTTTCTCATCAATTCTCAGCAGCCGCATTAATGTATTTCAGATATTTAGCAAAGATAGAGGCCTATAAACAATCAAATCCTAAGAACAACAGCCTAGAAAAAAGGTCCAGTTGACCAATCACATCACCCAACCGACTCAAATCTTTTGTCCTGAAGACCAAGAAAGAGATGAATCCCCATCTAGAAGAAACCATTCCCAAGTGATAATAGAGTTGAGAAAGAAGATACACCTCACACTCAACATCATTAACCATGGGAATTACACTCAAACCTGAGAGTTCTGCAAAATTTTGGATCTTGTTTTGGATTGCATCAGTGACTTGCTTCATTGTCAGTACATCTTCATCTGGTGAAAGAAGAGGAGGAATCCTGAAACTGACCAAGATGTCGAAGTCCTTGATCTCGATGACCCACTTATTCAACATTGTCTAGCAATCTTTACATTTTTTGTAACCCTGTGATAGTTGATGATCTCATCAGCTTTGATGGAGGTGATCCATTGATCAGGAATCCCCACTCTTTCTAGGACATTGTCAGTGGAAATGCACAACTTGGAAATGAAATTTTTTTATTCTACCACTTGAGATGAACAATTCTACATAAATTGATCGGCATTTGGACCAACCTTGGCATTCAATTCCCCAAAATCTCTTAGAAATTGTAAAGTAGGCCCAAGAATAGTAATACCAACTACAATCTAGTCCCAATGCATGGATATTATCCTCTTCATTATTGAGAGGGATCCAGGTCCTCGTGCACTAGCTAGCTCTTGGTTAAATTGAGCCTCTCTCATCCTTGTGCTTTCTTCCATTTGATATTTCTCCCGAAGGGCGTTTGTTAATTTTGAGTTCAGCCTTCTGAATTCTTGCTTCGACTCTTCTACTTCTATCTGAACCCTCTGAAGATCATCAGAAGTTTGGGATTAGGAAACATTTAGCTCTCTTTTCAAATCTTCAATTTCATCACAAAGCTAAACCTATTCACTCTAAACTTTTGCAAGCAACTTAGACACGTCTCCTTGCTAGCCTTGAATTTTCCTTACACGGGTCACTTTAGCTTCTCTGGCTTAGATCTCATTGTGTAGTTTGCTCACCATTTCCTTTACATTTACCAACTCTACCTTGCACTTCTTTAATTTCCTATCCATCCTCTCATAGTTAGCATATACCACCTTTTGAGTTTTTTTGGCTAAGACCACTTTGTCGCGTGAGTGAGTCTCGTTCAAATCTAGACCCATGACATGAATATCATAATCCTCCATATGCATTTTCCCCTCAGACTTGGAGACAAGTGGCTTCATGGTAGTAATAATTAGATATTTTCGCTCTTCTTTGAAACAGGCTTCAATCTTCTTTGTAGGGAGCTACTCGATATTTTTCAACAATATTTTTTGCTTCCTGGCCTATCAGTCCTATTTGGTGGCATCAAAATGACCCTAAAGATTCTAAGGGACATTGATGATCTACGTTACAATGGAAGCACTAGGAGGCAGTCCAAAAAGGGTGATGGAAGAGGAGATTTCCAATGTGTGAGCATGAGGGGATGCAAAAGGCAGTGTGATCATGGAAAAGGGTGGAACAACAAATTAAGCAAGGGAAAACGAGTAGGGGTGAACACATAAAAAGGTTGATGGAGAGGGGATTTCCCCGAAGTAGATGGGTCATGAGTGACAAGTAAATTTTTGGCTTCAACCATTTCAATGGGGGGCCTTGATAGGGAAATTAAAGACACAACAACAGCTACAATGGATGACACTCTTTTGATGCACGAGGTAGTTTCAATGGGTTCATTGAAAATGGTAGGGGGTGCATTTAGGATTACTAGCTTGGGGTCTGAGGATGGAGGATTCCTTTCCATGGGAGGAGGCAAGGGTCTAACCAAAGATGTATAAATAGGAAGAAGAGGGGGAGAAAAACTTACCTAAGCCACAATGGTCAGAACATTTTGGAGGACGAACTCTACTTCTTCTTCTGGTTGGATCGGTATATCAGGGGAACCTAGGTCTTGGATCCTTCTTCTCTTTGTATGACTATAACTACCACATTCTGATCCTTTAGTAGCAGATCCTCTTGAAATTTGGCCTTCAATGGTCACAATGGATCCTCTTGGAGACCGTTCAGTCCTTTTACCTTTACTTTGGGTGCTTGAGGAGGACAGAGCTTGTGAATCCCTTCGCCTTGAGTCTCCCTGACTTGTGGATTCTAGAGGTTTAGAAGCCTAAGGTGGAACTTGTTCCTCATCAATTTCATGGTTCATTTTGGGATTTTTGTCATTGGAATCAACCTCTTTATCATATGCATCCTTGAATTCATCATCAGGTGGCTAAAAGTTACTGAATGGGGCACCTAGGCACCTCATCTCCTGTTTGAACCTCTAGAATTCCACCTTTTTCCTTTCTAACCATACCCTACACTTCAGCTGTTCATTGAGAGATTTTCCCATTGGGAGATTCCTCTGGTACTCTGCTTGCAGCTCATAGAAACTTAACCATTTTGGTTGTTCCTCTGGAATGTGAGCTAGGTCAATGTATATTTTTGCACTTTCTCAACCTGGGTTCCTCCTTCTCTGGAAATACTCCCTAACCTCGTGTTTCAAACTGTAAACCATGTCCAGGTTATAATTCCACTTGTCATAGATGAGGAGCAAGCTTAAGGCTACCAGTAAATTTTTGATCTTGTCCCCAACCTTTTTCTTAGTTAGTATTACCTAAGTCTTAGCAATTATGAGAGGAAGATTGTAAATTTTTGTTTTGTTCCTCCCAACACCATAAATCCTATCGACAATGATTACTTGGTGGAATGCCTCTAACACAAAGACCCTATTTGTTACAAATCTGGGGAGTTGGAAAGAATCCCCAAGAAAGCCATGAAATCTAATAAATGTGAAGTCTTCACCCAGGAAATAATCCAGTGGGGTCTTCGGATCTTCGATCCATTCTATAACCTCTTACAGCCAATGGGGTGAGGCAACAAATCCTAGAGCACTAGCCTTAGAAAATTATTTGTAAACCGATAATAATCTCCTATATTTGAAAGCATAGGGGTCCACACAAAAATTGGCTAAGGACAACCCCTTTCATCTACTCTAGACATTGGTGCATTCCTTCCCAGCCACTCAAAATTATAATGCAAAAGAGAATGATCCAAGACAGAAGAATACCTGAATTTAGACTCAGTACTACAATTCTTCAGTTGTTCCCTCATGTTCCCAGCTATTGCTTTAGTATAATCATAAAACCTCTAGCTTCTTTCCCTTTTGAGTGCTATAGCTAGGCGAAACTGGAAAGGATTGACCTCTTCATCATTATCGAGGCCAAAAACCCAAGCCAACATTGAGAACACAGATTGTGTGTCCTTAAATTTCTTGTGCAAAAGAGGCTAGTGAATCTTCGCTCTCTATGGTCTTTCCTTTGTCTCATCTTCGTAAAAATTTGTTTTCTTGAACATGTCCTCCCCTAGGGCATCCATCCACTCTTCATCAAATAGCTCGGTACTCTAGCTCATAGGGATACACAACATATCTCGTATTGCTTTGGCAGAAATGACAATCTTGACCCCACGGCCCTCAATGGCCTCTGTATTTTTGTTCAAATTTTTCACACATGCATCAAAAAACTTTGGGCATGAATGTACATAAGGTAGCATAAACTATGGCAAGCCACTATTCTAGAGCCAAAATGAAAAACTTTCTAACGGTTCATGCTCCAACATCCTTTAAAATGCACCTTCCTTAAGATTTATAGGGTTAGCCGATAATTGAGGGTCAAAAACATTGTCAATGATATCTTGCACCACCTCTCTTTGGATGTGTTTATCTGGTTGGACCCTCCTACACTGCTCAAATGGTCTCTCTTCTACTACTATGGTGTTGGCAAATGAATTGCACCTAAAAACATCAACATAACCAAGTCTTTTGTTTGAAACTACAGCTGACCTACCAGAGGTTGACGCTTCTACCATGGCTATACGAGAAAGCTCCAGAGAGCTCTTTTAGCAATAACAACCGCTTGTGTTTTTCTTCTTTGGAGAAATCTAATTTTGAGTGTAATTAATTCCCTTACTCGTACATGTAGTTAAGGCTATGTCATTGTCGTTGGTCCATTAAATGTTTCCACCAAGGTGATACATGTGGATTTGAGATTCGTATCCCTTGGAAATGTTGAGAATACTATGAGAATGGAATTAGTACATTCTCTCCATTACCTTTTTAACAAATAAAATCATTGCATTGAAAAGTGTGCTTTTCTCCATATGAAACATGTTGAGGTGATACAAGGTACTCTTGAAAAGATGTGCCCATTAATTTGTTAGATTTTATCACATTAATCCATGTCTTTTCTCATTAGTGAGCTGGTTGGTGTTGATGATAGCAAAGGACACATGTCAACAATTGACATACAAGAGAATTTACTCCCAATGCCCAAATTTATTTATCAAGTCATTCTATCAAATTCTTCGTACAATTTATCTATCCTTCTCTTTTTTTCCTTCAAATTTTCCCATTGTCGTTCGACCAAAAATAGACATTCCCTTGGTTGAGTTTGCTAACTCACCTTTCTATATATAGCTATGCCACCTTTTGCAACATTCATTTGAAAATATTGTCTCTTTAGTTTAGCAAGCTCTCTGGTTATTCCCATTCTGCCATAATTCATTGCTTATCAGAATGTTTGTTGGCTTAGGCACTCCCATTTGGCTCCTCCCATGGAGGCCACAATACTACTTCGTAGGAGAGGTCACTAGTGACCAAATTAAGTGCCTAGTGAAGAAATTTGACCACCTCATCATGGTTGTGTTTAGGTGGGTAGTTGGCCAGGACTTCATTGATGATGAAAACCAACTCTGGAGCAACTACAATGTGCTTTCCCACTTTGTGGCCTCGCTATTGGACCTGAATGTGTCCAGGCCCATGATAATTGAGTTGTACCATTAGATGTTTGACACTTCATTGATGGAAGGGCTTGGCGAGGTAGTGCAAGTGGCTATCCCTCGTGTCAGTATCCTAAGCACCATGGATCTACACAAGCATGTGGACTTTGGAATAGATGTACCCTGGTAACCCTCTCTCTTCAACTTTCACACTATGGATGTTGAGATCCACCGCTGCTCTTCTCAACTAGCGGCCACTTTTATGCTGCAGGAGTATGGCATGGAGCACGTTCTGGGACTCATCTAGAGGAAGCACTTTGACTTTCTGGTGAAGAGTCATGATGAGAAGACCCTAGGTTTGTGCTATGTGGCCCATGTGCATTTTGTGTTCAACCCATTTTTGCAACCCATCATATGCAGAAGAAGAAGAAGAAGAAAAAGAACCCGATAATGAGCTCTTTCTTTCAATGACAATGATAGGGGGATTTACTTTACTATTTTTTGCATGTTGCCTCCCTTTTGCTTCTTTTTGCTCACTATTTCTACTAGGTTTTTCTCAAGAGAGCTTCATGCTTAAATCTGGGCCTCAGGCCATGCATTATATTGTAAATTTTCAATGAATATTTAATATAATACAACTTTTAATTTCTTTAGTTTTATTTGTGGATGGTTTATTCTCAAAATTAGAATGTATTTACAAAAAATTTACATATGGTACATAACTGTTAATATTTTTAAAGAACTGTGTATTCTATTGGAGTAACTTGAGATAAATACCATTCATTGGTATATCTAAAGTGTTTCCCTCTATCTCTTCAAGTTCGTATGCATTCCTTTCCTCACATGCGCTAATTCAGAAGGGTCCCTTCCATAGCGCTTCAAATTTTGTGTTGTCTTGGTTTTGCAGTACGCTTATTGTACTTTAGCACTAAGCTCCCTTCTTTGAATTTTGGGTTAGAAGTCTTTTTGTCGAACCAATGCTTCACTATTCATTGATGGTTTATCATAGAGTCATAGTCATTTTCCCTATCTTCTTCCAACTTGAGGAGCTCCACTAGTCGTACTTCCATTCTACCACTTTCTTCAATTTCTAGGGATTTTAGTAGTTGTAAGGCAAGAATCTCTATGGAGATAGGTAACACTACCTCTTTTCCATACACCAGTTCATAGGGGGAATTCTTTAGGATTTTATTGGGAGTAATCTAGTCTACCCATAGAGAAAATCATAGATTTTTGTGCCAATCCCTTTGTCATTCTAATCCAATACGCTTAATTAACCTAATTAGGTTTTTGTTGGTTGATTTTGCTAACCTATTCCCTTGTGGGTATTAATTTTATGAATTCTTAAGGAAAATACCATGTCTAATAGACAAATATGACATTCTCGATCCTACAAAAGCTCAGGCATTTTCCAATATGATGGTCTTAGGCAGGCCAAATATGGCTACTAGCTCTTCAAGGAAATTGATAATTTCCCCCTCTGTGGCATTTTAGGGCTACAAACTTCATCCATTTCATGAAGTAGTTGGTTGTCATGAGGATCCACTTGTGTCTGGTACTGGAAATAGGATTTATCATTCCAATAAAATCCAGACCCCATTGAGCAAAGGGTTCCTTGGTTACAATTGGGCTCAAGGGAAAAGTTGCATTCTTTCTTTTTCCAACAAAATATTGGCACTAGATACACTTTTGTACCAGATGGTGTGCTTTGAAAAACATAGAGGGCCAATAATATCCCACTTGCATTATCTTTAAAATCAAGTAGTCTTGGTGGAGAAGTATCCACCCTCTGGAATGTGATGGAATTTGTTAAGAAATCTTTCCTCCTGTAGCTTGTCAAGACATCGAAGAAACACTCCATCATGTAATTTCTCTTAAATAACACACCCTCAATTAATACATACCTAGTTCCTTGCAATCTGTAGTATCTTCTCTTATGAAGCAAAAGGTTGGTTGGGTAGTGCCCCTTTTGTGTATATTGCATCCAATTAGCCACCCAAGACTCTTTAGATTCGAATTGGTTTGAGTAGACTTGATCGGTCTTTCTATCAGCTTTAGGACTTGATTCTTGTGCAATGTATTCGCACAAACCTCTTCCCCAAACTAGTTTGGTTGGTCTAATGTCCACTTCATATTCCAAGATCTTGGTGCTCCAATTTTCCCTCTTTTTTCTTATCTCTCCTTTTGTGATGTATTCTCACACACTAGGATGTGCCATGGGAATAGTAATCTTATTGGCCAACACCAGGTGTTAGAATTTCTTTAAGATTTTGATAATGGAAAAGGCCTATTTTTCTACAAAATTATACATAGCTTTGTAACCTTTATGGATCCTTGAATGGAATGTGATAGGATGCTCCCCATTATCTTCCTTGAATTTCTGAGTGAGCACTGAAGCTATATTATGTTGGCCATTGTACACATAGAGTAGAAAGTATTTGGAAAATTTTGGGTTGACCAACATTGGGGCTTCAGAGAGGGCTATCTTCAGTTGTTCAAAATATTTTTTTTCCCTCATGAGTCCACTTAAAAGGTAGGTTCTTCTTAAACATTAGAGTGATTAGTCTTGCAATGCCCACAAAATCTGATATGAATCTGCTGACAAAATTAATCTTCTTCAAAAAATATTGTAGTCCCTTTTGGTTTACTAGCAAAGGTAATTCCATTATAGATTCGACCCTTTTAGGGTCTATTGCTATTACCTCCTTCGATACTACGAAGCCAAGGAGCTTACCTTGAGGTACTCTGAAGACACAATTTTTGGGATTCAAAGAAATCTTGACCTGTTGGCACTTTTGGAAAACCTTTTCTAGATTATCAAAATGTTGGCAGATGGATAGTGCTCCCCTCAAGATTCATGACATGGACTAACCATCTCCCGTGGATCCATTAACTCGAGTAGTTGTATCGGGCATTAACAGGTCGATCTTTTGGTTCAACGAAAACTATGGGACAACAAGTGGTATCAGAGCCAAAGGTGTCAGGTTTCAATCCCCTTGGGTAATGCTAAGGGGGTGTTTGTTGGAAGATGGTCAACAGTCCCCTTGAGATTCGTGACATTGACTAACTGCTCACGTGGATCTGTTAACTTTGGAAATTGTATCGAGCATTAACAATTCAATCTTTTGGTGCAACGACAACTATGGGCCAACACAAAATGATCATCTTTCAATTTTGAAAAGACTGTTATTTTGTCCAGATATGTGAGAATAATCAAGTTGATCAATCCTTCGAAAGCAATATCCATTTTTTGTTGAAAAGTTGCACCAACATTGAAAAGTCTAAACGGCATCTTTGAATATGCAAACATCCCCCACTTAGTGGTAAATGTTGTTTTATGTTGGTCAGATTCCTTCACATAGACTTGATTATACCCTCTGAAACTATCCAACAAGGAGAACATCTTTGATCTGAGCACCGTCTACAAAATCTGCTCCATCAGTGGCAAGGGGTAATGGTCTTTTAACGAGGCCTTATTCAAGTCCCAAAAATTGACACAAAGTCAGATATTGTCATTCTTTTTCCACACTAGAACTAGATTTGACACCTAGGTAGAATGTTTGATATGGTATATGATATTTGATTCGACCAGTTTACTTAGCTCCTATGCCATCAATGCTTGGAATTTTAGGTTGACTGGCCTTGGCTTCTGTCGGACAAGCCTTGATCCTTGTACCAAGTCAATAGTATGTTGAATTATGCCCAAGTCGTATCCTTGAAGATAATCATAGGTCCAAGTGATAGCCCCATCATACTTTAAGCATAGATCCTTCAGTCTTATCTTGTCTTTGAGAGGGACTTCCCTTCCAACTTTTAGCTTTCTGCCACTTCCAAAATCAAGCTCTTTGTAATCCCTTCCATCTACATTAAATATTTGCTTGCCATTTCTGGCATCTTCACAATCAAAGAGATTTTCAAGTAAAATTAATCCTGGGGGAAGCTTGTTCCCTTTCAATTGGATGACTTGATCCTCCAAAAATTTTGTCCCTAGTGGTGAATAGTCAGACATTGTCCTTGATTTTTGTATGAAAGAAGCAATTTGGGTGTCATCATCAAAGACTTTCCAGTTTTGATCATTGTCGAGAATTGAGGGTCGGACAATGACTTGTACTGCACTCTATTTCGTTGAGTCATAAATTGGTCCAAATTGTGAACCAATAGAGGCCATCTGATAAGCAACACTGTTTTGTAATTAGAGAATAAATTGTATGTTGAAAGCTTCAAAAGTCTTGCTCAGGTCCTATACTTGATGCCTGTAAGATCTCATCCTTGTGCTTTTGCAGTTGCTTTTCCATGGACCTAGCTCACCACTAGCTTTGAATCTTCAAAAGCTTGTATCCTCCTCGCACCTATCCACTTTGCTAGAATAAGCCCATGGATCAAGGCTTCATATTCAACATCATTGTTGGAGCATGAAAACTAAAAAATGGTAAGCCTTGAGGGTTTCCGATCGTGTTGGAGACACTACTCGGGCACCCACTCTAGAGCCATATTTGCACTTGGCACCATCGAAATATAGGGTCCATACATGATTATCATCTGGATCATCACATTCTTCCTGATCCTTCATTAATTTTAAAAAGACCTAATCATCATCGAAAATCACATAGGTTCCTAGCACTGTTGCATGTAAGTTGTTGAATGGATCATCTTCAATGAAGTGGTTGAACAACACCTCTTCCTCAGGAGTCTGATTACTTGTATCTTCTTCATCTTCTAATATATCTACGTAATATCTCTCTTGCTGAGAGATGGAGGTATGTGCCACCTCAAAGCATAGGTTTACGTTTTCCGCACAATGTGTTCAGGATGCAAGGATTCAGACAAGATCTTCATCTTTGCATCGTGCTTGGTTCTCAATATTAGGTGAGACCAATAAAGCGCTAAGTATCCACTAAGTTTTGCAGTGAAATCTCTTGAAAGACACATTCTGAAGATTGGCAGAATTTCTATCACTACTATTTCTTATGTGATAGTTTGGCTTGGACACGAGAAGAGGGTTAGAGATAGATATTTTATCTGACCTATGGTTGGAACCTTCTTCTCGTCTAGTTGCATGATTCTTTTTTTAAGGGGCTTTAAGTTTCAAAGCATCTGCCACTTTTTTTGGCATAATAGTCGTGGTAGCTCCTGTATCAATCATATTATTATGCAACAACTTATCTCCCACAATTAGTGTTAAAAAGAAAGGTTTGGGCATTAGTATGCTTATGGGTATGTGCAGGATCATCATGTAAAAAATAGGCCGTTAAGTGGCAAAAAAAATAGAAAAATTAGAGTTAGGCAACTTGATGTAAAAATTATAATAAATTATCTATATTATTTCAAAAATATGTAAGAATAGAATTTGTAGAAAATTGAATGTAGTTTCTAAACTACTAGGTTTATTTAAAAAAATAAATCAATTTGGTGAAAATTTGAAATTTCAATGTAGTAGTACTTAAATTTCAGGGAAAAAATAAGTAGGTGTCTGTCTGACCACTCTAACCACAATAAAATGATAATTATTTTTTATAAGATTTTAGATATAAGTAGAGGACTCATGTCCTAATGTGATGCATATTTTTGTAATTTGTTTCCAAGTAAATAATTAATTATGATTTTTTATTACAACTTTTAAAAATAAAAAATCATGTCTAACCACCTTAACTTGGTCAAAACTTCATAAAATTCTTTTTTAATCTTATAGTATGTGAAGCATAGAATGTTTCAGATTCAAAAAATGTGATACCGTTTGAAAGCTATAGATTTTTTAAATTAGCCTATCAATTAGGACTTTAGTTGTAATTCAAATAGAAAATAGATAATAATTATTTATTAAATTCAAAGTAAATCATAATTTATATTGGTGGAAAAGTGAGAATCTCCTTTAAAAACCCTTTTCATTTCATCAATTTTGGGTAAGAAAAAATTTGTCAACCACATACCCTACACAAACCCATCATATCACCACTTTTTGGCCCATCATGATCCTACACATACCCTTACCTCTTTCTCTTTTGCATTTCCTACATCATTTAAACAAGCTATTGCTTTCAAAGCCTAAGGGGGTGGCACAAATTCTTTTCCTCCACTTTGATTGCACAACTGAGTTGTATCCAATTGTGGACTTTGTTCTTCTTTATTTAACGCTTCCCAAAGCAATGTATTTTGTTTGGGAATAGATATGACGTCCCACAATGATATTTTGGCAGGGTCTTTTTTCAATTGTTCCACTACATTGAGCGTCCCAAATGGTTGAGTCTTAGGCTTGTATAGTGGTATTTCTCTTTTCTTTGAAAGGAAGCATTCCATTGTTACTGAGCTCAGTGTCTTATTCACCTCTTTCTCTTCC
Source organism: Sequoia sempervirens (assembly GCA_007258455.2). Classification (NCBI taxonomy): domain Eukaryota; kingdom Viridiplantae; phylum Streptophyta; class Pinopsida; order Cupressales; family Cupressaceae; genus Sequoia; species Sequoia sempervirens. The sequence goes on along the minus strand of VDFB02270651.1, from coordinate 398,049,108 downwards.
AATGGTGGATTATGCAGCTATGGAAAAGGTCAGGTGATGGGTGAGAAGCCTACTTTTCCTATAGGAGAAGGTGATGTGGCCATGGACATGGCAAAGATTGTTGCACATGCTCCCCTGTGAGCCTCCTTTTTTATATTGTGTTGTAATCTGACTACAGCTGTGGAGCACCAGTCATCAGAGATTCATTTGTGAACATCACATCTTCTTCTACCCATGAAAAGAAAGCCTAGTTGGGCACAATGTCCAATTCTTTCTCTAAGGAGATTCCTTGTATTTGTGCTTTCAAATGAGTGTTTTCCATTTTGGAAGATTCATATTCATCTGCATTAGGGAGTGTGCCCTTGCTTCTTTATTTCGCTATCCTCTTTTGCATATTCCCCCTTGGGAAATTTCAGGGCATATGGTTATCACTGCATGGGAAGCACCAAACGTTCTCATCTTCTGCCAGATTGTTCTGGCCTAGAATTAGCTCTTTACTCAAGCTATCTTTGACTATCTGTAGGGGCATGGTGACCATAACTATCTAGTTTTTAGATGATGTTTTTTGACCTCCTCCTCTGGAGGATCCTTGGTATGGATTCTACTGATAAGACAACTTTCCTCTGCCACAAGCCTATGTAGTCAGCTTCAGAGGTGTCGCTTGCTATCATTTGATAATGACCAACTCGTTAGTGAAAGTACGCATGAGACTCTTCATATTGCTAATATTTGACACGATTGAGGAGGAGTCCAACATGGTTGTTTCAGTAGTGGGATACATGTACATAGACTTCGGGGTGACCGACATCAACTATGCAGTGAAAGTTCTTGGAGTGGTTTCTTCCCGAGGGCCATTAGAGATTTTTACAAATACTAGCATTAGAGGTCGATGCAAAAGCTTTCTGACATTGATTAGATAATTCTCCACATGCACCACCACCTCGTATGTATCAGGAAAGATATCCCCTCCCATGGAGGTTATCATAACTACGATGTCTAGATTTAGGGCCTTTAGATAGAACATGAACACCATCGCGGCTTGAGGTCGACTAGTCACATGGATCATTTGCCAAGTCTTATGAAATTTCGTGTTGAAGTTGTTCATGGCTTCTTGTGGATCTCTCTTGATGGTAATTACCTATTGCAGCAATGAAGAGCAGTTTCCTTTCTTTGAGAAGCATTCAAATAGCCATTCTCCAAGCTAATCCTAGGAGATGATAGAGCCCGAAGCCAGAGATCGATACCAATCTTGGGATTTTCCCTTGAAAGAGATAGCTAACAACCTCAAAGCGATGTTCTCCTTTGATATGTTATGTACCCTACATACCTCTACTATATCTTGAAGGTGTTTAAAAGGGGTTTTGAAGTCTTCTCCTAAGAATCTTGGAATATCCTTGAGGGTGTTAGTGGGTATGGCAGGCCATATGTCTACGGGTGTGGGTGGTTGTAGCGGACTACCACTATTCCACATTACAAAATTTCCAGGAGCAAGGGAGGGTATGTGAGCCATAGAGAAAAGATTCATGTGAATCGAGTATATAGGTATTCTAATCTAGAAGCTTGAGCCTTCGGGTGGAGTAGATAAAGGTCTGGATATTGGGCTCTTACTTTTTGTAGACATCCAAATTTGACCACTCCCGCATGGTCAAATTTTCCCCCTTTATTCTTCTATTTTATATTCACTATTGATATTAATTAAATGATTTATTTATTTAATATTTCCCCTTTTTTCTATGTTTCCTAAGGTACTTAATTTAATAATTAAATAATTTACCTTTGATCCCTTCCTCTCTAAATTAAATAAATATATCAATTTATTTAATTTAGTCATTTGACCATTTGAATTTAAATCAGTTTTAAATTCCCCTTTTTCTCTCTCCTTGTCACATCCTCCATAATCCTCATTTAATCTAGATTAGTTTAATTAATCCATGATTAAGATGTGCACACCTTTAATCAGGATTAATGTCACATCCTCCATAACATGCAGCTTGCTTCTAATCCTTCATTAGCCTCCTTAATCACATGTTTGCACAACCTTAATCTAATTCTCATGCCATTTATGTCATACCTCCAAGTCAACCATCATAAATGATTTCTCCATTTAGCCAAGACAACCTCTTCTCCATGTGAATTAAAAATTCACAATTATTGCTCCAAGGCTCTCCTCTTCCACATGTGGATTATTGAGGAATTCTAAAATTCCTCATGTATCACATCCCCCACATGGGGACAAGGACCTCCTTTATAAGGGAACCTTGTCATATCCCCAAGGTACTTCCAAGTACCTTTTCATCATGTGAATTAAAAATTCACATTTATTCCTCCAAGGTTTCTCTCTTTCCCATGAGGATTATTGAGGAATTCTAAAATTCCTCATGTGTCACATCCCTCCCACATGGGGACAAGAACTTCCTTTTTGAGGAAATATTCTCTTAATCCCAAGGTACTTTCAAGTACCTCCACATCACATTCCTCCTTTACACCTCACTGTCACATGGTAAGATGTGAAGGCTTGTGAGTCCTCAACTCACCATAGCCCTTCATCTTATCCATGGTGGCAAAATCCTATCCCTCCATTTCTCTAGAGAATTTTCCCCTAAAATAGAGGATTTTGGCCTCATTTTCATTCATGCACACATTGACACTCTAGCATTCAAGCATTCAACATTCAAGCACTCATTTTGCACTCACCATTGCTGCAACTTTTCAAGCTGATTTGTATCCATTTTCTGCCCCCTTTCACATACCCACTTGCATCATTTGAATCTTCATCATCTCAAAATCATTTTGCATCCATTTCTATGTGATTTTCCATCCAAAGGAGCACACAAACAATTAAATCAATAGGGCCAACCATTGGATTAACTTGAGCAAGGTAAATAACTTGTTTTCATCTTTGTTTTGTTCAAGTTTAACTCAGCTTATCTTGAGGTGTTGTTTTGTGTTCTTCTTTCATTGCATTTCATTGGTTTTTGCATATTTAGGGTTAGAAAACACGTAAAAATTTCTAGCACACCTGGTGGGACCCACAAACTGGTTTGTTCTTTCACGTCCTCTGTTGTTTCAATTTTTGTAGTTTAGGTTACACACAAAGGTGAATCTGCTATTGAAATAGGTGAATCTGCAGCAACAAAGGCGAGCCTGCTACCAAAATAGGGGAATTTTCCTTAAACAAGGGTGAATTTGCATATTACAAATTTTCCTATCTATGAAAAAGGGGAAAATATGCTCTTTGTTTTTGGAATAGGCAATCCTGCTCCTAATTTGGGAAAACCTACTTTCTACAGATAAGCGAATCCGCTACTAATAGTGGCGATTCTGCTCTCCAGAATAGGTGAGTTTGCCTTGAATAGAGGCTAATATGAGGTAAAATAGAGACTTGAATTTCTAGTTTCAATATTCGTTTGTTGTCATTTTCATATACTTGTAAGAAAAATCAGATGCGGAAACAATTCTCCTAACATCAAAAACCTCAGGGAAGAATGCAGATAGACATTTAAATTTTTCAATTACAGTCAAATTGAGATGCACATGAAAGCAATAATAGAAACAAAGTATTGGACAATCACACATGAACACCAGATATACGTGGGAAAACCCTTACAGGAGAAAAACCCACCACACCAAGAGAAATCACTTTGTATTACAACAATGGAGATTACATACAAATGTCAGACTTATCTTTCTGGTGTCTGTTTATAGTAGCATTCACCATGTACAATCTTGTACAGGAACCTTCAAGTTACAGTCTTTATAGAATAGAATACATCTACTGATCATACAACCACCCACCAATCCGTCGATTCAACAAACTGATCACAATCTGCAATCATAGAGTATAACCATGTCGTTCCATGTCTGTCGAGATTCCTCATAGAACCGTCACAATGAACAATCTTACAAATGTTCAGATTCGGCTTCTCCTATTGGTCCACGAGACTCCACATAGGACAGTCAAATGGTCAAAAGAGTTCACACTGTGTTGACATCTCGGTGAGACACTAACAGTGTCTCACTGATGCCCGAAAGCTTCATATTGATGTCGCCAAGAGTTCCATCAAGCTCTCTTGTGTTACACCGAATCACCAAATAGTCGACGAGACCCATCGCTTTTTCCAGGAGATCATAGTGAAGTCCAAAAGTCTCATAGATGTGAGTTTAACATTCGACAAGAGTATCGTTCTTCACCAGGACCTCACGCTGAGTCATCAAGGGTTATACTGAAGTCACATGTTATACTGAGCTCCAAACACCAGTCAGCAAGACTTATTAATATCGCCAAGAGGTTTTTTTGAGATCTCTTATGTCACCCCGAAGCCATCAACAGTCGCCAAGACATATGTCCTTCACTAAGACTTTACTCTGAGATCTCTAAGTTATATCGATACCACCATTCGCTAAGAGCTATACCGAAGACTTCAACTTCATCGGCAAGACTCACCTATGTTGTTGGGACTTCTCCTCAAAGCCCTTTGAGTTATCCTGAATGAATGCGGTCGGTGTAACTTTCTCACATCGGTAAGACTTCTTACCAATAGTATTCCTTTGGGAGAGAGTTTCCCTGATGACTTTAAACCAAACATTGTCAGCGAGACTTTAACTATTCACTGGGACATCATAGCGAGAACCCTTTAATTATCCCGAAGACTTCATTACAAAACATACTGTCAGCGAGACTTTAACACATCGCCCAGACTTATTCCCGAACGAAGCCTTTCAGCCAAGGGTCTCAATGATAAGTGATAGAATGGCCTATCGTCCAAAGGTCTCCACGAGCGGTAAGAGGTCATGCCGAATGCTTCTTGTCATAGCGATAGGTTCCAAAGTGTAACCATTCGGTGAGACTCCTCCAAGGTCATAGCGACCTGTACAACACATGGTGTTTCAACCTGCTAGTTAGCCGGACATAAGACCTATCACACCAACTTGGCTCCAATGGAGGTTTCAGCCTGTGATGATTGAGGCATATTTCCAACAATCTCCCACCTGACAGAGATCACACAGGCACCTCCAAGCACAACAAAACTTACTAAAAATCATGGGCACTAAGGCCCATTGAATTGACACACCATCTGAACTTGTTTGTGCTCACTAGCTTCATCAATGCATTTTCAATATTCTCCAGAGTATCAACATTTTCTAAACTAACCTTTCCATCCTCCACCATATCTCGTACAAAGTGGTACTATACGTCTATATGTTTCCTCCTGGCATGAAAAGTTGGGTTCTTTTCTAGACAAATTGCACTCTGACTGTCACAGAAAATAGTTATCTCCCCTGCATCAAAACCAATGTTAGAACACAAATGTTTCAACCAAACTGCTTATTTAGAAGCATGAGTAGCTACCATGTATTTAGCCTCCATAGTGGACAAAGCAACTATAGCATGTTGCTTACTCATCCAACTCACTGCACCACCACTCAACATGAAAGTATATCCACTGGTGGATCTCCTGCTATTAATGTCCCCTGCCCAATCAGAATCTACATATCCATGAATGTTGAGAGTCCTCTATGATTCAACCAAGTTCCCATGGTAATACAAAGAAAAATCTGAAGTCCCCTTCAAATATCTAAACACTCTCTTCATTGCATCCCAATGTCTTCTTCCTAGATTAGCCATAAACCGACTAAGAACTCCCATTGCTTGGGCAATGTCTGGCCTTGTACAGACCATTGCATACATTAGACTGCCTATTACACTAGGATAGGGTACACTGGTCATGTCCTCCATCTCAGTAGGAGATTTTGGACAGTCTTCAATAGATAGCTTTGTTCCCTGCAAGACTAGAACAACTAACTGCTTGCAATTATTCATGCAAAATCTCTCTAGAACAGTCCTAATATTCTTACTCTGACTAAGCCAAAGTTTTCTACAATTTTTGTCCCTGGTTATCCTCATCCCTAGAAGATACCTTGCTGCACCAAGATCTTGCATTTCAAACTTAGCAGACAACTGAGACTTAAGATCAGAAATCATTAGTTTACTATTGCCTATGAACAACATATCATCAACATAGAGAGCAATAATAAGAATCTAATCACTTTCAGCTTTATAATAAACACAATGATTAGATTTTGATCTCACAAATCCCAAAGACAATACAAAAGTATCAAATTTCTAGTACCACATTCTAGGTGACTGCTTTAACCCATACAAAGACTTTTTTAATTTGCAAACCAGTTTCTCTTTACCTTTTTCAAAAAAGTGCTCAGGCTGAGACATATAGATTTCTTCTTCAAGATCACCATGAAGAAATGTTGTTTTCACATCCATCTGTTCGACCTCTAAGTCATACGCTGCTGCAAGTGACAAAAGAAATCTGATAGACGTCAGCTTAGCTACAAGAGAGAAAATTTCCCCATAATCAATTCCCTCTACCTAGGAATAACCCTTTGCAACCAATCTTGCCTTATATTTTTCCACACTGCCATCCAGACCAATCTTCTTTTTGAATACCCATTTGTAGCCCACAACTTTTCTGCCTTTAGGCAATGGCACCAGACTCCAGGTCTCATTCTTTTCTAATGATGCCATCTCTTCATTCATGGCTTCCAACCAAGAGTCTGAATCAGACATTTTAAATTCCTCTTTTACAGTCCTAGGCTCATCAGTGCTTGAAATTAAAGCATAGCCACAAGTAGAATCTATCAAAGAGAACCCATACCTCTCTGGTTGTTTTCTTTCACGGGTTGACCTCCTCACTTTCTGAGACTGAGATTCTTCTTCTTCTTCAGAACTGCATGAGCTCTCCTCAGTTTCAGGTACATTTTGAATTTTCAATTCCTCTTTCTCTGGAGTAGGAGGAATTCCAACTACATCCTTATTGTTTTCTAACTTTGTCTTTGATTGTAGATCCAAGGGGGAAGGTTTCAGCTCACGAAATATTACACTTCTATTGTATACAACCTTCTCTGTATCAGGATTCCAAAGCCTGTATCCTTTTATGCCAACTCTATAGCTAATAAAAATACATTTGACTACCTTTTTCTCCAATTTAGATCTTTTCTCATACGGCACATGAGCATATGCCTCATAGCCAAAAACATGAATATGTCTTAAAGAGGGCTTCTTACCAGACCACGCTTCAAAAGATGTTTTCTCAACAAGAGCAGAATTTGGAGAACAATTAATTAGGTAACATGTAGTAGATACAGCCTTAGCCCAAACTTCTCCTCCAAGCTAGCACTACTGAGCATACTTCTGTTCTCTCCATCACTATCCTATTGAACCTCTCTGCAACTCCATTCTGCTATGGAGTATAAGGTGTAGTCTTATGTCTTTTAATCCTATGGTCTTTGCAATACCTTTCAAAATCATCATAACATAATTCACCACCATTATCAGTCCTTAAGCATTTAATTTTTCTTCCAGTTTGATTTTTTACAAGGTTCTTAAATTCCTTAAATCAACTGAACACTTCTGATTTACTTTTCAAAAAATAAACAAATGCTCTTCTTGAATAATCATCAATGAATGACACATAGTATCTTGACTTAGACAAAGAAGGAACATTCACGAGACCAAATACATCAGAATGGATATAATCTAGCAAACCAAAATATTTATGAGGACTAGAATAAAATGAAACACAGTGTTGTTTTCCATATATACAATGCTCACAGAAATCAAATTCGAGATTACAATTTTCAAGACCCTCAACCAGGTTTTTATTCTTCAAGGTTTTTAAACCTTTTTCTCCTATGTGGCCTAGCCTATGATGCCAGAGCATAGTCTTCTCTGCTGGAAGTTTAACTTCCATAGAGTTTACAAAATTAGGGATATTTTCCCTTTACCTTTAGAAGTAGCCTTTTGTGACTTTACAGAGACACTGTTACATTGGACAACCTATGCATCCAGCTTGTACAAGGTACCAATTCGAGCACCTCTAGCCAGCACCAATGAACCTCTAGTCATCTTGCAACCATTTCCAAAGAACGTGACTTGTACTCCAATATCATTCAGCTTACTGACAGACAGTAGATTTCGAGCCAGACCTGGTATGTGCATAACATCATTAATTCCCTTTATTCTGCCACCAGGAAATTGGATTCTGACTCTTCCACGACCAACAATATCCAAAGTTGAACCACTTGCTAAGTACACCTTTCCACCATCATATTCTTTATACTTTGTGAACCATTCTCTATGAGATGTCATGTGGAAAGATGCACCAGAATCAATCAGCCAGCCATCATTTGATGCCTGAGTAGCGAAGGCTGCAATGAAGGTGTCTGCATCACTATGAGAAGAGTCATTGTTGGAAGAGTACTTCTTCTTCTTCTTCTCCTCTTTACAATCCTTTCGGACATGACCAAGTTTCCCACAATTCCGACACTTCACCTTGGACTTCTTTCTAGGAGACTTTGATCTCCCCTCTAATTTTGATTTGGACTTCTTGTCCTTCTTCTTGCCTCTGTCTTTTGACCTTCCTCTAACAACAAGGGCCTCCTTTGCCATCTCAGAAGATTTCCTTCTCATTTCTTCTGACATCAAAGAACCAACAACATCTTCCATCTTGAAACTGGATGTTGTACTCCCTATAGCCATCACCAGATGATCCCAAGAGTCTGGCAAAGAACACAATAGAAGCATACAATGATATTCTTCTTCAATCTTTGCACCAACAAATTTTAATTATGCAATCAGAAAGTTGAATGTGTTCAAATGATCGGCTACAGACCCTCCTTCCTACATTCTCAAATTATACAGCTTCTTCCTCAAGAACAGTTTATTCACCAAGGACTTCCCATGATAAATAGATGCTAGTCTCTTCCACAAGCAAGATGCAGTCTTCTCTTCATGTACATTGAGAAGAACAGAGTCTGCCAAGAAAAGCCTTATCAGCCCCTTAGAATTTCTATCTGCAAGGTCCCAATCTTCTTGCTTCATGCCTGTAGGCTTCGCTCCAGACACAACAATCCATAGATCACGATCCACTAAGATATCCTCAATTTTTAGTTTCCACAACTCAAAGTTGTTGCCATTGAACTTCTCTATTTCAAACTTTCCTAATGTGCTAGCCATCTCAATCTATAATTAGAAATTGAAAAACTTCTACAAGACTCCCACTAAATAGAATTGACACAAAAAATCCAACGTACCCACAAGGATAACACAACTGGCCAGGCTCTGATACCACTTGTAAGGAAAATCAAATGCAAAACAATTCTCCTAATGTCAAAAACCTTAGGGAAGAATGTAGATAGACATTTAAATTTTTCAATTATAGTCAAATTGAGATGCACATGAAAGCAATAATAGAAATAGAGTATTTGACAATCACACATGAACACTAGATATACATGGGAAAACCCTTATGGGAGAAAAACCCACCACACCAAGAGAAATCATTTTTTATTATAGCAATGGAGATTACATACAAATGTCAGACTTATCTTTCTGGTGTCTGTTTATAGCAACATTTACCATGTACAATCTTGTACAAGAACCTTCAAGTTACAGTCTTTACATAATAGAATACATCTATTGATCATACAACCACCCACCAATCCATCGATTCAACCAACCGATCACAATCTGCAATCACAGAGTATAACCATGTCGTTCCATGTCCGTCGAGCTTCCTCACAAAACCATCACAATGAACAATCTTCCAACTATTCAAATTTGACTTCTCCTATTGGTCCATGAGACTCTACATAGGACGATCAAATGGTCAAAAGAGTTCAGACTATGTTGGCATCTCGGTGAGACACTAACAGTGTCTCGCTGATGCCCAAAAGCTTCATATCGATATCGCCAAGAGTTCCACTAAGCTCTCTTGTGTTACACCAAATCACCAAACAGTTGGCGAGACCCATCGCTTTCGCCAGGAGATCATAGCGAGATCCAAAAGTCTCATAGATGTGAGTTTAACATTCGGAAAGAGTATCGTTCTTCGCCAAGACCTCATGCCGAGTCATCAAGGGTTATACCAAAGTCACATGTTATACCAAGCTCCAAACATCAGTCGGAAAGACTTCTTAATATCACCAAGAGGTTTCTTCAAGATCTCTTATGTCACCCTGAAGCCATCAACAGTTGCCAAGACATATGTCCTTTGCTAAGACTTTACTTTGAGATCTCTAAGTTACATCAAGACCACCGTTCACTAAGAGCTATACCAAGGACTTCAACTTCATTGGCAAGACTCACCAATGTCACTGGGACTTCTCCCCAAAGCCCTTTGAGTTATCTTGAATGAATGTGGTCGGTGTGACTTTCTCACATCAGTAAGTCTTCTTACCAATAGTATTCCTTCCGGCGAGAGTTTCCCTGATGACTTTAAACCAAATGCTGTCAGTGAGACTTTAACTATTCGCTGGGACATCATATTGAGAACCCTTTAGTTATCCCAAAGACTTCAATACAAAACATACTATCAGCAAGAATTTAACACATCGCCCAGACTTCTTCCCGAAATGAAGCCTTTCAACCAAGGGTCTCAAGAATAAGCGATAGAATGGCTTGTCGACCAAAGGTCTCCATGAGCAGTAAGAGGTCACGCCGAATGCTTCTTGTCACAGCGATAGGTTCCAAAGTGTAACCATTCGGTGAGACTCCTCCAAGGTCACAGCGACCTATACAACACGTGGTGTTTCAACCTACTAGTCGGCCAGACATAAGAGTTGTCACACTGACTTGGCTCCAATGGAGGTTTCAACCTGTGATGATTGAGGCATATTTCCAACAATACTGACCCCCTAACTTGTCCGTTTGTGAGTGTGTCTACTTTTCACTAACGTTTGTGCAGTTGTTTCTCATTTTTCCAAAGTTGGAGGATAAAAAATACTAACATTTTCTTACAGAACGATCGGTCCCAGCACATTAGTTTAGTTTTCTTATTGTTTTGCACACTAATCTAGGCACACGTAGAACTAGTTAGAGAGTCAAATTTATTTGTTTGTTGTGCTTGTGAGTGGTTTGTTGACGTATCCAATTCCCTTGTACCATTTGACAATCCTGGGTGATGATAAATTGTAGTTCACTCTAGTCCATTTGTGTTACCTAGGAGGTGCTAGTACGTCTAAGCTCTCCCCTTGCGCTATGTGTGAGCCTGAGGACTAGCCAAAAATTTCTAGTATCTTCTTTTAGAAAGACCTACTTGGGGATTTCATTACCCCAAGGGATGATCCCAACCACATGTTACCGATGGGTTATATAAAGGGGGGAGATCCAAAGCTATACCCCAATCTAGTCAAGTCATGTCTAGTGGAACTTCGAAGCTAGGGTGATACCTAGATAAGACATGAAGAGTTGGTCTGAGTTTCCAATACCTTGTTGGGGCTTCAGACTCACACTTGTGATGGGTTGGTGTTCATGGTTGTGCCTCATGTACTATGCGTATATCAAGGAATCCCTAGATCACCTTGTTCAGCCTAGATAAAGTCCCATGTTTTCCATACCCTTCTCACTAACTTTAGGATTGTGCTGCTTGAAGTGTCTTCTTTGTGTGAAACAAGTACATTTATTTTTAGTTGATTCAGCCTTGACTTCTGCCTATTGCTTGTTGTGATTTTTTCCTTTTCCATAGTTAATTGTGGTTCATCCAGTCCTGTCCAAGTTAGTTGTTTGGGAAAATTTTCCTTTGTCAGGGGTGAATTTGCTTCTATTTGGGGTGAGCCTATTGTCCATAGGGGCAATCCCATCTTTTTTCTGAGTCATTTCTCAGTTGTTTCCTATCAAATTCACCCATTCTCCATCGAATAGGAGAATTTTCTCCTTGTTTGGTTGATTCTACTACTGTTTTAGGTGAATCTGATCCCTAAAGAGATGATTTTAATTACTATTTGAGTCATTTTTTTAGTTAAACATCCCATCACATTCGCCTATTTCCTCAAAAGAGGCGAACTTGCTTCATCTTTTGGAAAATTTACTTATTGTTTTAGTCCTTTGTCAGTCCCCTTAGTCATCATATTCGTCCATTCCATGGAAATAGGAAAATTTACAACGTAATTGGGTGAATTTTTTCTCTGAATAGCCAAACCCATCTTCTGTTTGAGTCTCTGTTTGTCAATTTTCCCATTAGATGAGTCTATTTCATTGTTTGGTCGAGTCTGTTTTCCCATTTGTTGAGTTTTTTTCCCCTTTAGGAGAATCCATTTGTCCATTCAGGGAGTATATTTCCCCTTTAGGAGAATCTGTTTATCCATTCAGAGAGTTTGTTTCCCTGTTAGGAGAATCCATTTTTTCATTCGTCGAGTCTATTTCCCCAATTAGAGTTGTCCATTTCCTCATTTGTCAACACCATTTTATCATTTTTTAGATTTAGGTAGGTCCAAGAAGTCCCATTTTTTTATGAAACCATACTATTCAGGAAATAGGTGAACCTGTTGGCTATTTAGGAAAATCTAAAAGTGTTTAGGTGAGACTGTCAGAGTTTTAGGTGAATCTACCCTCTATTGGTGAGCCTTCCTTTTGTTTAGGAAAATATGACAATTGTTTAGGTGAATTTGTGCCCTGTTTAGGCAAACCTACATCCTATTTAAGTGAACTTGCCCCCTGTTTGGGTGAATTTGCACCCAGTTTAGGAAAATCTGCTCCTTGTTTGGGTGAATCTACACCCAATTCGAGCAAACCTGCCCCCTGTTTGGGCGAATCTGCACTAAGTTAAGGAAAATTTGCATTTTGTTTGAGCGAGTCTTCTCTGTGTTTGGGTGAATCTATCCCCTATTTGGGCCATTTTGTGACATGTTCAGGCGAAGTTGCTATACATAGAGGCATATCCATTTTTCATACAAAATCTAGAGGGTTAATCCATTGGGCCCCTAAAATCTTGTTGCTTTCCTAGTCATTTTGTTGTGATCAAATATTTTTTATCATCTTTTGTTCACCTATAATCTTCACTTTAGTCCCATTGCATTTTTTAAAGTTCATCCGTTCATTGTCCATATCATATAGGCATGTCTTAGAACATCTATAAGTTGCATATACATCATCATTTTCTTAATCTGAATCCCCTAAACTTCATTCTAGATGTTATTATCCAGATTGGCTTAGGTGTCTGAATCCAATCATCATCATCCACATCTGGTCAGGATTGTCATCCATCCTAAGTTAGTCATCATCTTCATCCCAATCAATCTGCTTCCATCTTTAGGTGGATTCAGTGCCTTAATCATCTATCTGTCCTCTAATCTAATCAAGTAGCACCTTAAGTCACCTAGGGTGATTTCTGAACTTGGTTTATAATCCCTTCCATCATCTAATCTTATCAATCACTAATCAAACCAATCCAATCATATCCAATCATTGAATCTGCCTATCCCTCATCTAATCCAACCATCCTTCAATCATCACTTAGGTCATATCTGCATTGCAACTTAGAGTCTAGCCTCATCATAGTCCACTTGGTAGTTTTATGCCCATTCCAACTCAATCACAAGCAAAGAAGCAAATGGCACAACAACAAGCCTAGGGTGCCTAGCCAAATATCCCTCAGGATCACAATAACGCTGCCTCATCATAGTCCAATACTGACGTTCAAAACACTTCACCATTTGGTGACGAGAACATGATAGCTCAGCTTGAAGTCATGGTTGATGAATACCTTAGTAACCTTGCCAATGTTCAAATGATGGATCGCCTCCTCAACAAGCGCATAAGATTCTCGCCACTCTAATCACGAAAGGAATCAAACTGCCACCCAATTATGATATGTCACAATATACCGACACCCAGTCTCTTCCTACACCTCAAGATCTACAAACTTCCCAAAACACTCCAAGAAATTCATATGTCCCCGAAGGTACACCTATAGAAAATTGGTATCAACCTGGGTTCATAAGTGCTGTGATGTATCAAGTTGCAAGTTAACCTTGCATTCCAGCCATGGGAGCACAACCTAATCCTAACAACCCCCTTGCTTATGGTATGCCATAGAATATTCCATCTACTCCACCACTCCCGCCTCATCAGTTAGGTCAACCACCTGTCAATACTAGGGGAAATCCTATTCTTGCATTGATGCAACCTCCAGGGCTTCCACCTATTGGAAATTTACTACCACCACCTCAAGGTAACATTCCTGCATTCCAATAGCCTCTTGTTAATCCTCAACAATCCACTGTGTCACAAGCACCGTTGCAACACACTGTTATCTTGTCACAAGCGCCACCACAGCATACCGCTACTACTTTTATCTTATCTCAACCACCTCATCAACAACGTCCACAAAAAAATGTCACAATTTCATAACAAAATGTTCTGACTCCACAGAAACATAGTACTATTCCTATGCAACCCCGACAACAAGTGATGCAAGGTAAATCACAGCCTCCACAATGATCCCACAAAAACAACACATCCCATCTTGTCCTCCTTAACAACAACAACAACCACCCCAACATATGCACATTCCCATGCAAACACAATGTAATCCCATCACACAATATCTCTACCATTTTTCAAGCACATATACTATCTATGCTACTCCATCCAATCCCAATCCAAATCTCAATTTGGTCCCTCAGAATCCACCACGATCTCAACCGCCGCTTTACACCAACCCTCTACAATCACACTCAAATCCTTATCATCAAACATCTAGTCCATAGCCACCTCCATATACCACATAATAGCTAAAAATTGTGTACAACTACCTATCCTATCCATACTACACTCAGCAACAACTGCCCTATCAACAAGGTGCTCCATCCACTTCCTATTATTAGTAATCATCATCATACCAACAAGGTGCTTCCACATTGTCATACCACCAAGCTCCTCTGGAATACCTGTGGGGTGCCTCCTCCACTTTGTATTATCAACAGTAGCCACCCTATCAAATAGCAACTTCCACTTCTTATTATCAAAATCCATTATCCTTCTACCCATCTTACGTCAATTCACAACCACAATCCACATACACCAATCAATACCAAAAAATGCCTCCGTATACACCTCCACTAGCTTATGATCAAAATGATTCCACTTCATCTTCATCATACCAACAATATATTCCCTATAATCAATCCAATCCATCTAATTTGACTCCCCCAATGCCTATCAATAAAGATTTGGAAGAACTCAAATCTGTGTTAAAGGACTTGCAAACCGGGACTAATAAATAATTGTTTAAGTTTGAAGACATTTGTCCCTATCCATTTGATCCCTCAATTTCATTGATTCCTTTCTCGAAACATTTCAAAATGCAAAAATTTGATAAATACAAAGGAACAAAAGACCCCAACGCTCACCTTGAGGAGTTTTATGCCCATTGTCAAGAAGTCATACATAATGACAATTACCTCCTATGATTATTTCCAAGGAGTTTACAAGGGATAGTTCTTGACTAGTTTATGGGTCTTGAGAAGGGATTTGTCAAGTCTTTTGTAGAGCTTTCAAAAAAAATTGTTTACCACTTCTCCTTTAATTTGGAGAAAGATATCGATAGCGTGAGGGGGAAAATTTTGCAAGTTGTCTTCAAAGGTGGCAAGCCTTAGCTAGTCAAATGAAATCCCCACTTAGGGAAAAAGAAATAGTCACCCTTTTCATCGAAAACTCTCATCCAGATATGGTGCATAATTTTAGGCTTCACTGTGTCACGACCTTTGCTGAGATAGTAGAGAAGGGTCCTATTCTTGAGAGAGCACTCATTGCCAATGGGTTACTCAAATTTTTTAACTTTGATTAAGAAAATTCATCTGGGGATAAACCTCGCTACTGGAACAAGAATAAGAACATTGTCAATGATGGTGTCACTGACACCAAACATGTCCAAATAGCTAATGCCTCCCAGAAGCCATAGTATCCCCCTCCTCAACAGTCAATTCCTCATGATATATCAGTGCCACAGGGGGCACCTCATCCTCCCCAACAATCTAATGAGAAAAATCAAGGGAATAACAAATTTCAATTCACTCAATTAGGAGAGCCCCTAAGTGTTCAGTTGAATAGGCTTCTTTAGGCTAATTATCCGATCATGTATCCTATAACCAAGCTTCTCGATCAATCCAAATCTAGACTAGCTTGGTATAAAGAAAATGAGTACTATGAGATCCATAAGATCAAAGGACATTCAATAAATAAGTGTCAAGGCTTAAAAACCTACATCCAGGATCTTATAGATTGGGGTGATATGCATGTAGATGCGAACACAACACCCTCGTCCAATGCTCAACTTCAGATATACCAAAAAATATTCCCAAAGCATAACCAAGGAGCTAGCATGTTAAATTCCAATCCTTGATCTAGTAACGAAAATAATCAGAGTAACACCACAAATAAAATTAGTTACAAAAATGTTTCATTTAATTATGAGGGTCTCATCACATATATTGAGCAAGCAGAACCACGTGTGTCTATGATATGCGTAAAAGGTAAAAACCCACAGTGTGTTGTTACTACCCACCGCACTTGCATCACTGTTCCTAGAGCCTCTACATCAACCCAACCACCTCATGTAAGCTCCCAATATAATATTATTGGCCATCTAGGAAAGACCCCAACAGAGATATCCATTCTGGATTTGCTCAAGTCTTCTCTTGTGCACCAAGAAATTTTAACCAAACCCTTATAGGATACCCACATCCCCAATGACATTGATCCTACTCAATTCCAAGCATTGGTAGGACATCTTTCAGCTACTTATCAGCTCAGCTTTAGTTAGAATGGCATTCCTTGCATTGATTCCAACCATAACCACCCCCTTCATATCGAGGTCCTTGTAGTCCCCATAAAGTGAAAAGGGTCTTGGTAGATAATGGCTCTGCCCTAAATCTGTGCACATTAAATTTAATAAAGTAGGTAGGATATACCCATGCTGACTTAAATAGTTAGGTTATCACTATCAAGGTGTATGATAATGCAGAGCGTGATTCTAAGGACAATTTGTCTTCCAATTCAGGTTAGACCCATTGTACAGTAAAATACCTATCACATCCTTGATCTGGACCTCCCCTATAACCTCCTTCTTGGCCACCAATGGCTACATGCCATGCGAGTTGTTCCTTCCACTTACCATCAGTGCTTGAAGTTCCCATTTAATGGGATGGAAGTTACAAATCATGTCGAACCTCAACCGTTTGAGTGTTGTTGTGCACTGGAAGCTTTTTTTCCCCATTCTCATTATTGTCTAGGCATGGAAATGGGGCCACCTAAAACATCATTTTCCCGTCCATCTTCTAATACCTAATCTACCACAACATCCACTACATATTATACACCTGATTACACCATTACCAACATCCAAATCATCGACAAGGGGTGTGGTGAGTATGAAATGCATACCACTTTAAACGTGGAAACCATGTGACCCTCACTGCATACATACAATCAACCTTCTAAGTATGCACCAAAGGAAGAAGAGAAGACGATCACCTTAAGTTCTAATAATGTGGGGTCCAATACCTTTCACCACCTTGGGTTAAGATAAGACACACCTAAAGATGACATCAGCCAATGGGTATATCATGAGGAACTTGAACCCTCTCCCCCTCTAAAGGAATGTTTCCAAGAGACCTATCCTTGGCCCTTTAAGTTTGTGGAGAAACACAATTATCGGGGGAAAGGTCTTGGTGTATAAGAACAAGGAATAAACCTATTGAGGCTTTGATATGACCAAGGTATTCAGGTTTAGGCCATGACACCAAACAAAAGGGTCCTATGCCATCAACTAGTGCCTCTAACAACATTAGTGTGGAAAATAGTATCCTTGAAGACATACCAGAAGAAGAATCCATCATACATGCGTATGATGACATGGATCACATGGACATTTCCTCCATGTTTGATTTCCTATCCGTTTTCACCATTAGCCTTTCCCTTTGTCACCCCGAGCTAAACAATTAGCACCTACATGGTAGTGCAACAATTGACACCTTTCCCTCAATGGATGTGTATGTGAATCTTATGGGATTGGGGGAGGATGAATGCCGTAGTCACAAAAATAAGAAAAAGAAAAATAAAAAAGGGTTACCTAGTGAAAACCTCCCTGAGGCACTTCTTGACTCAAAAAAATTAAAAATAAAGGACGTATCTAACAGTGAAAACCATGATGAGGCACTAGAGGATGGGGACATTCATCTTTCCCTTGTGGGAACTCAATTGTCTAAATGATCTTCTATACTCATAGAAGAAACACAAGAGGTAAATTTTGGAACTGAAGAAGATCCAAAAATCACATATGTGGCCAAGTCCTTATCAGAAGGGGAGTACTCCACTATCGTCCAACTTCTCAAAGAGGGCATCATTAATTTTGTGTGGGCCTATTTAGATATACTCGGTTTGGATCCTACTCTAGTTGTGCACCATTTGGATGTCCACCTAGATGCTAAATCCATCAAGCATAAACTCAGGAAAATGCATCCTCAAGTAGCTCTGGTGGTCAAGAAAGAGTTGGAAAAGCTATTAGAAGTTGGTTTCATCAGGCCCATTGAATATTCTGATTGGATCTCCAACATAGATCTAGTTGCTAAACCTAATGGGAACATCAAGATCTGGACCAATTTTTGAGAGCTCAACAAAGCCTATCCTAAGGATGACTTCACCTTGTTGAACATCGACATGTTGGTCAATTTAACTACAGGACACGAGATGAAATGATCTCATTCACATCATCATGGAGGATTACATTGATGATTTTCTGGGGAAATATAGAAC
>VDFB02270651.1:397945240-398030422 GCA_007258455.2 Sequoia sempervirens | reverse complement strand
ATATGTGGCCAAGTCCTTATCAGAAGGGGAGTACTCCACTATCGTCCAACTTCTCAAAGAGGGCATCATTAATTTTGTGTGGGCCTATTTAGATATACTCGGTTTGGATCCTACTCTAGTTGTGCACCATTTGGATGTCCACCTAGATGCTAAATCCATCAAGCATAAACTCAGGAAAATGCATCCTCAAGTAGCTCTGGTGGTCAAGAAAGAGTTGGAAAAGCTATTAGAAGTTGGTTTCATCAGGCCCATTGAATATTCTGATTGGATCTCCAACATAGATCTAGTTGCTAAACCTAATGGGAACATCAAGATCTGGACCAATTTTTGAGAGCTCAACAAAGCCTATCCTAAGGATGACTTCACCTTGTTGAACATCGACATGTTGGTCAATTTAACTACAGGACACGAGATGAAATGATCTCATTCACATCATCATGGAGGATTACATTGATGATTTTCTGGGGAAATATAGAACTAGAGAAGAGCACCCTATGATCCTAAAGAAGATCTTTGAGAGGCTAGAGCATTACAAGCTATGTCTGAATCTGAAGAAATGTGTATTTGGGGTTACATCCAGAAAGTTACTAGGTTTTATTATCTCTAGAAGGGGCATAGAAGTCGATCCTGCTAAAGTCAAGGCAATCATGGAAATGCCTCTGCCGCACAATCTAAAATAGTTAAGGAGTCTTCAAGGTAAACTGTAGTCCATTAGACATTTTATAGCTCAATTAGTTGAAAATTTCTAGTCATTCACCCACCTCTTGAAGAAACATACATCCTTTAAGTGGGATTCAAAGTGTTAGCTAGGTTTTGACAAAATAAAAGAGTACTTGGCTCATTCGCTCATCCTCCTCCCATTCCAGGTAAACCGCTTTTGTTGTATATATCAGCTACTTTAGTTGCACTAGGGGGATTGTTAGCACAACATGATTCATCCAAAGAATGTGATATCTACTACATCAGTTGGACCCTAGTAGGCTATGAGCTTAATTATTCTCTAATGGAAAAGGCTTTCCTAGTTGTGGTCTTCAGCTCGCAAAAGCTTTGACACTACATGCTTAGTCATCTAGTGAAGTTGATATCAAACGTCGACCCACTCAAATATTTTTTATCTAGGACAACTTTGACTTGTTGCATGGCTAAGTGGGTCATGCTATTGAGCAAATTCGATATTGAGTATGTTGACTGAAAGGTTATTAAATTGAAAGTGATCGCAGATCAGCTGGCATACACTCCCCTGGTAGATTCCTATCCCCTTATAACATAATTTCTTGATGAAGAGGTCTTTACAGTAACAGAAGCAACTACATGGACACTCTACTTTGATGGGTTGTACACTCACAATGGAGCTTGGGAAGGGATCTCGTTCATCACCCCACAAGGTGATTATATCCTAATGTCATTCAGGTTGGGTTTTCCATGCATGAACAACATAGTTGAATATGAAGCTCTTCTCACTGGCCTTAGAATTGAAATCCAATGGAACATCACTCACTTGAAAGTCTATAGTGATTCCTAGTTGATCATCAAACAAGTTAATGATGAGTTTCTAATAAGAGATAACAAGTTTTTTCCTTATAAGCACATGGTGGATGATTTCAAAAGGTATTTTACCTCTATCCAGTTCGACTAGATCCCTAGAGTGAAGAATAAAACAGTTGATGCAATGGCTACAATTGGTTCCCTGATTGACATTTTGAAAGATTGAACAGATTGTGAGTTCCTAGTAGAACAAATATTAATCCCATCTTATGAAATCCTTGAGAGAGAAATGGTATGCGACATCGTGGGTCCTGAGTCACTGTGGTATTATGATATTTACACCTACCTTCATGACAACATCTTACCCCCTGACCTTACACGTAACCAACAAAAATATTTCATTCAATGTACCTCCCACTACACTATTGTAGGTGATAGTATTTATTGTCGTGGGTATGATGGAACCCTTCTTAGGTGTCTAAATGAGACCAAGGTCCACACTACATTAACAAAATTACATAGCATGTGTTTGTGTGGCCAATTTAAATGATATTGCCTTAGCCAAGAGAATTCTCAGAGCCGGTTACTATTGTCCTACACTGGAGCATGACTCTTGTGAGTTTGTGAAGAAGTGCTTACCTTGCCAACAACATGCAGATCTGATCCATGCTCTTGCTCAAGATTTTCACCCCATCATAGCACCATGGCCTTTCTCTGAATGGGGTTTCGACTTAGTCTGAAAGATATACCCTCCATCCTCTAATTGCCACACTTTCATCATCATCGTCACTGAATACTTCACCAAGTGGGTGGAAGCAATGCCACTCTCTCAAATAATGGGTATTCAGATATCCAAATTCATCCTTTTCCATATTCTCTATAGATATGGAATCCCATCCACCCTCATTTCTGACAATGGAAAGCAATTCAAAAACCAGGTTGTAAAACATGTATGTGACACCTTCCATATCCAACATCATTGGTCCGCCCCCTCTTATCCCCAAGGTAATGTTCAAGTGGAAGCTACCAACAAAAATTTGATCAATATTCTCAAAAAGGTGGTCAAGAACAATGATTGTGATTGGCATCTCCATATCCATCTCGCCCTTTGGGAATACTGTACTTCCATCCACACCCCTATCGGTGCCACTCCATATTCCCTCATTTATGGTTTCGATGCCATCTTGCCAATTGAGATCGAGATACCCTCATTGGGAATATCTTTGAAGAACCTCATTAGTGATGAAGATACTGAGGTTGCAAGACTCAGTCAGTTGGAACTCACTAGATGAAAGATGGATCAAAGCATACAATCATCTTCAAGCATATCAGAATCATCTTAAGAGAATCTACAATAAGAAGGTTCATCCTCACCAATTCAATGTTGGTGACTTGGTTCTTAAGGAGAATTAGCGTACCCAGTTGGACCGAGATAAGAAAGGTAAATTTGAAGCAA
Source organism: Sequoia sempervirens (assembly GCA_007258455.2). Classification (NCBI taxonomy): domain Eukaryota; kingdom Viridiplantae; phylum Streptophyta; class Pinopsida; order Cupressales; family Cupressaceae; genus Sequoia; species Sequoia sempervirens. The sequence goes on along the minus strand of VDFB02270651.1, from coordinate 398,027,481 downwards.
ATTGGTTGGGTCCCTATGTCATCACAACTAAGTATGGATCTTGGGCATATAGGCTTGCCACACCTGAAGGAGAAACCTTAAAGGAGCCCATCAACATCATACACTTGAAATGGTTTTATACTTAAGTCAATTGGGATATGCTATCCTACAAAAATACCAAAATAAATAAATTAAAATGATCAAAAATCAAAAATAAAAATAAAAAAAGTAGAAAAAAATCCAAAAATAGCAAAGATAAATAATTCGTCCTATGGTGAAAACCACCCTTGGTAGTACCTTGGATAATTATGTTTGGTTAAAACCTGGTAATAGGCACCATTTGTAGAGGGCTTAATAATTATCTACCTTGTGTCCTAGTTACTTTATCCTTCTATTCATCCCATCTACATAGCCAATCCTGGCATCCTATCATATCATGTCATTATCACATTGATGTCATTGGTCGCTTGGTATATTTTGGTTGAGCATTGGACGATCCAAATCATTTATCTGTAATACTGAGATTTTAATCCTACTCTAAGCTTTTTTGTCCATGTCGTCTGTCAGTCTTGCATCATCACCTAGGATCCTTCATTATGTCAGTCTTCATTAGATCCCATCCTGTCATGTCAGACCCTTGGTCTCGTCTTTTGTTGTTGGTAGTTTTTGAACTACGTTTCCCTTGCACTTTCATGTAGGAAAGGTTAATCATTTGATCTACCCTCGGGGATTTTGGTATGTCCAGTCTATTTTTTACATTGCTTGTCTCCATTTTCCTCTTTCTACTTTTATCCATGATCTTTTCTTTAACTACGAGGGCTCTACAATTTTGCATAGGCAAGGCTAATCTTTGATCAACCTCCAAGCCCCTAGGTCTTTAGGGTGTGTCAGTCTTATGTTTTGTCTCTCATTCCTTATGTCGTGTCATTAAGTATGTCCTTATCTAGATGGTTCTTCAAAAATGAGATCCACTCATGTCATGTGATTCAACTAGTTTTGGAGTCTCCTGCATCATTTCAATCTTTTAGTTTAGTATCCACCTTTGGTCTTAATAGGATACATCTTTCCTAACAGACCTCATCAATCCCATCCACCCTCTCAATCCTGTGGCAAAGGATGTTTGCAATTGATTATAATATTTTCATTCTTTTGGATTTTGTTTAATCATTTGAGCTCCCTATCATACCTTGTCATGGTCACCTTGATCCATCATATCATGGTGTGCTTTGAGTGGTAAACGTAGGGGCATATCTTGATCTTTTATTTGTTGTTGTCTTCCTAGTTGTCCCGCATTGTACCCACCAAGATCCCTATGGTCTTGTGTTACGTTGGGGAATCCTTTGTGCTTGTGGTTATCCTAATATCTGGCCCAACCAAAGTCATCATGACTTTGGGGTGTTGGGATAGCCTCCTTGTTAGTTGTGTTTGTTTTATGCATTAGACATGAATCAACCTTGGTTCTTTATACCCTGGCATATTGTGTCTTGTGCTATAGTAAAAATCACTGCTCTTAAGAATGGAAAATTGCATAAGGATTGCATTTCATTCATCCTTTCATCACCTTTCATTTAACCTTCATCCATCCCCTCCCCTAACCTATGATTTTTGATTTTGATTGTGCAAACATTCATCCCCCCATCTCCCATTCTGCTCAAAATTCTTATGATTCTTGACAGGTACCATTTCACACCCATCCTACCTTCATTTTACAAGCTAAATCAAGTATGATATACAAATAAAGGAGACCTATTAATGTTGTGTGATCCATTGTCACACCCATCACCCTTAATTTGGTAATGATTAAAGGGTAAGTACTTGCCATTTAGCCCATCATTCATGCTTGTATAATAATGTTTGTAAGGAATTTAATTACTCCCATCTTCCATGTAGGATGCATTATCATCTCACTTTGATTTTATCATTCTCATAGTCATTTTTTAAGTTGTTTAGATTAATCTTAATTGGTTATTCTAAACATCTTAGATTTATTTGCATTATCATCTTAAGTTGTTTAGATTAATATAGCAATGTTAGTATAAGCATCTTAAGTTCATTTTCACTATTGTTTTAAGTTGTTTGTATTAACCTTAATTGGTTATTCTAAGCATCTTAAGATTCATGACATTATCATTTCATTGAATTAAACATCCTCATCTATCTCGTTAAATTGCATATTCATTACATTCAATCATAACATAGATCACATATTGCATACATACATTTTGCATTCATATTATCATAAATTACAAATCAACAATGTGCATACATACATTGCCACCTGCATCACAAATCGTTAGTCACATAATCACATCATACAACATCCTAATCATCCATCACATCCGCCATCACAAAATGCTAGGAATAATGCATTTCATACATGTCGTCCACATATACACACCATAATCAGCTGCATAAAGAATCACATTCATACACACACATCCATAAATAAGCATTCATCACATAATAACACATGGTGTCAACAATGGTCATCACATATCATATTTAAATCCAAAAATATAATGTCCATCATATCACCAAAATATATATCCACCATATAAAATAGTCATCATCAAATAAAATACAAGTACAAGGCTCTAAATCAAATGACATTTATATCGCTTTGTACTGCCCATGCACCCTACACCTATCAAAAACCTGTATCTTGTCATTTTCCCACATCTAACCTCTATGGTGAGTCCAACACTGGTCCTATCCACGGAGTAGTCTCTCGAGATACTTATATACCCTCGAGTGTGTGTCCCTACTAAGTAGGACAACGCTGGCATCTGTGGCACCACTCTGACATAGGGAGGTGCACACTGTGCCTAATATGGAATTGTTGTATAGTAGGTTGCCATATAGTACCTAGCCTCCCTCATGTACTCTCCTCTCTCTACCACCTGATACCTAGCTGAATCTCGCTCTGCCATGTACCTATCCTAAAATCCAGACAAGGATATCCTCTCTTGTGCCTACGTATCCTATGAAAACTGCAACTGATCAATCTCTACTCGCATCTAGGACATCTGATCTATCACCTTGTCCATCTCCTCCTGCATGGCTTGTACCTATGCCTGCACTACATCCCTCTCCCTCTACAATGTATGCACCTATGTCCCTGTCTCGGCCCCATCGTCCTACATGGCATGTGCCTGCGTTGCATCCCTCTCTCTCTCCACTACATGTGCCCATGCCTCTTTCACATCCCTCTCACCCTGTAGGGCATGCAACTGTTCTTGTATTGCATCTCTCTCTCTATATGGTCTACAACTAGGCCCTCATAGCCTCCTCTCTCTCTAGCACCAATCCTGCATCCCCAACTGTTTGTTCTGGAGCCTTTGCTCTATCCCAGAACTCATCTGGCCCCCTCTTCAACTCCATCCTCTCTCTCAGTAGCCTTGTCACCTACCTCCTCAAATCCTCCAAATATCTCTTTGCCTCCTCTAGGACTTGTACAGATACCTAGTCCACCAACCCTCCATGGTCCCTCTGTCCCCTTGTTTGTAGTATGGTGACCTCAGCCTATAATTTGTCCCTATTTTCCACCAATTCACTCCTCTCCCCCTACAGCTCTCCTAGATGCCTCCTTAGATCCTCCACCTCCTTTACCTCCTACATGACCTGATCTGCTAACACCCCATAGTCTCTCTGACCCTCTACCTCCTGTCTGGACACCTCTGCTCGTAGCCTACCCACCTTAGCCTGCAGTCCATCTCTCTATGTCTCTACCTCATACACATGTTGTGCTACCTCATGTGCCAAGATCCTATAACTCCTCTCTCCCTCTTCCTACACCCTTCTCACCTCAGCCACCATCCTTCTCCTCTTAGCCTCTAAATCCTCGAGTCTCTACTTTGTAATCTACAGCCTCACCTAGGCCCCTCTTAGCAGTATAGCTGGGTCTTCTGGTGATGGTGTTATGTATGGTACTACGGCCAATGGATCAACCTCAAGAGTGTCTACCTCCATCACCTCCCCTTGTCCATCGTCTCTCTCCTCCTCAGCCTCAACCTCCTCCTGTCCTCTCCTCCTCACTCTCCTTTATCGATCCTCTCTCTCCTCCTCTACTTCAGCTACCTCATGTCCTCTCCTCTATTGTCCTCCTACCCTCCTCCCCCTCCCTTATCCAAATAGTCTCATCTCATCCTCTGGACTGAAGCCATGTGCCTTTATAATCGGGTTTGTCGTCGTAATCTGCACTAGTCAATGACGGGCCCACCAAGTAGAGAACCTCACTATCATCCTCGCATCTACTCTCCCTCCTCTCCTACCAGGGTAGGGTACCTCCTGAAGATCCTCTCACTACTGCCTAGCAAACTCTGTTGTAATTAGATCTCCCCATGGTCGCTCTCGAGTGATGCATCTGAATCTCTGCAGTCCTGGAGGTATGTCCTGCTAAACTCTGTACTATCTCAACACTTTGTCCACTCTTTGTAGCTCCACTATGTAGGGCTCTCTCCTGATAAAATAGGACATGGTGTAGAAGTATCCTCTATGTCTCTTGTCATCCTCTCTCCATTTGGAGAACCGCCACGTCATGTATGACCTCCATACTATCTGATCCTTTCATAAATCATCTAGCCTCCTCCAACTATCTAGATCATCGGTGCCTTGATAATGAAATCTCCAGTCGTACTCTATCCCATACCAGTATGCCATTAGTAGTGTATGATTTTGCTCCCCTCCTATCACAACTCTTACCCTAGCCACACTGATGTGCTCCTAGGCCCATACCTGTAATAGCATCACATGTGTAACATTTAGTGACCCTCGATAGCACACCACGTACATGTCCCTGTACAACTATGCTAGTACACATGGAACCCATGCAAACTCCCCCTCCCTCTACTCCTCAATATGTCTCACAACCTCCATAATCTTGAGGCTACAAAAAAATTTGCTCCTATCTGGTAGAAAAATGTCACTAATTAGACCACAAAGATACAATGACAATGGAGGTACTCCTAGCCCTATGCATCTATCCAAATCTGAATCCATCCCCTAAATGGACAAGTCATCTCATTCGAAGAGGACCCATTGGGTCCGATCCAACTCCTACTCCTCTAACCTCATCCAACTCACGAGGTGACCAGCTATAAGTAGCTACAAAATCCTCCACATGTCCTCTAGTGTGACTGACATCTCCCCTGTCAAGAGGTGGAAGGTGGACGTCTCTGAGCTCCATCACTCCATCAGTGCAGTTAGTAGCACCCGATGCGCTTTGAAGGTGGGATATTTGAGCATAAAAATTTAAGCAATCTGCTGAAAATCACAAAGAGGGTTTTAGAACTAACCTAGCATGGTACCACGTGCTCGTGGTAGTACCATCGTATCTCATCCCCCCGGTGGATAATCTCATCATCATATTCCTTAGCCATCCTCGTCACCTTCTTCTTCTTCTCTCTGTCATTCAACTGCTAGGTGTGCAAATGAGGAATAGTAATTCTTAAAATTACTATATGTAGCTTTTCCCTCCTTTTTTAACCCTTTTAAGTTTAGGGTATTTTTACCCTTTATTTAACCACTTTTTCCTCTAATTAATCCTCTAACTTTCACAGGTTTCCATTTGCACACCGTGTGTCCGTTTTCCCCCGTTCAAAAGCCATTCTTCATAATTTTTTGAGCTCTATCCAATGGTACCCTCTATTTCTTCACATTGAGAAGTTGCTCAAGGACCCTTTTTCTTCCCCATTTTCCCTCTCAAGGGGGCATACACTACCATTTTCCTCCATTCTTATGTTATGATCATTCCCTTGCGACACTGGGGCATCTCCCTTCCATTTTCATCATCTAGATAGCTTACACTGCTTTTCCTACACTAGGGCATCATTTTTCTAGTCCATTCTTCTATCGAGTCACCTATATTTTATTTTTCTTCAAAACACCATTATTCTAACAGTATTTCGAAGAGGGAAAAAATGTAGACATAAGAATTTGACCACTCCCTCATGGCCAAATTCACCCCCTTTTTTCATCTATTTCATATTCCCTATTGATATTAATTAAATGATTTATTTAAATAATATTTCCCCTTTTTCCTAAGTTTCCTAAGGTATTTAATTTAATAATTAAATACTTTACCTTCCATCCCTTCCTCTCTAAATTAAATAAATATATCAATTTATTTAATTTAGTTATTTGACCATTTGAATTTAAATCAATTTCAAATTCCCTCTTTTCTCTCTCCTTGTGACATCCTCCATAATCATCTTTTAATCTGAATTAGTTTAATTAATCCATGATTAATATGTGCACACCTTTAATTAGGATTAATGTCACATCCTCCATAACTTGCAACTTGCTTCTAATCCTTCATTAGCATCCTTAATCATCTGTTTGCACAACTTTAATCTAATCCTCATGCCATTTATGGCATACCTCCAAGTCAACCATCATAAATTCTTTTTCCATTTAGCCAAGACAACCTCTTCCCTATGTGAATTAAAAATTCACATTTATTGCTCCAAGACTCTCCTCTTCCCCATGCGGATTATTGAGGAATTCTAAAATTCCTCATGTGTGACATCTCCCACATGGGAACAAGGAACTCCTTTATGAGGGGACCTTGTCATATCTCCAAAGTACTTCCTATTAGCAGATGGTCAACTCTCCCCTTAGGATTCATGACATGGCTTAACCGCCTCTCATGGATTCGTTAACTCTCACAGCTGTATAAGACATTAATAGGTCGATCTTTTGGTGCAACAACAACTATGATTCCAACAATTGGTATCAGAGCCAATGGTGTCGGGTTTGAATCCCCTCGGTAATGTTGAGGGGGATTTGGTTGACAGATGGTCAGCACTCCCCTCGAGTTTCATGACATGGCTTAACTGCCTCCTATAGATCTGTTAACTCTCATAGTTGCATCAAGCATTAACAAGTTGATCTTTTGGTGCAACGACAACTCTATTTCCAACACTTACAAGTACCTTCTCATCATGTGAATTAAAAATTCACATTTATTCCTCCAAGGCTTCTCTCTTTCCCATGAGGATTATTGAGGAATTCTAAAATTTCTCATGTGTCACATCCCTCCCACATGGGGACAAGAAATTCCTTTTTGATAAAATCTTCTCTTAATCCCAAGGTACTTTTAAGTACCTCCACATCACATTCCTCCTTTACACCTCATTTCCATATGGAAATATGTGAAGGCTTATGAGTCCTCAACTCACCATAGCCCTTCATCTTGTCCATGGTGGCCAAATACTAGCCCTCCATTTCTCTAGAGGCATTTCCCCTAAAATAGAGGATTTTGGCCTCATTTTCATTCATACACACATTGATACTCTAGCATTCAAGCATTCAAAATTCAAGCACTCATTTTGCACTCACCATTGCTACAACTTTTCAAGCTCATTTGCATCCATTTTATGCCCCCTTTCACATACCAAAGGAGCATGCAAAAAATAAAATCAACAGGGCCGACCATTGGATCAACTTGATCAAGGTAAATAACTTGTTTTCATATTTGTTTTGTTCAAGTTTAACTCGACTTATCTTGAGGTGTTGTTTTGTGTTCTTCTTTCATTGCATTTCATTTGTTTTTGCATCTTTAGGGTTCAAAAACATGTTGCACACACTTCTTACTCTATGGCTCATTACAGGTGATACAAAACCTATAAGTATTCTTCTTCTAGGTACTGAGGCAGGTAACTGAGAGTATTGGAAGTGACCTCTCGAAGATGATCTTGTTTGGACTATGACCATGAAACTTTCATCTTCCTTCCTTAGCCTGATTCAAGAAATATTTCTAACTTCTAATTAGGTGTTTAGAAAACTTCTTGTCCCACTAGGCTTTCCAAAAAAGAACTATTGATCAGCAAAGCTTGCACCTCTCTCACAATATTATGGGAAATTTAGTGAGTGGGAAACCAATTTGTGCCTCATTGAATACCTCTGAGATTTTTATAGAATGTCAACTCTTCTTTGGGGATTTGGAGAAAAGGGTAGAAGGAAATGTAAATATAAAACATAAAAAGGGTGAGATGCCAACACTTTTACAACATTTAATACCCAACCATTCCTATGATTGATATAATTAGACACAGAGCACCACAACCCTTCATTGTTTGAAAGAGAACAAACAACAAAGGCTAAGAACAAGCACATTGTAGACTTTCAAATCTCCTCATAGGCAATGTTCACTAAGGTCCGATCAAATATAAATATTTCAAGGGGTAATAGAAAGTGTTCATAAATTACATAAAATCTCTATCCTAATACAACATAATACATTAAAACAACAACCCATCAGAAAAACAAAGAAGTACAATGACATAATCCAGTTTTCACAAGTTACTATTCTATTATACGAGCATACAACATAGAAATCAGCTACTTAAACTATTCAAATTCAGCTTGCAAGACACAACACTTGTTTCTATGAACCTAGATCCTATACTTGCAAGAACACAACAAATGAACACATTAATAAGATCAAATGCAAGTTAGAATAGAGGTTCCCCGTAAAATCCATTTAACCATATTCAAAATAGAAATAAAACAAGAACACAATGAAATAATATGAAAATAAGCTAAATCCTATTGAGAATATGCAAACTATTGAACTTATGGGGGAGTTGGTGCCAATTTGATGTGGAAATTGGCCCTTTCCCAACTCCTTTGCAATATTTTATGATGAATGGTGATAGTGATCCACTTTGTTGAAGATTCAAGTGTGCTCCATGATGAAAAACCTACATAACCTAGCTACGGATTCAAAAGTATGGATGAAGATTACTAAAGATTTGAGCATAGTAAGTTTACTCAAATTGTGGATGATAGAATGAGGAGATTACCTTCTTATTTATAGATGAGATTGATGAAGGAATTCCCAAAATAGAGCAATGTGGGACTAAGAATTAGCCAATGATAGAGTGCCACTTGTCAATCCATGAGTGGATGGAGGATTTGCAAGTGTCGAGGATTGTGCCAATAAATGCCTATTTTTGAATTTTGAATTTGTTGATGATTTATTATTAACTGTCATGGTACCATGTTAGTGCGAAAGGAAGTAGGAAGAAAATAAGATGATGAAAAGAGACACCAACAAGCCCACTTTATTAGAGATGATGATAATGATGATGATGATGATGATGATTTTCTGAGGAATTGGGATTTTCAAAGGGCCAATTTACTCATTGGTTGTTTTGATAACACACACATAGTATTGCCAATGTAATTTGGTAAGATAGAGGAACTGTGATGGTGTTAAAATTCCAGCAGGGATGGACTTTGACTCAACAAAATGATAGAGTATTCTTGTTCACACTTTGACATAATGTAAAACCTTGCTAGGGATGTACACGGTCAAAAGCAAGCATCACTAAGTTATATCATGCAACCATTCCAACAAGCACAATGTATAAAAGGATAGCATCCATGGCCCATTACTTTCTAAATCATTTTGGATTAGACACATCATCGAGGCTCGGGCTGATCAAGCAATAAGATAAATCAAAAGAAAAGATCAAGTAAACAAATAAGTCAATGTTCTTCATACCTATAGCCAAAGGGATGTGTTTTGATAGAATAAGAATTCGAGGTGATATACAAAATGATGCCCATTGTCAGAACGATATATCCTAGGACATGCATTGTATAGGATGATGATGGTTGATAAGTTGTTTGATAAAATGTTGATATAAGGTTGATTGGCATGTCTAAAATGATCAAGAGTTTGATTTCTTGTATTTAATCGCTTTGTTTGAAGTTTTTGTTGATTATTGTTATTATGGATGATTGATTATTTGAGGAAAGTTTAGATGAGATAGATGGATTTTTTCAAATATTTAATGTTTTTATATTTTTGAAATGTTTTGATCTTTACTGGATTTTGTGTTTTCAAACATTTTGGATTTTTGGATTTTCCAATGCTTTTTGGGGTTTTTATGAGATTTTAAGTGAATAAGCGGGATGTGATTGATGTTTCTTGATTTTGATGTCTTGGAGCGATCAAGATTAGCCTTCCTACATTTAAGCCTGTGAGATGATGAATCTGGATACCATGTTTTGATTTGTTTTCTATTTTTAAGAGTAAGTTTTGGATTTTCTAATTTGATTTGATGTTTTTGACTTCGTATGATTTTGACGATTTGGATTGGATGTGTGTGATGATATTAGTGCTTTGTTTGGGATTTTGTTGAAAACCAAGCTAACGTTGATTGATCAAATTGATGGATTGATGATGATAGCATTGTTGAGGATACACAACAATGCAAGGATAGTGTTAAGAAACATGAGGATTTATGATGGATATCCCAACATGATGCAAGATTGATGATGATAACATTGTTGAGGATACACAACAATGCAATGATAGTGTTAAGTAACACAAGGATTATGATGGATATCCCAAGATGATGCAGGATTGATTATGATAACATTGTTGAGGGTACACAACAATGCAATGATAGTGTTAAGCAACACAAGGATTATGATGGATATCCCAAGATGATGAGTGATTGATTGGATTTGATTGATCAATATTTTGAAGCTTGATTTGGAACAAAAGTTGTTCTGGATGATTTGATGTGATGTTGAAGGATGCATTAGATGCAACTGATATTAATTGTTTGGATTGATGTTTGATGAAAGATAAGGCTTCATAAGGAACATCTTCTTGTCAAAATATGCCATGGGCTAGTGATTTGGATTTTGGCTCACAACTGCTTGACCAATTTGATTTCACATTTTCCAGTGTTTAGATCACCACATAAGTTGGAGGATATATATCAATATTTATTCCCGAAGCAAGATATAAATATTTTCCCCCAGTGTCTAGCAATGTATGGAATGTGATGTGTGGATGCTCAGATAGGTGTACGGATTGAGGGATATGTATTATCTTGTGATAAGATAAGGTGTTCAAATAAAGAATTCTCATTTGGATAATGTTTCATGGCTCAGATAATGCTAGGTAGGATAGGATCAATGAAAATGACCCATTTCAAGATGTTTACCATAAGCATGTGTAAAGTGTGCACCAAAATTTTTCATGATCAATATAATTTGGACTATGGATGTAGATGGATAAAGATGGATTGGATAAATGGTTCATGGATAAATGGATTTATTATGGACAAGATGGATGGAATGTCAGATTTATTATGGATGGGATGAGATGCTTTCACCTAAAGTGGCACATGTAGATGCTCAATTCTGTACATGATACCTGTTTGCCAGGTTTTCATCATGGTACCTGCCCAAAGCATCACCCATGCAGTTTTCACTAGAGGACAATCTTTTTCTTTACTGTTTTCAATCCTTTTTCCATTTTTTTTGGATTTTCATATTTTTTAATTTTTTTGATTTTTCTAAAAGATTTTAAGCCCATGCTGAATCACAAGGTGTCATTGATGTAGATTCCCCTATCATAATGTGCCATCGATATCCTACTTGAAGAAGTTTCTTTGCTAAGATACGTGCACTTGAATGCAACTTTTGGGATTCTTGATTCGCTTTATTGATACCAGGGTTAACTCTTTCTCTATGCGCACATCGTGATAGAGTTCCTTCAGAATCCTTATGATGAAGGGTTGTTTCCAATACATGGTCAATTTTAGAATTATATATAATGTGTGGAAGTGTGGATCGAGTGTGTTTAGGGATACAAGATGGATTGGTTGACAGTTTGGAACCTTTGACTCTTCAAACTTGGGAAGATGAGAAATGATGGGTGGATACAAAAGTGTGTGTGGAATTAGGACCAACTGCTTGATACACTTTGTACATCACTTGAAAAGCTTGCTTTTGCTTTTGTGGATATCTTTGATGGATACTTTTCCCTTTTTTATTTTTCCCCATAGTTTCTTTGACTGATGGAGTTTGATAGGGATAATCTTTCTTTTTATTCTTTGGTATCCATGTGTATTTTATTTTTCCATTATGCTTCTTTGCTTCTTTTTCTTTGATAATGTTCTTTGTGCTTTGATTCAAATATTTCTTTTGATGTTGGTCCCAATTTGTGGATGGGGTGATGGGTGGATGAAGATCCATGACGTGGCTGGTTGTAGTATTGGCACTTGTTTCATCATAAGGAGTCTTTGTGCTCCCTATGTTGACATTTTCTTGAGACATAGTTGCCCCTAGTATTGTGAAAGTATTACCTTCATGATTTGATTCTACCTGTTCTGAGAGCTCTTGTTTAGAATGCATTCTCTAATAAATAACCACTACAAATGATGTTATTTCCATTTGCTGCTCTGCTAACTCTGGAATGTCTTATTCTGTCTGACCTGTTTCTTTGAATGGATAATGTTGGGTATCTTCATACATGATGTCCTCAGTTTGAATTTGGGATATATCTGATCTTGATCTTGAAAACTTAGTTTGACTGTAGGAATCAATAACTTGCTCTTTTTGTGTAACGAACTCCTGCTCTAAATGAAGATCATCGACGTGTCCATCCACAAAAAGCATCTCATGGGTAGATGGATTATGTTCTATATGGATATCATCATCTTGTATAGATAAGAGAGTATCCATTGGATTATTGTAGTAACTTGGGGATACAAATTCTTGATCTTGAATGATTTCAGAATTGCTTTCGACATGATTTGGATCAAGTTCTTGACATGGGTAATTTCAAAGGATGGATTGCTTGCAAAGGGTTCTTGGATATCTTCATTAGGCATGGGAAGTGGCTCAATATCCTCTTGATCTTTGAGTGAATTGGGGTCAAGTGTTGAGTTGAATATTCCTTCAATATTGGCAATCATGAGGTCGAAGGATGTCAATATGTCTTGGAAAGGACCATTGCTAGACTTTGGTGAGAGATGTTGATCATGCTTTAGAATAAATTTTTGAGATATGTCCTCTAACTCATTAGGTGATGTAGAGACATTTTCAACATGATCATTGGTTGATGGATTGTTGATTACAGGATCAAATAATGTTAACACTCCTTGAAATAGATCATTGTCAGATATTGTTGAGGGTTCCTATCATGATCAAAAGGTGACTCTTGATGTATGTTGATTTGATATTTAGATGAGGTAGAAATATCTTCCATGTGTTCATTGATGGATAGGTATTGATCATGTTACCATTTACTTGGATCGATACATGGAGTTGTTAACATTTTGCTAGGATTTTGAACAACATTTGCTTGTTGAGCTTGAGCTTGCAATTGCACTTGAGCCTTTGCTTGTGCTTGTTGGGCTTGTAGTGCAACTTGGGCAACTTGAGTAGCTTATTCAGCTTGTCCGATTTGGTTTTGTTGGAGTGCCTTCTGATAAGCAACCTGTTGAGCGGCTTGCAACACAATGTTGTATTGGTTTGATGTGTTTGGTTTGGGTGGTGGTGGTGGTGGAGGTGGTTTTGGAATAGTGCTTGTTGTGGTGATAAGAGGTACCATCGTATTAATGATTGGGATTTGGTTGGTGGATGGTGTGATCAATATGGTTAGTCTTTGAGAGACCATTTTTTGAGGTATGATAGATGATATGTTGGTTGCTTGTGCTATTGGGATGGTTGCCATCTATTGTTGCGACATTGATGGTAAGGGGGGATGATTTGGTATGATGCCTTGATTGATGGTTGGGGGGATGTTTTGGATAAGCGGTGGTAGTGAAGGTAGCCCCAAACCAAGAGGTGATATGGATTTTAATGGAAAGGGTGGGAGTGGTGGGAGAGTGAGTGGCATGCACCCTTTGGGAAATGATGATGTTTGATCAAAAATTCCCCCTGGTCCAAATAGGTCACCTTCTCCTTGTGAGGTCATGGGGAGAGAGGTTTGCAGTGTTGCATTAAATGATGATGATGATGGTTCATTATAAAAGGTGAGGGGGACATATGGGTGTGATGGATTTTGAACAACATTCATGTGATTTGCAAACATATATATCCAAAAGTTTACCAAGTGTGGATTTGAAATGTTCATGTTTGGTATAGTTGTACTTGGTATATTCTCATTTGGCATGTATGGATTTGATGGGATAATGTTGTTTTGTTGAAGACTCATGCATTGAGTATTTGGTTGATAGATTTGTAAATTTGGACTTGGATTTAAATCTACCATCAGAAAAAATGTTCCAAGATTTAGATTGGGTATACTCACATTTTTTGTACAATTGAGGTTTGTAGGAGATAATGATCCCATGTATAAATTGTATAAATGTGAGTTTTGAAAATCAATTGGCATTGTAAGGCTTTGATAATTTGGTTGGTTTAGACCACTTATGATGTATGGATCAAGTTTATATTCCATGTTCTTCTTGTGTTTTGAATTTTTTGCAAAAGTGACCTCTAAGGTGTTTAGGACCAATGATGAGATGAAGGATAAAAGGGGTGAATGATATGAGCGTTGAATGTTTAGGGACTTTGTATCAATGCTAGACTTAGGGCTTGATTTTGATTGTTTGAGTTGGATAATGAACTTGTAAACCCTAAGATGTTGGATGTGATCTTAGATGAACTTGTTCAAAGGATTGCTAATTCAATTAAATGTATGAGAAAGGATGCATTCCCATACACCTAACTAAACATGGTGATTTTGATTTTGATGATTTACCCAAGTCTAGAATGATGTTTCCAAAGCTACAAAGTTGTTTGGTGAGATGGGATGATAAATATTTGAAATGGATGAAGTGTTTGATTTTGATCCTAAATGAACCTAAGAAGGATTTGTTTACAGGGCCAAGGTTTTGAAGAACATGCTTTTCCCTTCAAACCAAAAGATCAATGTTTACTCAAAAGACCATAAGATAATAGATAAACAAGTACATGTGTGGGGGTCAATTGATTTCATCTTAATTAGTGAATTTTTTTTTCCACAAACACTTCTTTGATTAGGTTTTCAAACTAGATTTCCAATGTCTTAATTTCTTCGAATCCCACAAAGTATGTTAAATGTGGAAATTTGATGAATGAAAGGCAAGGGTTACCTATTGTTGATCTTTAGTAGGAAAATTGAGATGTAAGTTCAAGTGTTTAAAAACCTCTAAGGATGTGAATCCCAAGGGAAAGCAATAACACATGAATTTGGTCAATTGTATTTACCTCCTAAAGGGTTTGAAATTTGTATGATAATGTTTAAGTGTTTGTTTCCAAGATTTTTTTGAACAAGCAAAGCATTTTGTAACCAAGAATAAGTACAACCCTATGGATATGAAAGACAATATTTGTCGAGTCCCCACTTGGACAAGTCTAGCTACGCTTATATTTAGTGAATGGTTAGATGCTTGACCCCACTAGCTCCCCTCCACGACACTCACTTATACGGGGCAGCCAAGAATCAACACCCATGAAAATTCCATGGCATGCTTTCCATTTCTACTAAAAGACTGTAAAAGTGTGGGGTGGCTTCATAACAACTATTCTTGCACCAACAAATAGATCAAGGATTTTGGCAATTCTAAAACATGGGTTTTAATTAGGACTTTCTGTTTGTGGAGATTAACCCATATGGCAAGAGTCCCTTTTCAGATCTATCTCATAGGAGCCAACCATGTGATATTGGTGTTTATTCCAATACCCACATTTATATCCCGGTTGGAAATACTCTTGGCTTTAGAGTGTTACCGGTTAAGTTGTTCCCTTCTGTGAGTACTTTTTCCCCAAGGCAGGCCCTCTAAGACAAACAAAAGCGAGTAAAGACAATATCCAAAACTCGATCAATCTTTGATTACAACACAAAGAGAGAGTGTATGCAATAATGCTCTACTCACACTCACATAATGTTTTGTTCAATTTTTAAACCCAAAATGAAGTGTGGAGGTGATTACTTTATCTCAACCTAAGATCACAAAAAAGGCCTTTTGATTCTCAAGATCACTATAAAGCGTGAGAGAAGCGCATACGTCCTTTTTCGATGATGTTAGTTTAAGTAAGAAATCACAAAAAAAAAATTCACTTGTTCATTTTAAGTCCACAAAGCAATTGTGAGTTCTTTTTAAAGCATGAAAGGACAAATGAGAGTTTTTTGTTCAATTTTTAATCCCAAAAACAAAATTTAGTAGATTTGAGTCCTAATGTTCATTTTAAACTCTTTGTAGCAAAAATTGAAAGACTCCTTTTAGAGCCCAAACGAAATTAGTAGATTCTAAAAGCTTGAATGATAGCAAATCCTTAGAAGAGGGATTATAATTTCTTCCCAAAGTGTTTAAAAACACTTGTTACAATGATGTGATAATGCTTTTTCTTTGACTTCCATGCTCCCTTATCCTTCAAAACCTGCAAAACAAGCTCTAAATGTCAAATGAAATCAAGAAACAAGAAGATATGATGGTTAGATAAATGAGTAAGCATAAAAACCCTAAAATTTAGACCAAGTTTCATTATGATTGGACATTAAGTGAAATTTTGAAAAATTTTACTCTATAAAAATTGATAATAGCCTACACCATTGGATAGATTATGAAATTCTACCCCATTTCAAAAAAAAAAAAAGCTTCAAAAAAGACCAAGATATGGCCATTTTAAGTTTGCATGAAAAAGAAAGAAATTCAAGTAGTTATGTTTGTGATGGCGGCTCTGTTTGATTTTGTAGCGGCACTATATGGCGATGCTGGAGACTCCAGCAATGCAATTTGATTTTTGAGCAGTGTAGTTTGATTCCAGTGGTACATTTTGAATTTTTGAGCGGTTTTATATGGCGACACTGGACTGAGCGGTTTTGTTTGCTGTAAACATCAAAACCATCAAAAACCATGGAATTTTCTCAAAAAACGTGATTTGATCTTCCGGTAGGCCCTCCTTCTAGTGCCAAAATGTGAACCTAGATCATATACCTACAAGAACACAACAAATGAACACATTAATAAGATCAAATGCAAGTTAGAATAGAGTTTCCCCATAAAATCCATTTAACCATATTTAAAATAGAAATAAAACAAGAACACAATGAAAGAAGATGAAAATAAGCTAAATCCTATTGAGAATATGTAAAATCTTGATCTTATGGGGGAGTTGGTGCCAATTTGATGTGGAAATTAGCCCTTTCCCAACTCCTTTGCAAGCTTTTATGATGAATGGTGATGGTGATCCACTTTGTTGAAGATTCAAGTGTGCTCCATGATGAAAAACCTGCATAACCTAGCTATGGATTCAAAAGTATGGATGAAGATTACTAAAGATTTGAGCATAGTAAGTTTACTCAAATTGTGGATGATAGAATGAGGAGATTACCCTCTTATTTATAGATGAGATTGATGAAGGAATGCCCAAAATAGAGAAATGTGGGACTAAGAATTATCCAATGATAGAGTGCCACTTGTCAACCCATGATTGGATGGAGGATGTGCAAGTTTTGAGGATTGTGCCAATAAATGCCTATTTTTGAATTTTGAATTTGTTGAAATGACATGCAAGAGGGAAGGGAAAATGCATTGAATTCCACTTGGCTCAAGGCAAAGGACATGTAAGATGGAGTAAATTCCTTGTTGGATGTACATGTCAACTTGGATTTTGAATTCAAACTTGGAGAATATTCCTTAAAAGATTCCTTGTTGAGGAAAATAAAGATTTAATAAATCAAATAGGTCTATTTCATGTGCAAGTGGGAAAAGCTAGAGGATGTGACATGATAAGAGATTAAATTAATCCAGGTTAATTAATTTAATGAAGGGATTAAATGATGTGACCTATTTGACTTAAATTTGTGGATTTATTTAAATCAAATGTGAGAAGAATGTGATAAAGGATTAATTAAATAAAGATTTTGATTTATTTAATTAAAAGAGATGATGTTAGATTAAACTAAATAAGGTTTTAATTTAATAGATAGAATTTATAAATTTAATCAAATAAAATAAATTATTTAATTAAATAGGATAATTAGATCAGATTGATTGATTTAATTAACAAAAGAGAGAGACTTAATTAGATAAAATGATTTATTTAATTAAGGGAAGGAAATTGATGAATTTAATTAAATAAGGAAATTTGATTAAATGGTTAGTTTGAGGGATAATTTAGGATGAAATGGTATTAGTAATCAGAATCAGATGCGCAATGTCAATCGGTATATTTTCCATGTCTACAGTTTCATTCAAAATGATAATATAAAGAAAGAAACCTTAAAAAAGGCTATACATGATCAGTCTCAACAATTTCTCCTCAATAGATTGTGCTTTAAATATCAAATGAACTTTAAAACAAAGGTCGGATACTAATTTGATAATAGTTTAAGCCTTAAAATATATAACATGCCAAAGATAAGTGGTTCTACAATTATGCTTCTGAAAATAATTCTATATCCTGAGAAAACTAAAGAAATTTTTCCTTAGCCAAGGAAATTGAAACTTAGAATCCAACCCCTCATTGTGTCATTGCTTCTCT
Source organism: Sequoia sempervirens (assembly GCA_007258455.2). NCBI lineage: Eukaryota > Viridiplantae > Streptophyta > Pinopsida > Cupressales > Cupressaceae > Sequoia > Sequoia sempervirens. The sequence goes on along the minus strand of VDFB02270651.1, from coordinate 398,009,217 downwards.
TATATAACTGTAGAAAAAGAAAACACTACCTCAACACATAAGTCAATACTACCAAGTGTTGACAGTTAATGGCAAACGATCCAATCGTAGATCCTTGGTTGGGTCACAACAATCTTTTGTCATCAATTTTTAGCTGCCACATTAATGTATTCAAGATATTTAGCAAAGATAGAGGCATGTAAATGATCAAATCCTAAGAACAAAATCCTATAAAAAAGGTCCAGTTGACCAATTACATCGCCCAAAGGCATCAACTCAAAGCTTCCATAATAAAAGAATAAGGTCATCCACCTCTGACAAAATACCCAAAAGATATTGCTCCATAAGAAACACAATTCACCCGCAACAAAGAGGTGACATGTCAAAAAGGCAAACACTTTCAAGCTCATGAATATAGCTCCCTAGAAAATCCCTGACGAGTCAACACGTGTCTTGAACTCTCTCTTGAAAGGAAAATGAAAGATGAAAGCTACGTAGCCACCACATGGCGCATTGCACACCTTTCTGATAACACTACTTGAGTGTGGGTGCACCCGAAACTAAAAACATTGCACAAGCTTAAAATAAAAATGATTAAGGAAAAAATTCTTCACACACCCCAAGCATTCAAGTATTCATACCTAACATTCAAGTATTCATGCATATAGTTCACAAGAGCATTTGAGCATTCACAAGAGAATTTAAGAAATTTCAAGGGAAGATTATCAAGCATTCAAGGGCTTTCTTCAAGTGTCAATCATCATGTCAAAGATTGTTTGCATCATTTTTTTTTAGAGAGACAATTGTGGTGTAGGATTGTGTGATCAAGCAAGCATCACATTCAAGATCTATCAACATAAAGATAGATTCCAAGTCCACATCCATTGGAGCCATTACTTACATGTTTGCAACACCTTAAATTTCAAGGGTTTGGTGAGTTGCAACATCATTATTTGTTCATGGGTATGTGCACGATCATGATGGGCCAAAAAGTGGGAATATTATGGGTATTTGTAGGGTATGTGGCTAACGACTTTTTTTACCCAAAATTGATGAAACGAAAAGGGTTTTTAGAGGAGATTCTCAGCTTTCCACCAATATAAATTATGCTTTAATTTGAATTTAATAAATAATTATTATTTATTTTCTATTAGAATTACGACTAAAGTCCTGATCAATATGTTGATTGAAAAACATCTATAACTTTCAAATGGTATCAAATTTTTTGAATCAAGGAGCAAGATTGGAAAAGTTGTCATGAATTTTTCAAAGCAATTGAAAGTTTTCAAAGTTGTAAACAAGCCTTGGAGAAGGTTAGACAAGGTCTACAAGATGAATTTTGTAGTTTTAGACTCAAATCTAAATCAGGAATAGAAAAGCAGATTGAGAGCTACAAAATCCAGTTTTGAATTTCTATAAATCTAGAAGTGGACTGATTTGCTACTATTTATGAATGAGTCCCACTATACTTTTTTGTCAGGGAATTTTGCAGATCTGAGTACTCATTTGTCTGAAACCTATTCAACACAGTTTACCCAAAAATGGACTGATTCACCCAACTTGGCGTATGAGTCCTAGTTAGCATTAACAATAGATTTTTCAAGATTCCAGATGTCCATTCTACCTTCTTCAGTTTCCCAAGTGCACATTTCCTGTTTCATAGTTTTATGTTACATGTTACTTGCATTTTTAGGTCATTTTGCATATCGCACTATGTTTTCCAACATTTTGTTTTTTCCAAGTTTACACTTGGTGGTGAATCCCATTTGTTAAATTCAGCCCCTAGCTCAACCCTATTATCATATTTAAATCTCCTTTTCATTAGAATATTGAGGGTTATCCTTGGGTGGAACCTTTGTAAAGTGGAAAAAAACCTAAAGAAAAAACCCATCTTCTCCCCCCTAGTCCATTTTTGGAGGTTCCAATAGTTATCCAATTATGTCCTTGATTTTGATTCCTATTTATTAAACATTGCATCTTTATTCGAGGAGTCATATTTCATATTTGGAGGATTAATTTAATGGTTTATCTCTCCTATTTGATGATAGTCATGACACAACTGTTATCACTTCATCTTTTTCTTTGGAGTTAGTTTAATAATAGTTTCTATTTATTCATGGTTTTCACCTTCTATTATAATTGGGAATACACATAATTGGGTTATGGCATCATGATCATCTATTAAGAACTTGGAAACACATGACTAGATTTCAAAGACACAATATTCATACATATTGGTTCATCTTCCTACCAATTCCTATGTGAAATGGGAAGTATTCCTACATTTGTACTTGGTCTATCTTCTTTCCAAGGTGAGAAACATTATTTGTAGGCATTGGATGATGTTTTCTCTTGAATAATTCACCATTTTCACAAGAGATTACACATTGTGGGGGTGATATCTTGTCTCTCCTTTTCCATCTTAAGGGGGGTCATTGATTGTATATACATGATGTATGTAGTCCTTGGGGTATCATTGAGTCCTCGATACATCATATTTCTTTGTATTTTTTACTCTTTTAGAGGGGAGTTTTATCCCATTAGGTTTCCTCCTTTTCTTTATTTTTGAGAGATTGCATTATAAATGGGTACCCACAATAGCCTTGTAGCTGGATCATAATCCTTTTTATCTTAGAATCTTTGCACAATGAAAGGTGGAAAATTGTAGCTCTATGGTTCAAGACATGGAACAAGTTTTCTACTCTTTTCATTCAAGGAAACCTTAGAGATCTCAATCCAAGGATGGAATTAAGGAAAGAGATTTGAAATAGGATGTCCTAGGGTGTGATTAATGACTGAAAGGGGGTTCAAAACCAAGCTAGGGCTTGGAAAGATAAGTAACATGCAAAACCTAATGATAAAACCTAATGATATGGAAAGCTTCACTAAATGACCTAGAAATGTATTGAAAACATAATAGAAAATTGGAAAATTATAGAGCGGAAATTGGAAACCTATAGCAACTTGAAAGGAGACCCGAAATGTAGGAGATGTTGAATTTAAGACCTACTAGGACTCATATGCTAGTCTGGGCGATTTAGTCCTAGATTAGGGTTTCTGGGTAGGAACAAAACTTTGGCAAAGACAAGTCTAGAACTCCTGAAAACTAAAAATTTCATTGTACTAGGACTCATATGCTAGAATTGGTGTATCATTCCTGCTTGTATTTTTCAAAGGATCAAAGTCTAAATCTGCTCTTCAATCTTTGCTCTATCTTCTCAACTATGCAGGTGTTCTTCAATGGTCTTGTAAACAAGGTGACAACTTTGATGAATCTAGAGTGTTGAACCTAATTTTTGAATCTGGAGTGTTGAATTCTACTATGCAGGTGTTCTTCAATGGTCTTGTAAACAAGGTGACAACTTTGATGAATTTGCACACTTGACAACTTCTTTCCAATCTTTCTCTTGAATATGTCTTCAACCTAGATTTGTAAATCATGCACTAAAGAGAGGGAAAAATGTTATTTTCTTAGTAGAAAGGGGTTTTCCTTGGTCAAACCCTATTTTGGTAATCAAACCTTGAAATGAAACAAAATGGAAAGGAGGAATGATAAATGATCAAAATGATATGTTGCTACTCACCAAAACCTAGAAAAAAAGTGTTGCAAACATGTATGGAGTGGCTCTAATGGATGTGGATCTTTAATATTTCTTGAATTTTGTGGATCTTGACTTGAGTACTTGCTTGAATCATGAAACCGTACATCACAATTGTTAGCTTAAAAAAAAACATGATACATGATGAATTTGACATGGTGCTTGATATTTGAATAGTGCTCCAAAACACTTGATAATCAGATCTTGAAGAATCTTGAATGCTCTTGTAAACTCTTGATTGCTCTTGTGATCTCCAATTTGCAAGAATTCATGAATGCTTGAAATCCTAGATTGTTAGGAGAAAAATAGGTAAAATAACCTTGGATTTATACTTGTTTATGCCAAATTTCTCGAAATGACAACACAACAAGCTAACATAAAATCTAGGAGGATAACTCCTCCAAGAATTTGAATTTAATTTAATTTTAAGCCACATAGGATTCATACACTAGAAGTGGCCTATGAGTCCCATTAGGCTAGACTATGGGACACAAATTTCTCAAGAAAATATTAGATTTATGTAAAATCCAAATCGAGGCCACAAAACCTAGGTGAGACCCATATGCCCAAGGTGGTGTATGAGTCCTAGATCACTAAATCTATGCCACACAATCCAAAAAATATTGATGTACATGATTGGTTATTACATATGTGTCAGGATTATCCTTGGAAAGATGCATTAAATGAGGCTTGTGGATGCATAAGAGGGAAAAATAAGGCATAAATAATCCCAATTAATTAATAAAAACCCTATATTAGAGTGAAAGTGTTAGGATACACTTTACAAAACCCTAAATAAGGCACAATTAGGTTCATTTAGCTCAAAAGGGCCCAAACAAGTGTGAAAATGTAACATACAACATTTTTTGACACTACATTTAGCCCCCACATTAGTGAGCGGATGAACTTGCTTCAAAATGACACTAAAGTAGATGATATCACATCAATATGGGTTCAAATGTACCAATTCTAGTAGGATAGGATGACAATGATCAAGTGGGTTGCACAAGACCCCAGGATCAAGGTCCTATAGAAACTATCATAGGTACAAAAGAAAACACATGAAAAAGGATATAAGGAGCAATAACAAGACAAAAGCATGCACTACTAAAGACAAAGAGAAAATAAAAAAGAAAAAAAAAGGGGGGTGGATCAAGCTTCGACCATTTGTACTACATGTTGTGGATCAGATCTCAGTTGTTTGTCCAAAAAATGCATGCTCACTCTGAGGCAATAGAACTTTCAGCTATCTGGTGGGTGAGTATCCAAAAAGGTGAGAGAAATACACTTGTGGCTGGTATGCACTCACACACACAAGAAAATGGCTATTGAAAATTCATTCCTAAGTTCAGCTTCTTGTTCAACCAGAACAAAGTTATACTTCTTGATAACTTTGATAATGTGTCACACAACAATGACCGTCAAGCTTCATGAGGAAAGGAAAGCTTCATATGCTTGATACACATGAAAAAACAAGATGGATCCATAGGTATGCAAAGTGTGTTATGCAAGTTGGCCATATAATAGAAATTGTAAATGCAACATAGGGATTTTCAAAGGATTTTTTCTTAGTTCATGTAAGGTCTTAACTTAGGGGACATCACGCCTAATGTCTCCAAGAGAGGACCAATCAAAGAATAGAAGATTCACAACTTAGGGGATGCACTATGTCACATCAAGCCACTTAGAGGAATATAATATGCTAAGAGAGATCACACTCTTGAGGGAAATCACACCCGGTGCCATCGAAAATTGGCTATGCACTCACACACATAAGAAAGTGGTTATCGAAAAGTCATGCCTAAGTTCAGCTTTCTGTTCAACCAGAACAAAGTTATACCTCTTGATAACTTTGATAATGTGTCACACAACAATGATCTTCAAGCTTCATGAGGCAAGGAAAGCTTCATATGCTTGATACACATGAACAAACAAGATGGATCCATAGGTATGAAAAGTGTGTTATGCAAGGTGGCCATCGAAAAGTGGCTATCAAATAGGGTACGCACTCACACACACAAGCAAGTGGCTATCAAAAATTCATGCCTAAGTTCAGCTTCCCATTCAACTAGAGAAAAGTTATACCTCTTGAAAACTTTGATAATGCGTCACACAACAATGATCTTCAAGCTTCATGAGGCAAGGAAAGCTTCATATGCTTGATACACATGAACAAACAAGATGGATCCATAGGTATGCAAAGTGTGTTATGCAAGGTGGCCATTTAACTGAAATTGTAAATGCAACATAGGGAATTTTCAAAGGAGTTTTTCTTAGTTCATGTAAGGTCTTAACTTAGGGGACATTGTGCCTAATGTCTCCAAGAGAGGATCAATCAATGAATAGAAGATTCACAACTTAGGGGATGCACTATGTCACATCAAGCCACTTTGAGGAATATAATATGCTAAGAGAGATCAAACTCTTGAGGGAAATCACACCCAATGTCATCAACAAAGTGAAAGAAGATGCATCACATGAAGTAAGAAAACTACACAATGAAATGTAAAATGCAAAATAATAATGCAAATATATGCCCCCACTTTAAAGAAATTGCTAAACACCATGATGTGAGAAATTACTTTAAAGTAGCAAATGATATATGCTAACAATAAAGAATACATGAGAGCTAACTTTGAAAGCCCTATGCCAAGTCATGTGTTTCCAAATAAAGCTACATCATGAAAAAGGATAAGAGGGGTTGCCACCCAAAATGAAATTCCAAACACATGAGGAATCCATGAATTTGGGGTCAGTATTTTCTTACTGCAATGTTTTTTAGAGAGCTTAGAAATTTCATCATTCCCCAAATACTCATAGAATTGGAAGAATGACAAAAATAGTGAAAAAAAAGAAAAATTCTTTTGGGTCAACATGGAAGAGAAATCAATATCTCTACACCTTATGTCATCCCCAAAAGGAAAACACACAACAAAGAAAAGATAAAGAAAAAGCTTTTGGGCCAACATGGAAGAGAAATGAATGTTTTGACGCCTTGTGTCATCCTCAAAAGGAAGACACGTGAAAAAGAAAAGATAAAGGAAAAGCTTTTGCGTCAACATAGAAGAGACATGAATGTCTTGATGCCTTGTGTCATCCCTAAAAGGAAAACACAAGACAAATAAAAGGGGTATGTGCAGGATCATTATGGGCCAAAAAGTGGCAATATGATGGGTGTGTGGCTAATGACTATTTTTTTACCCAAAATTGATGAAACAAAAAGGGTTTTTAAAGGAGATTCTCAGCTTTCCATCGATATAAATTATGTTTTACTTTGAATTTAATACTTGTAATTATTATTCATTTTCTATTCAAATTATGACTAAAAACCTGATTGATAGGTTGATTAAAAAACATCTATAGCTTTCAAATGGTATCACATTTTTTGAATCCAAAACATGCATCACATTCTATGCTTCACATACTATAGGATTTAAAAAAGAAAAAATGAATTTCATGAAGTTTTGACCAAGTTAAGGTGGTCGATATGAGTTTTATATTTTTAAAAGTTGTAATAAAAAATCATAATTAATTATTTACTTGAAAAAAAATTAAAAAAAATATGCATCACATCGAGGCATGAGACTTCTACTTATATCTAAAACCTTATAAGAAAATATTATCATTTTATTGTGGTTAGGGTGGTCAAACAAACACCTACTTCTTATTTTTTCCCTGAAATTTAAGTACCACTACATTGAAAGTTTAAATTTTCACCAAATAGATATATTTTTTTAAAACAAACCTAGTAGTTTAGAAACTAAATTCAATTTTCTACAGATTCCATTCTTAAATATTTTTGAACTAATATAGATAACTTATTCAAATTTTTACGTCAAGTTAACTAACTCTGATTTTTCTAAATTTTTTGCCACTTAAGGGCCTTTTTTCTCAATGATGATCCTGCACATACCCAAAGATAAATAAAAAGGTAAAAGATTTATGACATAGAGAAGAATGTAGGTACAAATATAGGAATGTCACAAAGAGAGATAGATACATCAAATAGAACAACATGGGGGATCATATTATGCACATGCAATCACATAAAAGAAAAAAGAAACAATGCAAAAAGACTAGTAAGGTACATGTGAGTCAACCTGTAAGCAGGTCCTCTACATCCTAATTGTGTTCATCATATACAAAAGGTGGACAACTATCCAAAGGGACAATAACAAGTTCCGAACTAGGGCCATCACCAAGCTCAACACTCTTCTTAGGAGAATTATCTTTTAAGCTCATAGAGGAGGAAAACAATGTATTCAATTCATTATGCTTCCTCACCAATTTAGTAACTTCATCATTGTCATCTAAGTTAATCACAACATGAGGTCTAATGATATGTAAAGAAGGCATTAACTCCTATTGTGGCGTAGGGCCTTGTTGTTGTGGCGAACTCATTGTGCATTTCTTTAGTCAAGTTTGGATTTTGATTTTCATTGTTTGTTTCTTCATTTAACCTTTGAGCAAGAGCATGACAACTATGCCTACACTCTCTAGCATTTCTATTTCTTTTATTACGACTTTCAAGTTGTTTTTTTCTAGGAGTGGGTTTATCAACCATAGGTTTCTTTTCTTCCCCAAGGGGAGGAATGAAAGGAACCATGGAAGGTTGTTGTAGGAGGTAGGAAAAGAATCTATCTTAGGTTGTTCTTGGTTGTTTGGAATATCTTCAGGTTCGATCATGGTTTCATCAAGTATGGTAGGCTCGGTCATAGGTTGAGGCATGTTTGTAAGTGATAATTTTTCTATGTATTTTTCCTTAAAATTTTGGTAGGATTTGAAAAAGATGTCTTCTTGAGGTTTAATAGGTTCTATAGGCTCAGGAAAAAATAAATCTAATGAAAATTTCCCTTAGGAGGACAAAGGATTAAAGACACTATCGTGCATGGTAAATATTTCATTGTCAAAGGGATACTTTAAGAATTTATGCACTACCGGCAAGATGACTTCCACGGAGCATAGCCATGGGTAACCAAGCTTCACATGGAATTGATCTGACATCAAGATCATGGAGAATGATATATCTAATGTTTTTGGTTCTATTTGTAAAGGAAGGGTGATCGATCTCATCGTACAGGGCAAGTGAAACCATTATGTTTCTTTATCCATGCTTTTAGTTTATCATATGTTTCTTGATAAAGCTCACGCACAAGTAAGAATTCTTCTGCAATCACATTCTCTCCACAAACATGATTAATTAATGTCCCATTAGTGGGCTTATCATAGATTCAGCTGGCTATGTAAAGAGGACCATCGGGTGCATGTTTAAGTATATCATTAGATGAGAAAGTAATGTCAAGAGGATTTTTAGTTCAAACCTTGTGAGAGGTATAAGTTTGATCAATCCAACCATATCATCTGGATAGGACCTTTTTCATCCATATCTAGGGGCAACAAACTTATTTCCTTATCATTACCACATCCAATTGAAAGTTGACCAAAATTAATGAGGTCTTGCACAAGATGTTTAAGATGCTTACAATGTTCCATGTCATGTCCATTTTCGCGGTGCTAATGGAAGTAGGAATTTGATCTAAAGTTTGGAGGTAAAGTTTTATTAGGATCAAGAGTTTTAGTAAGAGGCAAGGTAATCAATTTTTGTTCTAAAAGTTGTGACATTATGTTATGGAGGGTATTAGGTAAGGGAGTGAATTGTCTAGTTGGGTCCCCAAATGCAAAAGGAGTTTTCTTCCTTATAGCTTTCACTTGGGTATCAACATGTTTAGTTGTTTTTTGAGGGGTGTTAAGTTGAAGAAAGCCTTTATTCTATTTTCTAAAAGGTTTATAGTTGTTTTTGCTTGTGGATTTGGACTTTTTAGGTTTACTAGGGGTGAGAGTTTTGTGTCACGGCTACTAATCAAGTTTTGATAATCATGAAGGGAATTACACAAGTGCATGAAGGAGGGTCATGGTAAGCTTATCTTTTCTATTAGTTTGCAAGTTCTCAATGAATATCCTTTGAAGGTGAGGGTCGGGAATCTTTACGTCGATTTGGGAATAAAGAAATTGGTAGTGTGGAATAAAGTCAGTAATCTTTTCATCATATTTTTGCTTACATCTCATCAAATCAGTTAAGGTCATCTTAAGAGTCATATGGACTTGGAAATGGTTTATAAAGACCTCAGAAAATTCTTTGAATGAACAAACTAAGTTGTTTGGTAATGAAGAAAACCATTCCAAGGAAGTATCCTTCAAGGGTCTAGGGAAAAGCTTAGCCAAGAGCTTATCCTTAAGAATAAATTCACTACATAGCTTGGTGGTATAAGCGGAAACATGGTTAGAAGGATCTCCTTTTACCCCATTTTCTCAAATCTAAGCACCTCTATACCTTGTGGCATCAACATTCTCAATATTTCCAAGGATAAGGGGTTCTTGTGGACATAATATATAGGTTGGCCATTTTGATTTTGGTTTATGGTAAAAAATTGTTTTTGAAGGGATGAAATAGTTTGCAAAAGTTGATTTATGAGAGGATCATTGTTTGCATTTTGAGATAGAGGTGAATAAGGTGGAGGTGTGTATGTGTTCGAGGGACAAGTGAATGGAAAGATAATAGGAGGAAAAGTGGTAGGAGATATGACGTGCACTACCAAAAAGGTACTAGGGATGCTAGTAGAAGTACCCAAGGAAGGAATCACATTACTCATAGGTTGCATCATTGTTGTAACTTGAGGGTTGGTATAGGTAGGAATAGAGGCAATGGTTGTGGGAGGAGGAATTTGAATTCTTCCTTGGCTTGGTACATTGTTCGAGGGTAAAGCACAACTAGTGGTTGAGGTTAGATGTTTTTCAAAAATTGAAACTATGTTACATGCACTTGTCAACTCCTTCACTTTCAATCATGCAATGTATGTTATGTATGGTAGGGATGGGAGTGGTTGAATTTTTTTTAGTACTTATTTGGTTTTTTAGGTTTGCTAGGTCTTCATGGATTTGGATTATATGTTTTCTTGTGGAATACTAGTAACCATTATTTCAACATGCGTCACACTACTTGAAGGTAGAGAGTTGTTAAGGGTATGGTCCATACCTAGTGAACTAGTGTCAACACTAGTAGTGAAAGAGATAGATAACCCAAGATCCATGAAGATTGCAATATCGCGGGATGACATGAATCTCAAACTTCATCTCACTATAGTATTAGCAATAGGACACCAAGTAGAAAAACTCATTCAAGGGGCTATCAATCAAATACAAGATGTAATGAATAAAAGATAAAATCTATTATAATTCCAGGACACAAATGAAATTAATCTAGATGCAATAAAATGAATGTAATAGAAATTCAGCAAACTAAAAAAGATACTAACAATGACAAACAAAAACACAGAAATAGAGAATTTAATGTTGGAAAATGTAGTTTAAAATCTAAAATGGGACTAAATCACCCAGACATGCGTATGAGTCCCAATTATGGTTTTTTAGAGATTGAAATGTTGAATAACAATCACCACAAGATACCCAAAAATTAGGAAAAATCTCTTGTACTAGGACTAAATTTCCCAGAGGGGCATATGAGTCCAAGTTTAGGTTTTTTGCAAAGATTTTAGAAAATTTTGAGTGAAAGCTATGCTTTCTGGTTTGGATAATGTCTAGGATAAATGCAAATGTAGATTTCAGATTATATTTATTGATGCGAGATGCAAAAATGTAACCTATATGCACTTTCACTAATGCAAGATTTAGAAACCCTAGATGTCAATTAACTAATGTAAACCCTAATGCAAAGTTTTAAATGCAGGTTAAATCTAGGACTATGATGCACTCCAAATCAGAAATGAAATATTCTAAATGTAGGTTCACCAAAATGAAAGGTGGAAAATTGTCACTCTATAGTTTAGGACATAGAACAAGTTTTCTACTCTTTTCATTCAAGGAAACCCTACAGATCTCAATCCAAGGATGGAATGAGGAAAAAAGATCTGCCATAGGGTGTCCTAGGGTATGAGTAATGAATAAAAGGGGGTTCACCACCAAGCTAGGGCTTGGAAAGACAAGTAACATGAAAAACCTAATGATAAAACCTGATGATATGTAAAGCTTCACTAAATGACCTAAAAATGTATGTAAAACATAATAGAAAATTAGAAAAGTACAGAGGGAACCTAGAAACTTGTAGCGACTTGAATGGAGACCTAAAATGTTGGAAATGTTGAATTTAAGGCCTACTAGGACTCATACACAAGTCTCCATGATTTATTCCTAGATTGGGGTTTTTGGGTAGGAACAAAAATCTAGCAAAGACAAGTCTTGAACTCCTAAAAATTGTAAATCTCACTATACTAGGACTCATACGCTAGAAGTAGTGTATCAATATTTCTTGGATTTTTCAAAGGATCAAAGTCTGAATTTTCTCTTCAATCTTTCCTCTTTCTTCTCAAACTAATTTCTGGATCTGAATTTTTGAATTCTATTTTGTAGGTGTCCTTCAATGGTCTTGTAAACAAGGTGACAACTTTGATGACTTTGCACACTTGAAAAATTCTTTCCAATCTTGCTCTTCAATATGAGTTCAACCTAGATCTGCAATCATATACTAAAGAAAAGGAAAAATGTTGTTTTGTTAGTAGAAAGGGGTTTACCTTGGTCAAACCCCATTTTGGTAAACAAACCTTTCAATGAAATGAAATGGAAAGGAGGAATGATGAATGAAAAAAATGATATGTTGCAACTCACCAAACCCTAGAAAAAAATTGCTACAAACATGTATGAAGTAGCTCCAATGGATTTGGATCTTAACTCTTGCTTGAATGTTGTGGATCTAGACTTGCGTACTTGCTTGAATCATGAAACCCTACATCACAATTGTTAGCTCAAAAAAAGACATGATGCTTGTGTAGCATAGAAAATTGTACACTCTTATAGAAAGAGGCAATTTCATGCTTAATTTGGACCTATTTTGGAACCCTTTCATTAATTACTCTTTAAAATATCCATTTATAGGCCCCTAAGACCCATTATTTTGGACCTTGAGGCTTATTCCACTCAAAAATCATATAAATCATGACAAATAACACTTAAATTATTCAAATTTCAAAAAACCACCTCAAAAACCTTAAGTGGGACCCATTCGCCACCTTGGGAAAATAAATCCCCTCTCGTGGGACTAACTCGCCTAGAGTGGCAAATGAGTCCCTTTTGGGGGATTTTTCAATTTTGAGTGAGAAGTTCACCGACCTAATTCAAATTTTTGATGGATGTCGGCCTGTGAGGTCTAAATAATTATTAATTAGGTATTCATGCCTATAAATATAAGTTTTAGGTCATTTTTCACATTATCTAGTCACTTTTAACAAAAAAATTCAAAAGTCAAGTGTTGAATATCTTTCACAAGAAGATTTATAAGTCTATCTACAACAAAGTTAAAGCTTTAGGGAAGCTTTCAAGGGTTTTTGCAGGTCTTCAAGCTCACATTTTATCCAAGATATTGCATTGTTTAGGGTTAGTCATGGATTCCTATGGAGAATCATGAAGAATTCTAGGTTGGGTAGATGCAACTAGCCATCAATCCAAGCCTAAGGACTTGTTTTCTAAGTGATTCCATCTTCCATTTTCTCTCTATCTTCAGCCTAAGGAATGTTTGCATGTCATTAAGATTTCTTTAATGTGATTTAGGGTATCTTAAAGTGAGTCTTACATTGTTCAAGTTTCGTCCATGCATCTTATTCTTGCATGTTAGAATAGGGTTGCATCTTGCTTTAGATTTCCTAGTCTTAGATACAATTAAGGCTAGATTTTTGCTACATGTTTCATTATCTTTTTCAAGGTTTAAATACCAAACTAGGGGTTTGACCAAGGAAAACCCCCATTCAAAATCATTTTTTTTTGCAGGTGTTTTCGCAGAATTGGATTTGGGTTTCAGTTTGGGAATGAAGTGCAGGTCTTGGAGTATAGATTTATGATTTAAATTTTTAGAAAAGTGGAAAAGGACTGATACACCATTAGTGGTGTATGAGTCCCACTAGAGGTGTTTTTTAGAATAGTTTGCATATTCTAGTACCCATTTCTCTGAAACTGCTTTCTGGGCAAAAACCCTTATCTAGGACTAAGTCGCCCAACTTGGCATATGAGTCCTAGTTGGTCATAAAATTAGATTTTCTAGAATTTCAGAGATATTTATAGTCTAAACACTCCAGTCTCTACACATTTCCAGGTGCACACTTCTTGTTTCACAACTTTTTGTTTAGTTTTGTTTTCATTTCTAGGTCATTTAGCTTATGTTTGCATATCACATTATATTTTCAAACACTTTGCATTTTCATAGTTTTGCATTAATAGTCAATCTCTTTTATCAATTCTTTGCATTTAGGACATTCCCCTTTAATATATTTCAATCATCTTTGCATTGGAATCTCAAGCGTATATTCTTGAGTGAGACATTAATACTTTTGGATACCTCTCTCCTTTTAGGTGCAAAACCCTAGAAGTGTAAGAGAGCCACATACCCAAAAACCTTTGGTTCAGCTTGATAGTTGAACAATGCTCCAAAACACTTGATAATCAACTCTTGAAGAATCTTGAATGCTCTTGTAAACTCTTGAATGCTCTTGTGATCTCCAATTTGGTAGAATGCATGAATGCTTGAAAGCTTAGATTGTTAAGAGAAAAATGAGTGAAATAACCTTGTATTTATACTTGTTTATGTTAAATTTCTTGAAATTACAATGCTAAAAGCCAATATAAGATCTAGGAGGATAAAATCCCACCAAGAATTTGAATTTAATTTAATTTTAAGCCACATGGGACTTATACACTAGAAGTGGCATATGAGTCCCATTAGGCTATACTATGTGACACATTTTTCAAGAACAACTTAGATTTATGTAAAATCTAGATCAGGGGCCTAAAACCTAGGTGGGACCCATACACCTAAGGTGGCGTATCAGTCCTAGATCACTAAATTTGGGCCACACAATCCAAAAACATTAATTTATGATTGTTTATTACATATGTTTCGAGATTATACTCAGAGAGATGCATTAAATGAGGCTTTTGGATGGAAAATAGGGCCAAATAAGGCATAAAGAAGCCTAATTAATTAATGAAAACCCTATATTAGTGTGAAAGTGCTAGGATACACTTTACAACACGCTAAATAATGTAAAATTAGGTTCATTTAGTTCACAAGGGCCCAAACAAGTGTGAAAATATAACGGATGAAATTTTTAGACACTACACACAATAATCTAATACCTAAGTTATACTTAAGGGGGTTTTAGTGTAAGTAGGTGTTTTACCTAGCTAGTTCATTAGTGGCTTATATTTACTTGTTAAGTTTACTTAGGTTGTATGTGTCTTATCATAACTTATGTATTTTGATTTTATTTAATATTGCTTACCTAGATGATTTAATATTGTTGAGGTAGTTGTATCATTATATAATATTATGACCCATGTCAAGATCTTGTCTAATCTTATCTCATAACTTTCCTTTATAAGCAAGGCATCATATGTACATTACATATTCAATCTTGTAATTTTACATTTATAATCATAACAAGCTATTATTTCCATTGTTTGTCCCATTGAAGATAATGTGGTCTAGCAGTTATTCTTGGGGGTGTTGGATGTTCACCATTAACTCCTCCATTCAACTTATGGTAACATCTCATAGTCTACTATATGCTCTTCTACAACCTATTGCTAACAAAAGTTTTAGATCTAGCATGTACACACAAAAAGAGGGAAAAGGTTGTGTTGTATAGGAGCTTTCCTAAATCAAGCCCAAAAGTTGTATTTTAATTATTTTTGTGGTAGTTATTTGATATACACACATAGAGATGCATTTTTCAAGATGCATCCAATTCAAAAAAGTCACAAGATTAAATTTAATAAATTAAAATATATACAATTTATATTAGTCACTCTTGACTATGTGTCTACCAATTAATTTTAAAAAAATATTTATCATAGAAAAAAGGAAAGGGGAATTGCACATCAAATATTTTGTTATGTTTTAATGATAAAAATATACACTTTTTTGTATTCTCATTGTTTCGCCCTCCTAATAATAACCATTTTAAAAAGCTATTATAGTTTAGAAATTAGATTAAGTGTACTACATTTTTTTTCTAATCACATCTTCAAATTTTGTTTATAATAATTTTGAATTTATCATTCGAGTTTACTTTTAATTGATTTAAGGGAAAAGTGCACTTTTCTCTACATTTGAAAACATCCTTGAGTATACCACACTTCTAACTTGTTCAATATTATTCCACAACAAGTCATTTAAGATAAACCTATGAATAAAATTCCTAGTCAAGAACATGAGCATGGTTTTAATTATAGAGAAACACAAACACATACATTATCATAAAAGTAGAAGCCATAGTCAATATGAAGTAATACCAAAGTCCTATAAAAAGAAACACACGTCTTGAAAATTAATAGAAACAAATGTAAAAATAATTAGTCCTACTCAAAGTCATGTATAAACATTTTTTTTCCCTTAATTTCTAGTGAGTGAAAATCAAACATTCTTATAATTGAAAGTGTTTAATCATGTACAAATTATTTTTAATTATGTGAAAGAAAGACTTTGTTTAATGTTAAATTAATAAAAAATTAAAAAGATTGTAAAATTTAGACGGTGATATTAAACCAAATTGTTTTTATTTAAATACCAATTTAATATCACCGTCTAAGTTTAATATCCAGACTTTAACATCACCGTCTAAGTTTTGATTTCACGTGGTCAACACGGGTGGGCTGTCCTCGTTTGTATAACAAGTCCTTCAATCCGTGCCTTCAACGTCAACCCATTTCTATCGAATAATGATGATGGCGAAGAAGCACTTAGCAGCGGTTGCAGTGGCCGCAATGATAGCAATGTTTTCCCTGCAAGCTGCCGAAGCACATCTGATGAAGGAGAAAGTAAGTCACTTGCAATTCTTTTTCCATGACAGGGTTGCGGGAAAAAATGTGACAGCCGTGGAGGTGGCGTCGGCTCCAACCACTAAAACGTCGCCTACTGTCTTCGGAAAAGTATTTGTGCTGGACGACCCCTTGACGGAAGGACCCGAGCCCACCTCCAAATTGGTGGGCAGAGCTCAGGGATTGTACGCCTCCGCCAGCCAAGAGCAACTTCACCTGTTAATGGCACTCACCTATGTTTTCGAGGGCGGAGAGTTCAACGGCAGTACACTCGCCGTGGTGGGCAGCAACGCCGTTCTTAACGAGGTTAGAGAGATGCCAATTGTGGGAGGAAGCGGGAAATTCAGGCTGGCTCGAGGGTATGCTCTCGCCCGCACTCACTCTTTCGACATCAAAACTACCAATGCTATCGTTCATTACAATGTCACCGTACATCATTACTGATGCTTCAACATTGTTTGCCCTATTTTTTCTTCTCCTTGTTCAGAATTTGAATGCATGTTAGAAGCTGAATCTGTTTACCGATTGTTTTTTGGTTGAATAAAGCTGCATTTACAATGTAAGATCACAGAGTATCCAATTACACTACATCATAAACATCAAGTAAATTGTGATCCTTCTGCTGATAGAGTTGACACCGTTTCTCCAATTTTTGTAGAACTGTTAGATCTTAAATCTATTTTGTTTTGTAACGACTGCCTCTTTCTAGTTTATGGATCTAATAAATGAGCGTGCATCAATTGCTATACATTTGGATCTTGAGTTAAATATATTACAAGAATTAGTAGTTGAGTTAAATATATTAAAAGAATTAGTAGTTGAAATAAATAGTAGAAGAAGTTTAATAAAGAATCGATACATGTGTACATGTAGATATGTAATTATGTCTTTTATGGAGTATCAAATAAAAGTCAATTTGATCCGAATAGTAGATGACTTTTACATATAAAAAACATAATTTTTCAATAAAGTACATGTATATATATCATAAAATCTTTTTTTTTGAAAAACAAAAAAGTTAAAAAGGTTTAAGTATTTTTTTTTATATTGAACAAAGCAATGTTACAAAGAATGCAAGCTATCAATAGATGGTTGAATGAGATTTAAGAAAAAAATATTCTTTTATGATTACAATGACAATACAAATAGTTGAAGTCAGAAATAGCAACACTCGATACTTGAGTTGTAATACTTTATGACATAAGCGGAGGATGTTGTTTTCCTAAGGCTATTTAACTTGGTCTTGAATTTGCTAAAGCTAATCCATGGCCATAACATTTCTCTTGGATAATTCTTGAATTTGTGAAAATAAAAAATAACTTGAAAAAATATGTGAGTAAAGTTTGACTACTAGTTCCATGAAAATAGTTTATAAAAAACATAGTAGTACATCTAGCCTTCCAAATATGTCTTAAAATAACTTGTCTAATTGAATCAACAATCACATTATTATGCAAACCAAAACCAAAAAGAGCTTATTTCTAATTCAAATCATGATAAAAAATAGGAAGAAAGTTTTAAAAGACAATATTCCATTTTTTTAACATAAAGACAGTCCTAATTAGTTTGTTTCATATTTTTAGCACAAAAGTAAAAATGACAATTAATTGGTTGAACCATAATGCATTTTAGTCTATTCCCAACAAGTAATTTATAATGTAAATTTTTGTAGGCCAACACTTGTGTTTCCACATCATCTTTTGATTTCCATGTTTGTGCACTCCTTTTGATCCGTATCTTGGAAGCTTCTAATTCTGTGTTTTCATTTATGATTGAGATAAAATATGATAGTCCAATAAGGAAGGGACTAAACATAGGTTTCCTTTAACATAAGATAATTAAAATGACTAGAGGACAACTATTTCTAATCATTAAAAAATTTGTATTCCCTAGGTGTACAAATTTTCATAAATACCTCAAATGGGACTAATGATTATAAAAATATATAAAAAATGTTAATTCTTGAATTTCAACCTTTAATGTTCTTTGATTTTTTGCTATGAAGTCCATTGAAATGCATTAAAATCCTAAATATCTTTAAATTATTGAATACCTTGCTTATACAAGTAATAGGTATGTCTAGGAAAACAAATACTCAATGGTTGACTATGATGAAAGTTTATTCCACCAAATTGATAAAGAAGCAAAGTTGAAGCCATGCTACAAAGAAAAATAATTCTACTTCAAAAATTGATAAACATGTTGTGATGCTTTCCAAAGGGACTATAAAGGAAAGGAAGCCTTGATTTTAAATAATGGAGACATGGTGATTTTATATTAGCAATTCACTAATTCACATTTTTATTTATAGTAGCTTGGATGATTCAATGAAAAATAAGGATTTTTCATGGTTCGTTCCCTTTAGCAAATCTAATAATACAGTTTGCAACCATACATAACCCTTCAATTTTTGGGTTTATAACTCTCAAATCACCCTTATATTTTGGTTAAGTGTATTGAGACCAAGAAGAAGAAATAATTTTTTTGTGCCTTGCAGACACACCTTCTCCAAATAGGGACCCCTCACTTTTCCTTTTCTTTTTTCTTTGTAAGTTCCTTGTCTTTTCTCTCTAGGACAAAGGTCCTCAAAATTTTTTATTTTTGAGGTTATCATCCTATTATTTATCAAGTTCAAATTAAAATAGGGAAGATTGAGATGTTTGCAACCAAGAAGGAAAAAGTGAGAAGTCATTGAAAATTATTAATTATTGGTTAGAGTGCCTAGGTTTTAATTTCTCTTACTTTGCAAAGATTTTTGGTTCACATAGATTTATTCATTCCATGGAATCCCCAATAGTTCAAAGCAGCATCAAATCCCTGAAAATCCTTAGCAAGGTCATATTTCCAAAAAGTGCATAGTGAAGTGCTTACCAATTGTCTGTTAGTGCATTTATGACTTAATACTCTGAAAGTATAAAAGGATAGGTCATTGCTTCATTTCACACCTTTCTTTTCTTTGTGAACACTTTGAGTACTGAGTAGAAGAGACCAAGAAACCATAGCCACAATTGTAGGGCTCCATTCATGTCCCAAAGCTGATCGAAAATTCCATTTCCTTGTAAATTTCAGCTCAAACGTTAGTATTGACTACTTCCATACATGGCATTTTGTGATTTTCCTCAAAATTAAAGCTAAATTATGTGAAATTAACATACGATTTATGAGGAAAAATTTCATTAAGGTTCCAATTTGAAAATGTTGATCATTCTACCTTTTTTGTGGTGATTAGAGATAATTTTAGTGCACTTCTAAAACTAGGGTTTCCCAAATAATTCAAATACTAGAGCATTCCAAACCTTGACAATCTTGAAAAAAATCTTTCCTAGGGTTTTTTTGAATGGAAAATTGTTAGTAGGTTACTAGGGTTTTGAACCCTATAAACTCAAGAAAAAAATCTACTTAATTTTTTGAAGAAATCACACAAAGTTTTATAAGAAATTCAAATTTGAAAAATAAACATTTGAAATGCCCTATTTTTCCAATGTGAAAATCCTTTAGATTTCCTTGCAAATACAAGGTTTAAATGAGATCTAGAAGATCCAACATTATGGTGAATTCAACTTCCCATAGAAAATTCATAACCACTTAAAATCCCTTGGTCATTCAAAACCCCAATCTTTTCAATGAAACAGTTAAACTGGCCATTTTTGGAGATTTCTCGATCTCTAAGAATCCTTGAAACTTGTGTAAGTGAGCCATTTTTGGAGTTTTCTTCATCCTCAAAATTCCCTACATAACACACAAAGAAGTCATCTTCGAATATTTCTTTTCCACATAGAATCTCTAAAATTCACCCTTGTAAGCCAAGAAGGGGTAAGAATGAGAAAATCACCATTTTTGGTAAAATCTGAAATCCTTTCAAAATCTTCAAATTCCCTAAAAGTGCTAAACTCTTGAAATTCCTTGAAAGGGCTAAAATTAGAAAAAGGTCTATTTAAGCTTTATCCTGATGTTTTTGGATTAGATTTTTCATATGTGAGCTAATAATGATGATATTTTTCAAATATGATAAAATGTAGGTTGTTTTCCTTAGAATTTAAGGTGAGTTTGATATATTTATATTTCTAAGGCACATTTGTTTATTCTTTCCAAACTTTCACTCCAAGTGATTTAGGCAATGTTTGACTAATAGATGTAGGCTAAGAAAAGTGAGAAGGCATAGCATCTCTCGAGGACTATCAAAATGAGGTTTGATTTCAGAGGTGTTCTCCCTAAGACAAAGATAGTTTCATATTGGGCCAATATTGGAGATACCAACTTGGGTCACATATATTGGGCCAATATTGGAGATACCAACTTGGGTCACATCAATCTTGAAGAATTCAGAGGAAGGATGTATGGAAAGAATCCTTCAGACTGTGCAAAGAGAATGATTAAGAATAACACATACTAAGTTGTAGGTTTCCCTCCCTTTGTGCAATGTGTGGATTTGATAGTTGAATGTGTGAAGCATTACAAATGGGACCAAAATACAATAATATGTCTAGATGGGAGAATACATGCAAATTTCACAAAGACAGCCATAGTTGAGGCCTTTAATATTCCAACTTATCCAAAGATGACATCAATATCACAAGAAGATGGATGAATTTACACCCAAGGCCCTGAAAGGTGTTTGGAGATAATCAATTCACATTATTTAGCAAAGATCAGGCCACATTACTCCAAGATCCCCAAGACTCTTTATAGGAGTGATTTTAAAGATGAGTATAGGGGTAAGTGCAGGAAGATGGGGGGCCAGAAAGGGGTCTTAAGTGGCCACTTTTTTTTGAAATCATGAAATACTGAAATTAGATGAGAAATTGAGCATAGTTACACTCAAAAATTTAAGATGCAACAAAAACAATATTCGTGGTGCTCTGCCTCTACTTTCTAAACTTTTTTTTTTTTTTTAAAATGGCATAGATTAAGGGGTTCAAAAAAAGGAGCCATATAAATTAGTGTTGTTTCTATAAAAAAACATAACATAGCGTGTTTTATGGCTCCCTCAAAAGGTTAACTTTTTTTGGTTATTTTTAAAATCACTTCAATGAGAAATTAGCTAGCACCATGTATTTTATGCCTAATATTTTTGATCATTTTTAATGAATATCTGATTTTTTTACTAATTTTCAAAGTGGACCATCCTAAAAAATAGAATTTTGGTCATGCTACCCCTATAAATTTTGAAAACTAATTGAAAAAAAAAAATTATTTTAATATGTGTAGAATGGAGTCTAATTTATAAGAATGTAATTTATTTGAAATTTTAATGAATGGTTAAAAATAAAGTAAAAAATAGAAAACATTGGTTTTTGCCAAAAAATGAACACACAAACAAAATAAATTAAAGATGAAAGGCTTAACATTGTCAAAATGTGAAAAAATTACATCATTTTTTAGCTAAGAGAAAGCCTAACAGTACCCAGGTGTTTGATTTGTTCAACCTTGAGACATGTGCAAACCTGATAGTTAGCATGAATGAGATTATGTGAAATCATGTAGAACATACAAAAACATGTCTTTGGGCATTGGGAAGGCACTCCAAGACTTTGGCTTAGAAATCCAAACCAAATCCTAGGCCTAAGACTTGGGGATTCCCAAGCAACATATAATGTGAGTGCATTATAATGTGCTTGTGTTATGTTTTTCTTTGTATTTTTTTCTTTTTTGCAAATTTTTTCTATATGTGTGTCAAGTTTGACATAATGCGAGCGCGTTATAATGCACTCATGTTATGTCTCGCTTAGAATGTTTTAAGATCAAGTTTTTTAAGTATGTTTGATTTATGTATGTTTGTATATATATTTACATTTATGTATGTATGTATGTGAACAAAAGGGAAATAGGGGTTCCACCTTTTGGGAGATGGAATTGGACCTATTTCACACTTCAATTCATTAGGAAACTAGATCCCTCAACCAAGTGACTCGATTGAGGAATAGCTAGAGGATTCCTTGGATAATTGGATGGGGGTTCACCATTAAACGAAGCTTCAAAAGGGAGAAATGAAAACACTTATGCAAAATCACTATGAAACCTAGAAAATTGAAAGCATGAAATCAAACAGATAAAATCAATGGAAAAGAAAAGTACCTAGATGAATGGAGATGCCAAGACAAGATCTGCAAACTCTGAAAAACTATTGATAGGGTTTGCATCGGGACTAATATGCCAAGTTGGGAAATTTAGTCCCACTCTAGGGTTTTTGGGGTAGAATATGGAATTCTTCTGTCAACTGTCAAGATCTATAGAAAGGCCTAGTAGAAAAGATGTACTAGGAATAATACACCTAGTTGGGTGTATGAGTCCCACTCTTCCTTTTCAAAAAAGACAAGACCTAAATTTTTTCTTCTATTTCTACACTTTCCTCCTATATCTTTCAAACTTCACTTCCAGATCTGAACCTATGGAAAACATGCAAAACAAAATGTTGGATTGATTGCTTATGGGGGTTTTCCTTGGTCAAACCCCTTGTTTGGTAATTAAACCTTGATAGAAAGTATAGATCTGAAATGGAAATGTGTGTGAAATCCCTAATCTTAAGTGTGTCTAAGATTATGAGAGCTATAATGCAATAAAACCTACTCTAATGTGTTATAATAGGATGCATAAATGAAACATGAAACTGATGATGACTCACTTTGGGAGATCTCCAATCACCCTAATAAGCCATAAGAATGCATGTACCTTCCTTTAGGTAGAAAGTAGAATGATAATGGAAGATGGAATCACTTGGGAAACAAGTCATTAGGCTTGGTTCAATCGCTAGTTGCATCTCCCTAACCTAGAATCCATCATGATCATCCATTGGAAACCATCATCAATATTTGGAGATTCTTGAACTTGAAATGAAAGTGTGCTTAAAGATCTGCAAAAACACTATAATACTGCTCCAAGACTTCAACTTTGCTTGCTTCCTTCTCTTGAATGTAAATTCTTATGATCTTATGTGAATCTCTTGTTTACTTGCTTGCTTGTCTTGTTCTATCTCTAGAGTGAAAAAAAATGAACAAGAGATTTTATAGGCATCCTATCTAATTTACTATTTATTAGATCCCAAATGCCAACATTTGCAAAATCTAAATTAAAAATCTTGATTTCCCACTCAAAACCCTAAAAAATGCCCCAAACAGGACTAATACTCCAAGGGTGGCATATAGGTTCCACTTAGGGGTACTTATACACCCAGGGTGGTGTATTAGTCTTACCCTAAGTTTTCAAGGTGAGAAAATGTCGAGGGGTTAGAATATTAAATGTTTTTATTGAATTTTATGGTATTTCAGTTGAAATAAGCCTTGGGATATGTAATACGAGTCTTAGGGGCCTATTAGTGATGATTTAAAGGACATGAATGCAAGGGTACTAAAATAGGTCCAAACTAAGTATGAAATTGTATTATCTCCAAGAGGGGAGTATAAATTTCTACACTATATTTAGCCCCCACTTTAGTTCCCATATGACACTACGTGCATATGAAAGCTAAAGTACTTCAAAAAGTAAACTTTATCTCATAAAAGGATACTCATATGGATTCATTTGGAAACATGAGATAATGAAGCCGCCATTGTAGTTATCTACAAAACCACAATGTTAGGAACTACATCTTGCAAAACCAATTCATTAGTTGTTCAAAAAGCCTCTTATCTAACTTTTTTAAGAAATAAAATTTGAGGGTAGATGTATGCCCCCTTGATTCCATTTGCTTTATGGAGGTGGAATCATGGTAGCAGTCTAACCGCATCAAAATTGTACAAGTCATATCATAGGGTATTTCCAAGTACCATACCACATAGTGATAGAAATATAATGGGACTGAGAGTGGAATTATGAATCCAATGCAACAAATGGCACCAAAAAAAGAGTTTTCTAGCCCCCAATATGTTAATTTGAAATGAAAATGCACTTTTTACTTTAACATGTAAATAACCTAATTGAGTATATAAGAATAAAAAGTTAGGTATTTTTTGATCATTTTTTCTTTTACCTTCTTGCAGTTTATCTTTGGTGGAGAGTGATTGATGATGCTAGGCACACAACCTTACATGCCTCTGAGACTCGAGAGCCTATGCAATAAGGTGGTGCAGGGTGAGTTATAACATATGGTGAGTGGATTCTTCTCTACCTTTTCTTCATTTTTATGCATGTTTTTATGTGTTTCTAGATAGATTTAGGACATTGGAAAAGAAGTTGCAAAGAATCCCTTTTTTTCACAAAGCATCCCACTTTTTCACAAAGTGTCCCACCTTTTTGCAAAGTGTCCCACCTTTTTGCAAAGTGTCCCACCTTTTTGCAAAGTGTCCCACTTTTTCGCAAAGTGTCCCAAAATGGGATAAAGTGCCTAGGACCCTCAGAATAATATCTTAGAGAAATGTTAGTACATTTTTTGATTGTTGATGTATAGACTTCGAAAAAAATTACAAAATATATGCATCACATCCAGACATGAGTCCTCTACTTATGTCAAAAATATTATAAAAAAATATTATCATTTTATTATGGTTAGGGTGGTCAGACAGACACCTACTTCTTATTTTTTCCCTAAAATTTAAGTACTACTGCATTGAAATTTCAAATTTTCACCAAATAGATATATATTTTTTAAAAATAAACCTAGTAGTTTAGAAACTACATTCAATTTGCTACATATTCTATTCTTACATATTTTTGAAATAATATAGATAACTTATTCAATTTTTTACATCATGTTTCCTAACTCTGATTTTACTGATTTGTTTGCCACTTAAGGGCCTATTTTTTCCATGATGATCCTGCACATACCCATGCTTATAGGTGATATTTTTTCTTTTTTTTTTTACATTAGGTTCCTCCTCAATTTTGATATTGTCTAGGTGGTAGGATGTTCTGTCGCCTACGAGAGCTCATTACACAACTTTCAGAGGAGGATGTAGAGACACTACATGAGGAAGGCATATTTTGGCCCTATCTCATGCTACCCGTGAGATACCATGATGCCATGCTTATGAAATTATTTTGTGATCTCACAACACACCCCAAGACTATAAGACTTGGGGACCCCAAGTGAAAACTAACGCTTATGGTAGGTGCTGGCTAGTTGAAAAGATCACTAGAAGTGAAAAGAAAAGAGAAATATTCAAAAGAAAGTACATAATTCAAGTGTTTTGGGTATCGGGTATCGGGAACCGCGAAAGCTAGAAATGTAAAAGGTAAAGCAAAATGTTCCAGTCTAGGAGTAAAGGTTCGGTAAAAGTGCAAGTTTTGGTAAAAGCCAAGGTCTAAGAAAATTATGGGTGAAAGTTGAACAATGGGTACTGGGTAACAATGCAAAGTAAAGTATCAAAATTTTAAGGTTATCTAAAAGATCTGATGGTTTGGTAACCCAGTTAAAAGGATAATTACGTGAGAATATATGATTTTCATGAAAGCATGTTATTTATGATGGATTTATAATGATAATGAATTAATGATGGTTTTATTTACATGATATTTTTATAATTGTTTTTTAAAAGAGATTTAATAGGTGGGCATGTGCGGGATCATGGTATGCCAAATAGGCCCTTAAGTGGCAAAAATTCAGAAAAATCAGTGTTAGGCAACTTGACGTAAATATTTGAATAAGTTATCTATATTATTTCAAAAATATGTAAGAATAGAATTTGTAGAAAATTGAATGTAGTTTCTAAAATACTAGGTTTATTTAAAATAAATAAAATCTATTTGGTGAAAATTTGAAATTTCAATGCAAGTACTTAAATTTAGGGAAAAAATAAGAAGTAGGTGTCTCAATGACCACCCTAACCATAATAAAATGATAATATTTTTTGTAAGATTTTATATATAAGTAGAGGACTCATGGATGTGATGCATATTTTTTTGTAATTTTTTCCAAGTAAATAATTAATTATGAATTTTTATTACAACTTTTAGAAAATATAAAACTCGTCAATTACCACCTTAACTTGGTCAAAATTCATGAAATTTAATTTTTCTTTTTTTAATCCTATAGTATGTAAAGAATAGAATGTATGTTTGGATTCAAAAAATATGATACCGTTTGAAAGTTATAGATGTTTTCAATCAGCCTATCGATCAGGACTTTAGTCATAATTCTAATAGAAAATGAATAATAATTATTTATTAAATTCAAATTAAATCATAATTTATATTTTTGGAAATCTGAGAATCTCCTCTAAAAACCCTTTTCGTTTCATTAATTTTGGGTGAAAAAAAGTCACAATACATACCCTACAAATATTGCCACTTTTGGCATACCATGATCCTGCACATACCGTGTGGAATTGGTGATTGCAAGAAGAGAATATTGTGATGCAAATTTTTGGTATGGATAGTTAGGAAAACTTGGATTACATATAGAATCATATCTAGATCAGGCTACATATTCCAAGAAGTTATGTGAAGGAGGAGCTCAAGCCATCGGAATACCAGGGGTCCTGGTATTACGCATACGATGAAGGAAAGTACCAACCTTTGGGGAAGCCCATTCCAAAGAGTAGAAAGCCCAAGGAAAAATCAAGATGTAGGAACATAAATTCCACCCAATCATTCTAAATGTATGGGGAAGTTCCTACATACTATCCAGATTCAAGTTATTATCCTGGAAATAATAATAAGATGAAACACCCAAAGGACATCAACGTGCAGATGAAGGTTGACTTCATTTGCAATTCTATTACGAGTCACCACATTCCACATGCCTTGATGTGATTCATCCCTTGGATTTCCTCTCATGTATTTGTCTTATCCTACTTGTGTCTTGCTTCTATAAAAGACCAGGGGATACTTCTTTCTAAGTTAAGTTCAGAATTTGTGGATGTCAGAAGAGCCAAGACTGATCTAAGTTTTTTTCTTTTTTCTTGTTTTCTAAATAATTTCAATCTAAAAACTTGTATGCACATAAAACTTGATCAATATCAAAGCCAATTTGATAGCTACCTATCTCATGTATCTTTTGTAGCTGGTTTGTTCATTCAACCAGACAAGATTGTATGTTCAATCGTTTAAGGGTGCATACAAAACCTACTTAGTGTCTAAACTAAACTCCTCTCTTCAAAATATCACACCATTCTATGCCTAGCTGTGAAGCAATCTGGTGAAGTATAGAGTGGTTGCTTTGATTTGATTAAATCTTGGGGCATGTGTGGAGAATAACTAGGAGCAATTTTATTTTTTTGTATTTTTGATGCTTTATTTTAGATTAGATGTTAAATATCAAAAAATGTTCCAAAAAAGAGATGAATGAATTGAAATTTTATTGAAAATATTTTGTTTCTATGAAATTTTTGAATGCTTAAAGCTAAATATACTTAAGTGAAAGAAAAATTGTTTGATATTCATGAAATATTATTACAAATCTGATGATTTCATAAAATTATTTTATGATCAAACTAAAAAGATTTTATCTGATGCTATTAATTCCTAATGAAATTGGAGACAACCATAGACCCCTTGAGATTAACAACAATATCATATCATACCCTGAAGTGAACCTAGTATGGCCAAGACCTGACTACCGGAGCCTTGGGATTAAGCTAAATCAACCTTTCCCTTTTACTCGAACTTTTATGTTGCCCTGTTTCAATCTTTCAAGTAAAGATAGGTTCTTCACAGTTTTCCTATGAGGATTTTATCTGCACTGTTGTTGTAACTAACATTGTCATCAACAGGAACTAGCATTAGGAGGAGGGGCTCATTTATTTTCTATATCTTTTCCTCTAGGTTTTATTTAGGGATCTATATTGGTTCTAGGTTTAAAAGTAGCTTGTAAGATGAAAGTCTATGCAAGCCCGTATTTCAAAAATGGAAGTTGAGAAACTCCAAAAAACCCTTAACCAAAGATTATATCCTTTGAGTTTATTCACCTTTGGCAGGGTCACCGAGTGTAGAATTCATGATACAACTGATCATGGTGAACTCGATTGTGAAATATTTTTAACTAGGGTAAATTTGGCTACACATAAGGTGATTATGTTAACAGAATAAGTTTTAACTGCTAGAAGAAAGGGACCATTAATGAGAAATATCTTGAATTTTGAAAAAGAATGTAACCCTAGTGAAACTGGAAATGTTAAAAAAAATTTGATATATCAAAACAATTTGTTAACTGCAATTGCTATGAAGAAAATCTTAAGGTTTTGTAGGAAGATAGGTGAGAATGTCGAGACACAGAAATATTGCACCAAAAATGAGGAAGCAACATCAATGAGTCATCATTCTTTTCACATGTGGAAAATGTTAGTGAAGAGAAAGAGCAAGAAAATTGAGCAGGAGACACGTGTTTTTCATTCCAAACTAAAAATTCACAAGCCAAAAAGGGAAATTTTCTTGATTTCATTCAAGATATAGAGTATCAAGTGTTTGGTCTAACAAATTTCAAAGTGAAGACAAAGTTGAAGATGCAAAAAATTTTGAACGAGAAGAAAATCAAGAAATGGACAGTCATTCATGGAACTCAACAGAGTAAAGAAGAAAACCATGAACAAGGACTGAATGAAGGTAGAGTATTGAATAATCAGCGAAAGTGTGTGCAATCGACCTTTAATGAGGTCATTTTCATACATGTGAGCCAATTTATTGGTAAGTAGGTCTTTGAATTTATGTTTGTTAAACACAAAAAATTGAGGATAATTCATTGTTATAGTAGGACATTTAAAATTTATTCCAATTGATGAGCATAGGAATCACATTATTTTTACCTATTTTTACCTATTCTTTTCCCTTTTTACCTTTATGTTTGCCTACCTTCCTATCACCAATTGATGAAGGAACCCTAATTTTTAGTAAAAAGTGAAAAGAAGATTAGGATTGATAATAATATTGAAATCCATAAAGATACTGATTGTTTTGTGGTCGAAATGGCAGGAGATGAATGAAAGGGGTGATGCAGCTATCAAACATGCAGTGAAGAGGCGAGGACAAGATAGAAGTAGTTTTGAAGTTGTTTTGTTTGTTCTTAAAAGATATTTTCTATTATTGTAGTTCCCCTCCGTTAGTGTTGTCATTATATCATTTTCCATTTGCGGGAGGTCGGGTACTGTTTGATTTAAATTTGTTTTATTAATGTTGCTTTGATTGATATTATATTTAAATAAAAGAGTATTACGGTCAAAAAGATTTTGATAATTTAAATATATGTTTACCATTTTGATAAATTAAATAAAAAGTTTTAATACCTTTGTGATGTTGATTAGATAAAATATTATTAATGATTTATTTGATTTAATAAATTAAAATTTATGATTTAATAAAGAAATATTTAAATAAATATGTTAATTGTTGTATTGTGCAAGCTAACTAAAATGAAAGGATTAAATTAATAAAATTAAATATTTTAACTATTAATTTAATGTGTGCAAATTATAAGAAGTGGTTAAATTATAAAATAATTAATTTAAGAAAGGGCGGGCAATTATGGGGATAGTAGCGGAGTAATTAAATGGGTTCATTGTTAACTGGGAGAGGGGATTTTGGTTATTTTTGGAGAAACTAATTTTGGCGGAAAATGAATTTTGGTAATCTCTACCATGAAAGTTCTTGTTTTAGGAAGCTTTTGGAGTTTCTGGTTCTGGGAGGTTTTGGATTCTTCTTTCTCTATTTCTTGGAGGCCTGTTCTATTGGATTTGGGGATTTTAGAGAAAATTGAAGTTGAGGCTTGGGATTGGGAACCAACGTCAACTTCCAACTTAACCAGGTTCCATTTTCTTGTGAACTCTTTCTTTTTTTTGGAACATGAACCGAAATATGTGTGTTGTTCGAAAATGAATAATCATGTATTTATTTGTGATATTTGACTTTTTGCATGCAAAACACTGGGAAGTTCAATAGAATTGCATGGTATTTGGGTATTGATGTGTAAAACCCATGCTAGGTAATTGATACCTTTTCTTTTTATTTGGTTTTTCCATACCTCTAAGCATATGATATGGTGTTTGCATAAACTGAGTTATTGTTCTTTCTACGAATTTGTGCAATTGAAGGAAAAGTTACAAATTGGAATTAAAATTTTGTCCTTAGTATTTATTATGCATATAATACTTCTTGTTTACTTTTGTTGAATTCAGAGCTTATAGAATGTGCTTGTGTTGCAAATTGATATTGATAGCAAGATTCTTGAGCTGCCCTATGTCGCTCTATTTTCCTAAATTGTTCCATACACTGCCAGTGAGAATATGTTTCACCTCTCATTCGCATGTCCTCCTTTCTTTTCATTGTAAATCAATGATACTTGGTGAGGAATTTACTTTGTATCACATCTTAATCCTTAAAATTATTACAACCTGCGTGGAATTCTTAATTGCATGCTAGAGTTGATTAGAATAGCCCACTTCATCAACTCTCCTCTTGGCATTTGGTAGAGAGTGACTTTGTTCATGCGTTGGCCTAAACTTTGTAATTTGAATCCTTTTGGAATAAAATTTATTTGAAATGGCTGCAAATTCTTAGGATTGAGTTCCTCTAAAATGTAGTGTGAACTAGAAGTCGATTGCATGCTATTTGTTCTTGTATTCAAATCCTTGTGAGTTGCCCTGTTACCTTTTACGCCAAACATCCTTTGTTCATATTTTACTTGAGGTATTTGATGTACATTATAAGGTGGTTGCATGTTGGAAACTTGGTTAAATTATGAGGATGTTGGAATCCATGCATCATTGCTATAGGTTAGACAATAATTCGAAAGCTTATTGAGTGTTGAATGCGTACATTTAGCATACAAAAGTTTAATATATAGTGGGCAATTCAAACTGTACATCATACATGCTTACTGGTGGTTGTTTGTTTAGTTATAACCACACCACTCATTCCTTAATTCATGGCTTGTACCATGTCCATCACCTTTCGTTTTGGTGAGATTCGAATGTGATGATCTCATTATGTATAATAGATATATATAGATATACATTTATCTATATAATTATCCCCTCAAGTCTATATAGTTAAATTCTCTATTTTGTATTTAAAGATGAATCTATTTAATATTCCAACATATATATATATATATGTGTGTGTATGTGTGTATGTGTATATGGGTATGTGCAGGATCGTCATGGAAAAAATAGGCCCTTAAGTGGCAAAAAATTCAGAAAAATCAGAGTTAGGCAACTTGACGTAAAAATTTGAATAAGTTATCTATATTATTTCAAAAATATGTAAGAATAGAATTTGTAGAAAATTGAATGTATTTTCTAAAATACTAGGTTTTTTTTAAATCTATTTGGTGAAAATTTGAAATTTCAATGCAATAGTATTTAAATTTCAGGGAAAACTAAGAACTAGGACGGTCTGTTTGACCACCCTAACCACAATAAAATGATAATACTTTTTATAAGATTTTTAAATATAAGTAGATGACTCATGTCCCAATGTGATGCATATTTTTGTAATTTTTTCCAAGTAAATAATTAATTATTAATTTTTATTACAACTTTTAAAAATACTAAAACTCGTGATGTCCGACCAATCTTAACTTGGTCAAAACTTCATGAAATTTATTTTTCTTTTTTAAATCCTATAGTATGTGAATCATAGAATGTGATGCATGTTTTGGATTCAAAAATGTGATACCGCTTGAAAGCTATAGATATTTTTCAACCTATCAAGCATGACTTTAGTCGTAATTCAAATAGAAAATGAATAATAATTATTTATTAAATTCAAAGTAAAAGCATAATTTATATTGGTGGAAACCTGAGAATATCCTTTAAAAACCCTTTTCGTTTCATCAATTTTGGGTAAAAAAAAGTCGTCAGCCACATACCATACACATACCCATCATATCACCACTTTTTGGCCCATCATGATCCTCACATACCATATATATGTGTGTGTGTGTGTGTGTATGTATAATAGTGTATATTAAGGAGGAGTATTATTGTTTTATTGTTAATTGAATGTGTTTATAAATAAATGGAACAAGGAAAACATTAAGTATAGGAAGATTAATTTAATTGTATTTTGAATAAAGGAAAGATTAGTTAAATGAGGGAAATTACTTATGGTTTCATAATTAATTGGCTATGTAAATAAGAACATTAGTTATCTTATTATGGATTCTTAATTAAGCATTTAGTTCTTTCTCTCTATTAGAGTTAATTTTAAAGATTCATCTCTAGAATCTTAGTTCTATAATAATTGTAGAAACTCATAAAAAGTATATAAATGTATAAATATATAAATATATAAATAAAGGAATATATTTACATATTAATGTTTATGTATTTGGTTATTGTAAGAAGGAAAAAGATCATAGATTTATAATATATATATTATCTGTTCAATTTGGTTGATTTGAAAATTATTCCTTGGTTTGGATCATTTATTCTAAATTTATTAGTTCTTCAGACTAGGAATCTATTCTCATGAGTATATTTGACAAATGTATTGGAAATAATGTCTTTTTAAAATTGATGTTGCTTGTTTATTAGTTTGGAGCATTTTGTTTGATTTTGAGATCAAAATGTTTTTTTTGGATATCATTGTTACTACTCTAAAGTATCTATTCATTTTGTGTTTCGAGACTGGCAATCTTCCAAAGGTTAAAGGAAGTTTGTTATTGGTTGAGTTGTTATGTTTAATCCTTGAAGTGAGTAGTATTGTGCTTGTGATATGTGGATGAGGGTCTTAGCCTTGCACCTCTTACTTGTCAATAATGTTGTGTATTGAGAGCGAGATGGTCCATGCCTTGCTCGGGGTGTGTACCTTATGGGTTTCATTTAATGTGCATTAAGGCTTGTCCTATTAAATTTTTGGGTCTTCTAGTTGTTAGTAGGTGGAGTGGCTCTCTATGGGGGTCCAATGTACAAAGTGGCAGGTTCAGGGTAACTCATTGAGAGTTTAATCAAGTGATAATCTAAAATGAATTAGAGGGTTGGGTAGTTCACATTAATCAAGATAACGCTTGACTCATGGATCAAGTGCTTGTTTAGGCTTGGGATGAGTGGGAAGGCCTGGAATGGAAAGATCAACTACTTGGTCTGACTGGAAGGTATGTTGATCCTGCATGAGTTTGTATGGGGGTCCGGTGGACGGTAGAGGTGGCCAGGGTAACCTAGGATGGGGGTTCAGTAGCCTAGGAAGGTTACGCCAGGGTAACCCATAGAAAACTATGTGATGACACTCCTCGTATGGCAACCTAGTATTCCCTTGGCTCTTTTTCCCTTGATGTTTTGCGCCTCTGGAAGTGGTGTTACTGTTAGGTGTGGTCATACCATACTTGTACATTGAAGTCATGTTAGCCCTTGTGTCATCTTTTGTCTCTTGGTTGTTTGTGGTGGGACCTTAATTCTATCTCCTAGCATAGGGGGTGGACCTTAGGGTTCCACATGGTTGGGTGGAAAGTGCTATACACTCCATTGGGTTCCCTCACTTTTTTTGTGTTCATGGTGATTTCTCCTGGATTTGAAGACTTTTGCACTAGTTCTAGTTCCTGTGGATTATAATTCATGTTCTAATATTGTATCATGTATCATTCCTTTGATGTACTCTCCTCACTCGTATACAAGGAGACTTTTTTATTCTAATGTATCAATGTAATGGTGTAATTAAAGGTTGAACTCTTTTATGTAATAAACAATGTAGAAGATGTTATTGTATATGTTAATTAAGTGGTTTGATCCTTAATGTTATCTTGATCACATGTTATGGTTATTTCATATTGAATGTTCAATTAGATGTGGTGATTAAATGTAATTTCATATTGTAGATGGTATTGGTTAAAGTAATGTTTCATAGTTCTTGTAGTTTAGCTTACAGGGAATCAAGTAGCATAGTCGCGGACCCTAGAGGACTTAGGTTAGGATTTGAGTTAATGTTTCATTTTTTTATCGTGTGACTATTGCTCTTTTAAGAAAAGAAAAATTGTCCGTTATTAGGTGCTTATTGTGTTGTCCTCTAGGGTTTCGTGGTGGGGTGTTACAATTATACTAATAGTTGTAGTTACTATTGTTTTTATTAGACTACACTTGGTTAAAAGGGTCTTTGGCTAGCGGCCATTTTGTAATATATCGAATTAAGCTATGGTTTGTTGGCCTCAGCCATAACAAACCAAGGGTAGACTATTATATCATTTTGGTATAGATTTGTGTGTGTTTCAAAGACTAGATAGACTTTGGATATATAAAAGAAATACTACCATTTTAATCTCCAATTGTTATTTTGTGGATTCACATTATGTGTGATTAAGATCGTGTAAAGCTAGTAGTCTTTGTGTTTCCTAGTGACCGAGGAGGCAGGGCCCACTACTCATGTTATCAGGTGATCTCTTTCTTAGTGGTGTGCTGAGTTTTATATGTGTGATGTACCTTGTGAATTTCTTTATTGTGTGATTCATGTTTACCTAAATGTTAATTTGTAGTAGTAATTCTATTATTGTCTATGTGTTTTAAAAATTGAATGTAGATTACTTCATGGGATATATTCATTTGGGATATTAAATTTGGATCTTAGTCTGATATTGCATTTGTGTAAATTCTGATCTTGGGCTACAATATACAAAAGTTAGTTTAATTTGAGACTATTTTTCTAGTTTATAAATCAATCTGTGTTTCAAGAATTCAGTCGTTTTATGAATGTCTTTGGAATCTTGTTAGCAGTAATTAATTTAAACATTTATTCTAGGGATTCTAAAATTTCTATAAGCTATTCATTCTTTAGTCTGCACAAACATACATTGGTACAAATCATGTCTCGATTGTGACAAGAAAGAAAATTTCAAGTTTATCCCTTTTAATAAAGTGTGAATCAATTAAGTAGTGTGTTGCGGAATTGTTATTTAAGTTAAAATATAAATAGCTGCATTTCATCCCACTTAACTTATTATATTCACCCCTTAGGAAAAAGCATCAATACCTTTCATTAGTTTACAACCTTGGATTGAAATATCTAGGTATAAACTGAGGAAATCCATATGAGACCAATTTAAGTCAAAACAAGAGTTAATCTAAACCACGGTTTTACCTAGCATTTTTGGCACCATTGTTGGGGAAAGTTGTTAAAGGCATGAAACCATAGTGAGTTAAGTTAGGACTAGTACATCAAGAGGAAAGCCTATATAATTGTAGACCTTGTTAAGGTTAATACTCCTTATTTGTGTTGTTGTAAGTCATTTAGGTGCATGAATTGTAGTAGGGATAGTAGAGGAAGATTCATTAGAAAAGTAAAGGGAAGTAGTTCACAGCCAAAAAAATTTAAATAAAAAACATTTGTTGAGGGAACATGACCCGAAGAATTGTAAAATAGGTCAAAGCCATCCATTGAAGGAAGTAGCTCAACTCAAGAGGAATTGAAAACTAAATTGCAATCATTAGATTTACCCGAACCTAATATCAAGAAGTGTTCCATAGAATCTACTACTATTGAGACACTTGCAGGTACTTGTCCAAGTTCTTCCAAAATATTATGAAGAAAGGTTGAAATTTTCCTTTAGGAATCTTACGGGCTGGAAGTTGGTCCATTCTCATAAACCCAAGAGCCATTTAGAACCTACTTTACCCCTTGGGAAATAGATATCATGGATCCCAACAACAACAACAACAACAATAGGTCATTGGCCAACAACAATCGGGTATGTGTAGGATCATCATGGAAAAAGCAGACCCTTAAGTGGCAAAAAATTTAGAAAAATTAGAGTTAGGCAACTTGACATAAAAATTTGAATAAGTTATCTATATTATTTCAAAAATATGTAAGAATAGAATCTGTAGCAAATTGAATGTAGTTTATAAACTACTAGGTTTGTTTAAAAAAAAAAATCTATTTGGTGAAATTTTGAAATTTCAGTGCAGTAGTACTTAAATTTCAAAGAAAAAATAAGAAGTAACTACAGGTGTTTGTCTGACCACCCTAACCACAATAAATTTATTAATTTTTTATAGGATTTTAGATATAAGTAGAGGACTCATGTCCTGATGTGATGCATATTTTTTTGTAATTTTTTCCATGTAAATAATTAATTATGAATTTTTTATTACAACTTTTAAAAAATATAAAAAACTCGTATGTCTGACCACCTTAACTTGATCAAAACTTCATGAAATTTAATTTTTGTTTTTTTAATCCTATATTATGTGAAGCATAGAATGTGACACATGTTTTGGATTCAAAAAATGTGACACCATTTGAAAGCTATAGATGTTTTTCAATCAACCCATCAATCAAGACTTTAGTCGTAATTTGAATTGAAAATGAATAATAATTACTTATTAAATTCAAAGTAAAGCATAATTTATATTGGTGGAAAGTTG
The DNA here is from genome assembly GCA_007258455.2 of Sequoia sempervirens. Taxonomy (NCBI): domain Eukaryota; kingdom Viridiplantae; phylum Streptophyta; class Pinopsida; order Cupressales; family Cupressaceae; genus Sequoia; species Sequoia sempervirens. The sequence continues at coordinate 397,972,544 of VDFB02270651.1, read as the reverse complement.
AGAATCTCCTTTAAAAACCCTTTTTGTTTCATCAATTTTGGGTTAAAAAAAGTCATCAGCCACATACCCATCATATTGCCACTTTTTGGCCCATCATGATCCTACACATACACAATTTGGTTACCTTTGAGTTTTCAATCACACATCCCAAAGAAGATGCCCCTATGAAGAACATTCCTCATTCCGCTTTTCTTGTCTTTTGTGGTCTTTCGATTGAGGATCTTGACATGTTTTTGTTTGAATTTGATGTGTTGTGCCACAACTATGATTACCAAAGTGATGCACAGAAGCCCAAATTGTTCCTAGCCACATTGAAAGATGCAACATTGCAGTGGTTCATGAACCTCAAAAATATCAGGACATGGGAAGTCATGGAGTTATTCTTGACCAAGTACCAAGAGTATTTCAAAACAAAGGAGGTTTGGGATGAAATCTTCCACATGACACAAAAGGAAGATGAGTCTATGGAGGACTACCTCGAATGCTTCATGTTCAATCTCTAACGATCTCACCAACAGGGGCTAAATGACGATGCTATTAAAATGTTGTTTCTTAGAGGCATAAGAGATGATACTATGGAAGAATTAAATTTAATAGGTAAAGGGAACATTTCTAAAATGAGCTTTGATGATATTTGTGATATTTTCAGGAATTATTCAAGGTCTCAATGTTCGAGAAGGAACTATTCAAGTAAGCCTTATGCTCCCGGTATTGCAATAGGTATAACAAAGCGTGAAATAGGAAATTTACTTGAGGATCTTAAAACTGATTTATTAAATCATATGGGTAAACATTGAATAGACACTCTTTATACTCGTAGGAAGCAAGAGGAAGTCGAAAAGGCCTTGGCTATTTTTTTTCTGAATTGTCGTGAGAAACATGGTAGTGAGGATTTCCCTTACAATAGGACAAAAATATCATCCTTAGAAGAAGTCAATACGAGTTCTACTATAAGGCCTCTTCCTGTAGGTGTGCCTGATATGGAATATTCGGAGGAACCTAACTACTACATGGCCCCTAGGTGACCTTTTCCACCTTGAGTAATGAACCCTAGCATGATGAATGATTATCTTGCTTCAGTACCTAGCCAACCCAATTCTTTTTCTAATCAACCTGGATGGTATGGGGGTTGGAAACTACCCTTTCCATACCCTCAATGGATGCCACAATATCATTATGCTTCACAACCGTGGCAATAGGAATGGAGGCCACAATTGCCACAACCTTCACCATACCATCAACCATACCCATCACAACTGCAATTTTCACCTCCTGCCATGATCAACCCATGCCAACAGTCACAAAAATTCCTTCTAGCTATACTATCATCATCTACTCAGCCAACCAATCCAACATAGCCACTGAAGCCTACACCAATGCTAGCCCAACTGAACCCAAATCCCAACAATAAGGCAACACAACTAGTGTATAATAATGAGGCAATAGGTTACCCCACTTATCCTGTAAATATAGTAGAATTAGATGGGGTTCAATTAAGATCAAGAAAGGCTCTTCAGAGGCCCACCATTATAGAAATCAATGAGGAATCTGAAGTAGAGCCAGTCAAAGAACCTCCCTTTCCCAAACAATTTTAGTTTGAACCAATACAAAGGGAAATCTCTCAACCTGAGTTTGATTTTTTTAATGAGTTACACAATATTACTATCAAGATTTTTTTGTTGCAGGATATTAAGGATATTCTCATCTATACCAAAATATTTTGAGATATATGTACTCAGAAGCAAAAGAAGAAGCAAGACCCGAAGACCATCCAATTTATTGGATAGTTGGTAGCTTTTATGCTCTGAAACATAACCATTTTGAAATACTCAGATCCAGGGAGTCATATCATTAAGGCATCTATTGGTAAAGTAATTATTCCTAATACCCTTGTTGATTTGGGTGTTGCAATCAATGTTATGACAAATGAAACAAAGGAAAGATTGTCACTAAATGGAATTAGACGTACTCCCACAGTTCTTCAAATGGCAGACCCATATTTGGTTAAACCAAAGGGTATGATTGAAGATGTAATCCTTTCCATTGATTCATGGGAATACCCAACTGGATTTGTGATTTTTCAACCAAAGATTAAGCTGGGGGGATACCCCTTGATTCTGGGATGACCTTGGTTGGCGGTTGCATATGCCTTCATCATTTTTTGGTCGGGAAACATGGTCATTTCTAATGGTGAGCTCAAGAAGCAGTTGACTCTATACCCACTAGTGCAACGCTTGTTGAAGACAGAGGATCCAGTTTGGGTTGATAGTGACTTAGATGAGTCATTTCCAATCTTAACAATTGATAAAGCCTTAGATATGGAAGAACCCACTAAAGATAATATTCTTGTCAATTTCCTTCAGAATAGGTATACATTTAATGAATTTTTTGAAAGCATGGTTCTCCATTTAGGTATAAATACTCAATTTCCTTTTGGGAGCTTTTCATTGGTAGGTAGCTCATGATCTTTTCAACACTTTATCACATTGCATCAGTTGCTACCTCATAATTGTTTGTATAGTTCATTTTTATCCCCTAGAAATTCTAGTGATATGTCATCCACTTCCCAAGTACTAGCCACTAACTCATCAACGCAATTAGAAGATATGGAAATTTTTCCTAATCACACACTTAATATTAATCCACAACTAACCACTAAACAAATCCAATACCTTATTTCCATGCTTATAACAAATAAAGATGCATTTTCTTGGTAATACCAAGACATGTGGCATTTTTCCTAACACCAACACCCACCATATTTACATTGAAGAAGGTAGTTGTCCAATTAGGCAACCATAGTGACAACTCAACCTCATCTTGCATGAAATAGTTAAAGAGGAGTTACAAAAATTGTTAAATGTTGGTTTTATATATCCTATTTCAGATAGTGAGTGGGTCTCTCCTCTAGTTATGGTTCCCAAGAAAAATGGTAAGTGGAGAATTTTTGTTGATTATAGAGCATTAAATAAAGCTACTAAAAAGGATCACTTTCCATTACCATTTATTGATCAAGTGTTGGACACTCTTGTAGGTAAGAATTTTTTCTCTTTTATGGATGGGTTCAGTGGCTACAACTAGAATCGCATAGTTCTAGAGGATTAGGACAAGACTAATTTTACTTGTCCTTGTGGCACTTTTTCCTATAATGTTTTTCCATTTGATTTATGCAATGCCCCTGCTACTTTTCAAAGGGAAGTTTTGAGCATTTTTGTGGATCTTGTAAATGATTGTGATGAGGTGTATATAGAAAATTTTACCATCCATGGTAATACTTATGAAGAGGCTAAAACAATTTTAGAAAATGTACTTAGGCATTACATAGACATTAATTTATCACTAAGTCATGAAAAGTGCCATATGCTTATGACAGAGGGGATAGTACTTGGTCATTATATTTCTACTAAGGGAATTCAAGTTGATCCCAAGAAGATATAGATTATTCAAGACTTGCCTACACCCACTAGATAAAAGGATGTGAATAGTTTTCTAGGCCATGTAGGGTACTATAGGAGATTTATCCAAAACTTTAGTAAGATCGCCTCCCCCTTGTTTTCTTTGCTAGTGAAGGATGTTTCTTTCTTTTTGGACACCAAAATGTCAAGAAGCTTTTGAGGCTATTAAAACTGAACTTGTAAGCATGCTAGTACTTCGAGGTCCAAATTGGGAATTTCCTTTTCATATCCACACCGATGCCTCAAATTCCTCCATGGGAGTTGTCCTTAGACAAAAAGAAGAAAACCTTTTCTACTCCATCTACTACATCAACAAGAACTTCATAGGAGGTGAAGTAAATTATACGGCAACTAAAAAGGAGTTTTTAGTTGTTGCTTATGTAATTAATAAATTTTGCCATTATATTACTAGATATAAGGTGTTTGTTCACATAGATCATTTGACAATTTGGTTCTTAATAAATAAACCTATTGTAACTAGTAGAGTTATTAGATGGTTACTGTTGCTTCAAGAATTTGACATTACTATACTTGATAAGTCTGGTTGTGAGAATTTGGTTGCAAAATTTTTGTCCAAGTTACAACAATTGGGAGATGAGCCAACCCTAGTAGATGATGCTTTCCTAGATGAGCATCTCTTTGCTATATCAGCAAAAAATACCTAGTTCACAAACATTGCAAATTACCTAGCCACGTGCAAGTTCTCACCACACTTCTCTCGAAGAGAATATCGAAAGTTGGTTGGACTTAGTGGACAATACACATGGATTAATGGATTTCTCTTCCATATTGGCATTGGCAATATAATGTGGCGATGTGTACCCAAAGACAATGTCTTTGATATACTTTGTGCATGCCCCATAGATCCATGTGGAGGGAACTTCGCTGCTCAGAGGACCACTCAGAAGATTCTCACTGCAGGTTATTATTGGCCTACAATCCATAAGGATTTTAAGTGATTTGTTCATCACTGTGATAAATGCTAGTGTATGGGCTGCCCCACACACTTAGATGAAATTCCCTTGTATCCTTAGTTTTTTATTGAGCCCTTTGAAAAATGCGGGCTTGAATTTGTTGGACCTATCAACTCTCCATCATAGAATAAGGAATACATCCTTGTGTGTATAGATTATGTCACCAAGTGGGTTGAGGTTGTTTCTTTGATTTGGTGTTCCTCGAGAGATAGTCATAGATCAAGGCCCACAATTTGCATATGATCTCATTTCTGCTTTCATTCGTGAATACAAGATTCACCATCGCAGGTCTTCACCTTATCATCTATAGGACAATGAACAGGTTGAAGTCACCAACAAAGATCTTGAGAACATTCTTACCAAGACTGTTGCCCTCCATAAAAGAGACTAGGCCACATGACTTCCTGAAGCCGTGTGGGCCTACCGCACTACATGGAAAACCACCTTTAATTTGAAACCTTACGAACTTGTCTACGGTAAGAGGTTTGTTCTTCTAATTTTGTTTGAGGTTAAAACTCTTCATATGTCACTTCAGCTTGGGTTGGATCATAGTGATGCTCAGAAGGATAGAATTGCTCAACTCCATTCTCTCAACGAAATGTGACAAGAGGCATTTTTTCATGCAGAGGTCATACAGAAGGAGCGAGCACAGTGGCATGATCACTTTATCCGATCATGAACATTCCAACCTGGGGATTGGTCATTACTATATGAATCTCGATTCCAATACTTCAAGTAGAAATTCCATACCCACTGGCTTGAACCATATGAAATTCAGACCATCTATGATAATGGTGTTGTTAGACTATGCACTGTGGATTTTGAATGGAGGACTCTTCTTGTCAATGAGTACTACCTGAAACTTTACAAGCATCCACTTTCCAAGGAAAAAATATTTTGTGATGTGAAAAAGGAACTTATTGTGCTTCCTTTTGGCTTGCTCAGAAACTGATTTCTACAAAAAATTTAAAAAAATAATATTAAAAAAAAAAAAAATAGGAGAAAAATGTAGAGGGCACAGGGAATCCTTCCTGTCACTTCTTTGCCAAGACACCTTTCCTGTCTTCTTTTTGATAGGATCTTACTTGTTCCTTCTCATGCTATAATTTTCTCTCCATCCTTTCGGTGGGTCCTTTCTCCTTATCATTTTGTTTGCTACGTCTTTTCACAATACCATTCTTGTTGTCATCATGGATATGCTATTTAAGGTACTAATACTTTGTTGTCACATTAGCATGACTCCTTCTCACTTCCCTGTGTGCGATCTTTCCCATTCATGATCACCAATCACATTGCCTTGGCTTCACCTGTGCCATCTTGCTCGTATGGTTGTATGTCTGCTCCACCAGATTTTTCTAGATTGTTGATGTCGCCTCCACGTTCTTGGTGATCAGTATTGTATCTTTCTTAATTTTCTTTTTCTTTTTATTTAAAATTATTGCTTCCTTCATTCACTTGTGTGTCGGCACATGGATGGGTCGACCATTCAGCTAGGGGGAGGGGTGTCCATTGCTGAGTCACAATCCTAAAAGCCATCTTTTGAGTCATGTCAAAACTCTATATTATCTTTCACATCATTTCCTTTCATAATAGTCATTGTCTAACCATGTCTTGCCATTATTTCGCCTAAATTTCATTTATTCCTCACTCAAATTTTGGGTCGGTACCACCTGTAGAAACCATCTTCTATCCTTGTCGCACTTTTCTCAAGTCTGCAAGCCAGTTCTATGTTACAGTCATGGTAGGACCTTGTTGCCCCCACTTTTAGCCCACTTCCATGCAACTGCATATGAAGTTTTCAAACTAGCTCACTGGGATGTTTATTTTAAAAGGATACGAGGGTATGATGAGGATATTTCTCTAGAGTTTTCCCAAGGTTTTCGCCAAAATAAAGCTAGTATTTGAGAACTAGAAGTGATCATCACAGTGGAGGAAATTTCAGATGTTTTTGGGTTGCCATTAATAGGGGAAAATTATTTTCCCAGTAAGAAGACAAAGGTTGTGGACTTGCATCCCACTCGAAAGAAATTCTTGAAGCGAGGAGAGTTAGTTGAGATGGTAGCTAGGTAGGGTACTAAATTGAACTCCTTACCTGATCATTGGAAAAATATTGCAAAGTTTATTATTCCATATATTACTTGTGAAGGAAGGTACGTTTATGTTTTTACTCAACATTTTAGCATACTGTTACATCTTCGAAGGGAACTACTAGTTAATGTTCCTTACTTTCTCTTTCATTCTTTGCAAAAAATGTCTAAGTCAGTACAAAATGGAAAAAACTGGTTCTTTGTCCCACCATGGTTGAATAAAGTTGTTAGTTATAAGGGATCTGAAGTTGTTATCTCTGCCTGGTGATTGGGATTCATTTGTGCATACCCTAGATGAAGATAGTCCTGAATCCTCTGTAGAAGAGGAATCTTCTACAAAGGATTCTGAAGAAGAAACAATTTTTTATGAGTCTGCCCATGAAGCAAAAGAGGAACCTGATAAAAGGGAAGGGACTCCTATTTAATAGCTGAAACAAACCCTAAGCCCAAAAACTAGGGTAACCAGCAGTACACTTAAAATTATTGTTGATAAGTCTACTGCAAGCTCTAGCAAGCAAACAAAAAATACCCCAAGTGCTAGTCGGAGTATTGCATAAAGCCAGTTGAATGAAAAAAATCCTCCTGAACAATTCAGTGATAGGAAAAGAAAAAGAAAGCTAGAAACCCTAACCAAGTTGGAAAACTTGGCTAATATAGCCAGTGGTCTTGCTAAACCCAAAGATTCTGACTAGGATTTAGAGATATTGTTTGAGGTTACTAAAAAGAAGGGGAAGTTTCACATGGAATTTCATAGAACTAAAAGAAGGTTAACAAAAGAACTAGATGACCCTGGACATAGTAGAAATACTTTTGATTCCCTATTAGAATTACCTCAGGATAGTCCTAGGCAAGACCCATTCTCAGACAAGGGTGGAGATGATCAATTGTTGCAATAGATTCTGAATGAGAAAGAAGAACTTGGAGTTAAGTCTCCTAAGAGTCCATTCACATAACAGGGTCTGAATAAGAAAATAGAAACAGTCATTTCAGGTGTCATTGATGTAAAATAAAATGTGGGGGATCAAAATGCCCAGAAGGATAACTCTACCCAAGTGGATAATTCTGATCAAATGAATAACTCTATAGAAATTCAAACTAAGATTAGGCAAGCTATTGAAAGAAATGTAACTAAAATGCCCATCTCTACTATGCCCAAAGAAACATAACTGAATGCAAAAGCTAGACGGGGTGGTATTCAAACACCTACAATTGAAATTACAAAACAAGAAGAAAGTTTTGAGTCAAAGGATAAGGTGGAAGCAGATGAAAAATTTGTAGATAAAGACCCTCATTTGACAAAAGAGGAAATTTTGGGTTTACAAGAAACAGTAACCAGGTTAACCATGAAAAGACAAGTCTTACACACCCTATTATAGGAAGCACATTTTATCACAGATTCACAAAGAAAGGAGATCAATCAACGTAGGGAAGAACTTGAGGGATCCATGGTATGCAAAGAATCTCATATATCCATTTAGGAACATAAACAATAGGTGGAAGCAATGTGAAAACTCTGGGTCAAGGAGCTCACAAGCACTCTTTAGAAGCTTTCTGGTTTGTAATCCATATTTCTTTGCATGAGGACATGCAAATTGGCCAAATGGGGGGAAATGATGAGCATAGGAATCCCATTATTTTTACCTATTTTTACCTATTCTTTTCCCTTTTTACCTTTATGTTTATCTACCTTCATGTCACCAATTGATGAAGGAACTTTAATTTTTAGTAAAAAGTAAAAAGAAGAATAGGAGTGATAATAATATTGAAATACATAGAGATACTGATTGTTTTGTGGTCCAAATAGTAGGAGATGAATCAAAGGAGTGATGCAGTTGTCAAACATGTAGTGAAGAGGAAAGGATGAGATAGAAGTAATTTTGAAGTCATTTTTTTTTGTTCTTAAAAGATATTTTCTATTATACTAATAGTTGTAGCTACTATTTTTTTTATTATACTATACTTGGTTAAAAGGGCCTTTGGCTAGTGACCATTTTGTAATATATCTAATTAAGCTATGGTTTGTTGGTCATCAGCCATAACAAACCAAGGGTAAATTGTTATATAATTTTGGTATAAATATGTGTGTGTTTCAAAGACTGGATAGACTTTGGATATATAAAAGAAATACTATCATTTTAATCTGTAATTGTTATTTTATGCATTCATATTATGTGTGAGTAAGATCATGTAAAGCTAGTACTCTTTGTGTTTCTTGGTGACTAAGGAGGCAGGGCCCACTACTCGTGTTATTAGGTGATCTATTTCTTAGTGGCATGGTGATTTTTATGTGTGATGTCCCTTGTGCATTTCTTTATTGTGTGATTCATGTTTACCTAAATGTTAATTTGCAATAGTAATTCTATTATTGTCGATGTGTTTTCAGAATTGAATGTAGATTACTTCATGGGATATATTCATTTGGGATATTAAATTTGGATCTTAGTCTGATATTGCATCTGTGTAAATTCTGATCTTGGGCTGCAATATATAAAAGTTAGTTTAATTTGAGACTATTTTTCTAGTTTATAAATCAATATGTGTTTCAAGAATTTAGTCAGTTTATGAATGTCTTTGGAATCTTGTTAGCAGTAATTAATTTAAACATTTATTCTAGAGATTCTAAAATTTCTATAATCTATTCATTCTTTAGTCTGCACAAACATACACTGGTACAAATCCTGTCTCAATTGTGACAAGAAAGAAAATTTCAAGTTTATCCCTTTTAATAAAGTGTGAATCAATTAGGCAATGTGTTGCGGAATTGTTATTTAAGTTAAAATATAAATAGCTGCATTTCATCCCACTTAACTTATTATATTCACCCCTTAGGAAAAAGCATCAATACCTTTCATTAGTTTACGACCCCAGATTGACATATCTAGGTATAAATTGAGGAAATCCATATGAAACCAATTTAAGTCAAAACAAGAGTTAATTTGAGCCATAGTTTTACCCAACACTAGTGAATTCAAGGATAAACCTGTTGTAATTCATACCAAAACAACAATGAAGATTGTTATTGAGCTTTAAAAAAATTGCTTTGCTAGGGTTAGTCATTTGTTAGAGTAAAGTTCTAGTTAGTTAGGGTTAGTTTTCTTTTGTAGGGTTTGTTTTCATTTTATTTTCTTGAATTTCTTTTATTCTTTGTCCCACCATGGTTTAATAAAGTTGTTAGTTATAAGGGAGCTAAAGTTATTATCACCGCCTAGTGATTGGGATTCATTTGTGCATACCCTAGATGAAGATAGTCCTAAATCCTCTATAGAAGAGGAATCTTTTGCAGAGGATTCCGAAGAAGAAACACATTTTTATGAGTCTTCCCATGAAGCAAAAGAGGAACCTGATAAAAGGGAAGGGACCCCTATTCAACTTTCAAAACAAACCCTAAGCCCAAACACTAGGGTAACCATGAGTCCACTTAAAATTATTGTTGATAAGTCCACTACAAGCTCTAGCAAGCAAACAAAAAATACCCCAAGTGCTAGCTAGAGTAGTGAAAAATGCTAGTTGAATGAAAAAAACCCTCATGAACAAGTCAGTGACAGGAAAAGAAAAAGAAAGCTAGAAACCCTAACCAAGTTGGAAAACTTAACTAATGTGGCCATTCATCTTGCTAAACCCAACGATATTGACCATGATTTAGAGATACTATTTGAGGTTACTAAAAATAAGAGAAAGTTTCACAGGGAATTTCGTAGAACTAAAAGAAGGTTAACAAAAGAACTAGATGACCATGGCCATAGTGGAAATACTTATGATTCCTTAATAGAATTACCTCAGGATAGTCTTAGGCAAGACCCATTCTCAGACAAGGGTGGGGATGATCAGTTGTTGCAACAAATTATAAATGAGCAAGAAGAACATGGGGTTAAGTCTCCTAAGAATCCATTCACATAACAGGGTCTGAATAAGAAAATAGAAATATTCCTTTCAGGTGTCATTGATGTAGAATAAAATATGGGGGACCAAAATGCCCAGAAGGATAACTCTGCCCAAGTAGATAATTCTGATCAAATGAATATCTCTATAGAAATTCAAACTACGTTTGGGAAAGCTACTGAAGGAAATGTAACTAAAACGCCCATCTCTATTATGCCCAAAGAAAAAAAATTGAATGTAGAAGCTAGACATGGTGGTATTCAAACACCTACAATTGACATTACAGAACAAGAAGTAAGTTCTGAGTCAAAGGATAAGGTGGAAGCAGAAGAATAATTCGAAGATGAAAACCCTCATTTGACAAAAGAGGAAATTTTGGGTTTACAAGAAACAGTAACCAGGTTAACCACAAAAAATCAAGTCTTACACAACTTGTTATAGGAAGAAAATTCTGATACAAACTCACAGACAAAGGAGATTATTCAACTTAGGGTAGAACTTGATGGAGCCATGGTATGTAAAGCATCTCATATATCCATTCAGGAAAATAAACAATAGGTGGAAGCAATGCAAAAACTCTAGGTCAAGGAGCTCGGGAGCACTCTTTAGAAGCTTTCTGGTTTGTAATCCACATTTCTTTGCATGAGGACATACAAACTGGCCAGCTAGGGGAAATGATGAGCATAGGAATCCCATTATTTTTACGTATTTTTACCTATTCTTTTCCCTTTTTACCTTTATGTTTGTCTACCTTCCTATCACCAATTGATGAAGGAACTCTAAGTTTTAGTAAAAAGTAAAAAGAAGATTAGGATTGATAATAATATCGAAATACATAGAGATACTAATTATTTTGTGGCCCAAATGGCAGAAGATAAATGAAAGGGGTGATGTAGTTGTCAAACATGTAGTGAAGAGGCGAAGACGAGATGGAAATAGTTTTGAAGTCATTTTTTTTGTTCTTAAAATAAATTTTCTATTATACTAATAGTTGTAGCTACTATTGTTTTTATTATACTATACTTTCTTAAAAGGGTCTTTGGCTGGTGTCCATTTAGTAATATATCGAATTAAGCTATGGTTTGTTGGTCATCAGCCATAACAAACCAAGGGTGGATTGTTATATCATTTTGGTATAAATATGTGTGTGTTTCAAAGACTGGATAGACTTTAGATATATAAAAGAAATACTATCATTTTAATATTCAATTGTTATTCTGTGGATTCGCATTATGTGTGATTAATATCATGTAAAGCTAGTAGTCTTTGTGTTGCCTGGTGAACAAGGAGGTAGCACTCACTTGTCATGTTATCAGGTGATCTCTTTCTTAGTGGTGTGGTGAGTTTTATATGTGTGATGTTCCTTGTGCATTTCTTTATTCTTTGATTCGTGTTTACCTAAATGTTAATTTGTAGTAGTAATTCTACTATTGTCTGCGTGTTTTCAAAATTTAATGTAGATTACTTCATGGGATATATTCATTTGGGATTTAAATTTGGATCTTAGTCTGATATTGCATTTGTGTAAATTCTAATCTTGGGTTGCAATATACAAAAGTTAGTTTAATCTTAGATTAGTTTTCTAGTTCATAAATCAATCTATGTTTCAATAATTTAGTCATTTTATGAATGCCTTTGGAATCTTGTTAGCAGTAATTAATTAAAACATTTATTCTAGAGATTCTAAAATTTCTATAAGCTATTCATTCTTTAGTCTGCACAAACATACATTGGCACAGATCCTGTCTTGATTGTGATAGGAAACATAATTTCTAGTTTATACTTTTAATAAAGTGTGAATCAATTAGGGAGTATGTTGTGGAATAGTTATTTAAGTTCAAATTTGAATAGTTGTATTTCATCCCACTTAACTTATTATCTTTACCCCTTACACACAAATCTTGAATATGTTTCATTAGTTTACCAACTCAGATTGACATATCTAGGTATAAATTAAGGAAATACATATGAGACCAATTTAAGTCAAAACAAGAGTTAATATGAACCACCGTTTTACCCAACACCAGTGAATTCAAGGATAATCTTGTTGTAATTCATACCAAAACAACAATGAAGATAGTTATTGAGCTTTAAAAAAATTGCTTTGTTAGGGTTAGTCATTTGTTAGAATAAAGTTATGGTTAGTTAGGGTTAGTTTTCTTTTGTAAGGTTTGTTTTTGTTTTGTTTTGTTTTCTTTCTATTTTTTTTGGCCCTTCACATTAGCAAATTTTGCTTAACTTATCATACACATGAGAGTTAATTCAAATGAGAAAATAATAAATCCATACACAGTAAATACACGCTTTAAAGTGTACGATAAAGATAAATATATATATGTGTGTGTATATCATGTATATACATGGGAGTACCAAAATTCTTGCTGTAAAAAAAAAGACCAAAAATCAAAAAGAGGGAGCTGAGTTGCAAAAAAGGGTGGCTATTCATTCAATTTGGGATACCTTTTCTACAGGGCCAAAATCCTATGTAGGCAATTTCCTAGTGAGCTTCAAATTCAAGGGTATCGATTTAGTAAGAAATGGTCAGAGTGGAACTAGATCCCCGTGTTCCAAGAACCGAGGAATATCATCCATAGAAGGGATTCCAATGGTCGAGTGTGCAATAGACATAACATTATCTAGATTCCTCAAATATTCAAGCCACACTATCATATTTGTAGCCAAGCGAACATCTTAAACAAAGAGCCCAATGTCTAGGAGTGATGCTACAAAGCGAGAAGTGAAGTCAAAATAAAACTGATAGTAAGCTCTGGATTCCACATATTGTTCCCCAAGAACTAAGCACAAGTTTGGCACAATGAAACTAGTAGTCCAAATGAAGAAAAATTTCTAAGCCTTTGAGCCATGATACGACCCATGAAAACATTTTGACGAGGAGAGCAAGTCAAGCAAATTGGAGTATCCATGACCTAGAAGCAAGTAAGCACTAGTAGAGAAGAAATGCAAAATGGAAATTGAAAGAAAGTGAAGGTGTGAAGAATTCAAGAGAAGTGCGAAATTTATAGAAAACCGTGAGTAAGTTGTGGCACAAAGTTTCCTAGATCAAAGTCTTGGAAATTGTAAGCAAGGTGGCAATCAGATGAGTTTCTCCATAGTAGAATGTTAAATCAAATTAATTCTTACACAATTGGTGACAATTTTCTTCAAAGTTGACTAGTACGAAGATTCTGAATCAAGCAAGTTAAAGATTTTGAAATTAACAGTGGTCATTTCATTATGTTTTATTAAGCCATATTAATCATGAAGGTGCCCATGTGTGCAAAGTGGAAAGGAAAATGAAGCCAGTACTGCAACACACGTCATCACCTGGAAAAATTTGAAGGGAATGATACACTCACATTGAGGTGTGTGAATTTAATGTAGAATAAAGTGATTATGGTTAAGTGTCATCATGACATTTTTCATCCATTAATGTGGTGCAGTGCTGTCAAATTAGAATTGCTAGTCGAGTATTTAGTAGTTGCCATAAAATTTAAATGGAAGGGTGGTAACTAATGGTTCTAGATTTAGATTTAAATTTGGTGATTGAATTGTTTACTACTAAATTTTAATTTATGCATATCTTCTAACATATAACAAGTTGCAATTAGGTAGGATTTGGCATAAGAGTGGTGTTGGAACTATCAATCTGATAATTTTACATATGACTTCACTCATAAATTTCTTGATTTGGTCCTACAATATGCATTTTTCATCTATATTTTTCCCTTATTTCCCCATATAATTCGTCCATGTCTACATTTTCCACACTTTGGTCCATATCAACATGAGTTGGTTTGGGTCTCCCTGACTCAATTGTGTTTTTTTCTACTAAAATATTTTGTTTCAGGTGTATCGACATGACATGTTCTTTGTTGTGGCGACTGGGATTTGTCTGTTGGCGGTTATCGACATTGCATCCATGTTATTCGGTGACCGTGGAGATGTTTATCGGCATATGTTATGGATTTCGGGGTAGTGTCTTATCAAACTCAGTCCATCTCTAGGACTTGTGCATATGGAGGTCTTCGGCAAGATCTTGGTGGTATCGGTGCGGGTTTTTGGCAATATCATTTTGTCACACCAACCGACAAGTGAAGGGGCAGCTCGATGGGAGATGAGGCTATCGTTGTAAGGTCTTGGCGACTGACCTTCAGTCTCGCCGACCTTACACATGATTTCTCTTTGAATTTTCTTTTGATGAGACTATGTTGGATTCAGAGTAGGTCTTGACGAATACAGCGGGGTCTCACTGATGAAACATGTGTGGACTCTATCAGAAAAGGCATGTGTTCGCAGCAGGAGGTCTGGGTGAGTTTTATTTGTCTCACTAACAATGCAAAGCTTTCCTCCAAGTGACTTTTGGCAAGAGTTCACTCTTGTTTTGGCGATGGAGGCTGGCAGGATGACCTTCAGCGAAACTTAAAGCGTTTGACATAGGGTCCCCCCGATATCACAGAGACCCAGTGATATAGATGAATAAAGGTTCTCAGTATAGCATGAAATCTCTATATGATGTTTCCCCAAGTGTGATGGGTTACAGCGACAAACATGAGGCGGGTGTTTTCTATCAGTGTAAAATCATTTGTGACTTGGCCATATATTGTGGCTCAAGGCTTTCGGTGGAACTTAGTTAATTCGCTATTGAGTCTCACCGATGTTGTGTGGTCATAGCAAAGCTTAAAGAATCAAAAGAATATCCTTTGACCTCAGTGTAACAAGCAAGGTGCTACGGTGACCCAGGGTAAATGATGACTTTCAGTGAAATAGGATAAAGTCTACATGAGGTCTCTTTGATACTGTTGAGTTATAGCGACTATGAAAAAAACAAAAGGATTTCATCGATGAGAGATATGCTTGGTCACGGCGAATGCGATGCAGGGGAACACTGGCAGGGAGCGATAAGCGTTATTTTGCCTTTGGCATACCTTCAGGCCTGTCTTGGCGATTGGTTGGCGATTTAAACATAATTTCAAAGTGTTGGGCCGACATGACTGGGCCCAATTGTAACGGTTGATCGATATGGATTCTGGCCGACATGTGATCTCAACATATTTTGTTTTCGGATTGCTAGTGTATAAATATACACCCAAATTGTAATAGAAGGGGGAGAAGATTTTAGATTAGAAAAATACAGTAGAGTAGGAATGGGCACGGTAGAATAAAGTTCTCATTCTGGAGACCATGGTGCATGTTTTTTAATGGTGGTTTCAATGAAATTCAGCTGGTGTGACAGGTTAATTTAGTATCAATTATCTGTTAAGCTTATTGGAAAGTATTGATGAAGTTGTCTCCATTTTGATATTTTTTGGTTGTTTAAATTGGAATAACAAGTTTACTTTTAGTTTATTTGTGCACATTTGCTGCATTTATGTGATTAATTAATTGGTTCTCTCAAGTAGGGAATAAATCCTTTTCATTGATCACAGTAATCAGGAAAATTCATTTGGATTATTAAAGAAGAGCTCAGTAGTCATAATCTTGCATTGTTTATACAAGTTATGAACATATCATATGCCTGCAATTTGATTTTCTGCTAGAATAAGTTACCCACTTCTATTTCCTTTGACTTTGCATACCGAACAAGGCACTGGTCTCTGCAATTTCATCATTTGAATTCATTAAGCTTCTTTATATCTGTTAATTAAGTATTTTAGGATTTAGATCTGCAAATTGCTATCAGGTTTGGTTTCATTTTGTTCACCTTCATCTGCCATTGTGGACAAAGCATTTCAGAAGGATAATCATAAGATAAGTCTGCACTATTCAAATAGGTACACCTGCCTAGGTCTGGCAGCACCTAAAGAGTAGAAGGTTTAATTCATTTGACCTTGTCTATTACCCTAAAACGTATCAAGAGATTGGCAGCCTCTTGAGGCATTCAACCTGCATTTTTGAGAGCTAACAAATTGGCGACTCTACTGGGGATAACAAAGAATCTGCACCTTAATCATAGAATCAGAAGTCCTATATACAGACTCTGCTAGGAATAATAAGTAATAATATTTTTCTCACTTTTAAGAAAGTGAGTGGCGACTCTGATCAAACATTGCAAAATGAATGGAAGAATATCTCAATTTAGAGGAGGTCATTCTAGAGCTCCTCCTCGCAATAGTAGGTGGACACATAAAGATGATAAGGCTGACAAGGGTAAGGGGAAAAGTGAGGACATGTGCTTCACAAACAAAGACAAATCATCAATACCTTATGGTGAGAATTGTTTTGACACGTGGAAAGATAGTTCAACAGAAGAGCCTTGTACCCCGGAAGATCAGAAAAATCTTTTTTACAACCCTCAGAAACATGTTGAATTTGAAGCTAGAAAACAGGCCGAGTTTGAGGCTGGACTCGAAGCTGAATGACTCAGAATTCAATATGAATATGACCAAAAAATGGAAGGTAATCATAATGGACCTGCTAATCAAGAAATTCATCAAGAATATTTTGAATCTTTAAGTTATAAGGAAGTCAGGGCACGGTATGAATCTCAGAGAAAGGAAAGGGAAGAGCAGGAAAAAGCCCAAATGATTCAAGCAATGAGAGAATTCAAACTACAGAAAGCGCAGAACATTCCTCACACATCTGGTTTTCCCCCAAAATATGTACCACCCCATAAACAGGGTAATCATGGTGCTGGGTATTCTGAACCACCAAGGATTCCTCACCATCAAATTGGGAATCAATATAGACAGCCAAATCATTCACCTTATATTCCCACACAACATACAAATAATTATCCACCTCCTAGTCAGCGTCATGTGCCACAACAAAATATGCAGTACAATAACCCTATGTACCAATATCAGCACCCACCAAATCCTCCTCCTTATCAATATACAACCATGATTAGACAATTTGATCTAGCAGGGTTTCAATTATACCCTTATCCCATGGACAGCAGTTGGAGAGGTTTAGTACCCAAGTTTACAGGAAGTAATGCAATCACAACTAAGGATCATTTAAGGAATTTCAATGCCTTCATTCAGGATTTGGATGTACCTTATGAATATTTGCATATGATATTATTCATGATGTCCCTTATTAAGGAAGCTAGGGATTGGTTCAATAGCCTGGTAACAGCTTCTATTTATTCTCTCCAGATATTTTAGGATCAATTCCTTGAACAATTTGGGAATCTGAGTGCACCAGACGTTGCTTTCCATGAACCAATGCAAATTCAAAAAGGTTAGAATGATTCAATATTTGATTTTAACAGAAGATTCAATAAACTGCAGAATAGAATACCTCCCGGATCAAAGTTACCAGACTCTATAGCATTAAGTGTTTACCTGAATGCATTCGACCCTAAAACAAGGTATGAGCTGCGAAATATATTCCCAAGAATTTTGGCTGAGGCACAGAAGATGGCACAAACAATTTAAAACAATAGGAAGGCTACTGGGATAATCAGTAAAAGAGATATTCCTAGGGTTTCTCAGAAAAGCAACACATACAGGAACAAAAGGGCGAGGTTGCATAACATGCCTTATAATATAGATTGGAGGGACAACAAACCTATAACAGCTAGGCCTAGAAGTGAGGGAGCTTCTGATCCATTGAGCAAGAAAGGAACCTATATGGTAAGTAACAATTACTTTTGTGATTTTTGTGATAAGCCACATTCCCTAGATCATTGTGTTGTAGCCCAAAGAATACAGGAGGAGGGAATGCTGATGGAAAACAATGAAGAGGATCACAAAGTTTATTTGACTTCAAATACCTTTCACCATGTTGTGGAAAGGAAATCACCTTTGAAGGATGAAGGTTATGAATATGATGTTTCAAATTAGAAGTACAATGTCCATATGGCTGAACGACAGATCTTTTATGATTCTGATGAAGATTATACAGAGCCACATTTGGTTGAGGTGCTTGCTCAATACAATATGAAGAGACTTACTGAAGAAGAGGTAGAGATACTAACTGTTTCTGATCAAAAGGAGACACAAGGAATTGTGAGCCAGGCGTTGTCCCGGGGAATAAGGTATGAGAATACTATCAATGTTGAATCCAATAGCTATATTTCTAATGAGTATAGAGAAATTTATCAGATGATGCATCCAATGGAAGATAAGACATGAACAAACAAGAATGATTTCTATGATTTCCTGCATGAGAAAGGTGAAGGTACAAGAGGTTTCTCTTGCATAACAGATTGTGACAGGGAAAGCAGTGCATGTTGTGAGGAATCCAGTGTTTGTTCTGATTCTGATGATGAACCCGAGGATTTCGATCTGCAGTCAAGGGATCCTTCTACTCCTCATGAGGATCTGGAAGAAGAGGAAATGGGAGATAATGATTCATCAGATAGTAAGTATACAATACCTCTAGCTATAGTTGAAAGTTATGAAGATACATCTAATGAAGAAGAGGTTTGTACATTTGAAAGTGATTTCCAAAAAAATTCAAACTCATTGTATGATGAAGAGTTAAATGATGATCAGATGATTTTTTGCCAAGGTGTGTCAATGAGTAAGTTTCAGATATTTTCAAGTCCGTTCTATGAAAAGGAGGAAATAATTTTAGACAAGAAAAATGATGGAATAAATAACTACATTGATGATGTTTCTGATTTCCCATTCTCTGATGGTATTGGATTTCTGTTTGATGATGACAAAAGTGAGGAGTATAATTGTAGTGATGAAAATATAGAGACTTGTTCACTTGTCAGTAAGCAGATTGCAGATTGGTTTACTTCTGAATACATGGGGTGTGCACATGACGATCTTGAAGTTTTGTCTTCAGCTTACTTTTGTTTTGACAATGAAAAATCTTGGTGTAAAGATTCTTATGACTCCCTGTGTATTTCTTGGAGTGATGGTGATACTTTTGGTATTTATCAAAAGTCTATTTCTATTCAGGATGAGGTATGTGATCTTGAAATTTCTAATACATGTGAAGAAGACAATTGTTTGCATACCAAGGATGATAGTATTCCAGATTTGATTGGTTCACATATGCTTAATATTGAAGATTTGAGTCATGATCTAGTGTTGTCTCTAAATAGAGATACTGAAAAGGTGCAGAAGGTTTTTGAATTGTTTTCCTCAAACATCAATGATATGACAGAGTTTTTGGTTTTTCAAAAGAAGCACTATGATTGTGAAATTTTTATACAGCTGGGAGAATGTTTCATAATACATAATAGTGAGAAATAAAATGAGGAATGTTGTATTTCATGTGCATATATTTTGTATTTTGAAGATAACATTTTATCTGATGATGGAGAATATAAATTGTTGAATACTGTTGGGAAGTTGGTCCAAGCTAAGCATAGTGATTCTTTAAAAACTTTCAGTGACAGGAAGGATTGCATCTGTGTCTTCAAGAGAAATATGATGAACTCAAAACAAAACCAAGTATTTGATAGGGGAAAGGCTTTGTTTGAGTTTCAGATTGTAATAGCTCAGGAAAGGTGAAATTGAAAAAACAGAGGATTGAGGGTTGCTAGTGCATGGACAACTCTTGTGTATCCTCTCTAAATTTCTTTTCCATGCACAGTAGTTTAGGGTTCTGGTGTACTTCCATTTTTCATTGACCTCCATCTTGCATTCATTTTGCATCATGCTTTTGGTCCACTTCCACTCTGCTTCTGGCTCATTTGTGTTTGGTTTGGTTTGCTCACCCAAAGAATTTGGATCCTTGCAATGATCTTACTCTCATTCATCCCCAGATGGAGCCACTGTTGGAACTGTAAAATCTGATAATTTTACATATGACTTCACTCATAAATTTCTTGATTTGGTCCTACAATATGCATTTTTCATCTATATTTTTCCCTTACTACCCCATAGAATTCGTCCATGTCTACATTTTCCACACTTTGGTCCATATCGGCATGAGTTGGTTTGGGTCTCCCCGACTCAATTGTGATTTTTCTACTAAAATATTTTGTTTCAGGTGTATCGGCGTGACATGTTCTTTGTTGTGGCGACTAGCATTTGTCTATTGGCGCTTATCGACATTGCATCCATGTTATTTTGATGATCGTGGAGATGTTTATTAGCATATGTTATGGCTTTTGGGGTAGTGTCTTATCGAGCTCAATCCGTCTCCCCGACTTGTGCATATGGAGTTCTTCGGCAAGAGCTTGGCGGTATCGGTGCAGGCTCTTGGCGATATCATTTTTTCACACCGACCGACAGGTGAAGGGGCAGCTCAGTGGGAGATGAGGCTATCATTGTAAGGTCTTGGCGACTGACCTTCGGTCTCTCCGACCTTACACATGGTTTCTCTTTGAATTTGCTTTTGGTGAGACTATGTTGGATTCGGAGTAGGTCTTGATGAATGCAGCAAGGTCTCACTAATGAAACATGTGTGGACTCTATCGGAAAAGGCATGTGTTTGCGGCAGAAGGTCTGGGCGAGTTTTATTTGTCTCACCGACAATGCAAATCTTTCCTCCAAGTGACTTTCGGTGAGAGTTCACTCTTGTTTTGGCAATGCAGGCTGGCGGGATGACCTTTGGTGAAACTTAAAGCGTTCGACATAGGGTCCCCCCGATATCATAGAGTTATAGCGATACAGGTGAATACAAGTTCTTAGTATAGCATGAAATCTCTATATGACGTCTCCCTGAGTGTGATGGGCTACAGCGACAAACATGAGGCGGGTGTTTTTTGTCGGTGTAAAATCATTTGTGACTTGGTGATATATTGTGGCTCGAGGCTTTCGGTGGAACTTAGTTAATTCGCTATTGAGTCTCACTGATGTTGTGTGGTCACAACGAAGCTTAAAGAATTAGAAAAATATCCTTCGACCTCGGTGTAACAACCAAGGTGCTATGGTGACCCAGGGTAAATGATGACTTTCAGTGAAATAGGATAAAGTCTACATGAGGTCTCTCTGATACTATTGAGTTATAGCGACTATGAACAAAACGAAAGGATTTCATCAGCGAGAGATATGCTTGGTCATGGCGAATGCGATGCAGGGGAACACTAGCAGGGAGCGATAAGCGTTATTTTGCCTTTGGCATACCTTCAAGCCTATCTTGGCGATTGGTTGGCGATTTAAACATAATTTCAAAGTGTTGGGTTGACATGACTGGGCCCGATTGTAACGGTTGATCGATATGGATTCTGGCTGACATGTGATCTCAACATATTTTGTTTTCGGATTGCTAGTGTATAAATATACACCCCAATTGTAATAAAAGGGGGAGAAGATTTTAGATTAGAAAAATACAGTAGAGTAGGAATGGGTACGGTAGAATAAATTTCTCATTCTGGAGACCATGGTGCATGTTTTTTAATGGTGGTTTCAATGAAATTCAGCTGGTATGACAGGTTAATTTAGTATCAATTGTCTGTTAAGCTTATTGGAAAGTATTGCTGAAGCTGTCTCCAATTTGATATTTTTTGGTTGTTTAAATTGGAATAACAAGTTTACTTTCAGTTTATTTGTGCACATTTGCTGCATTTATGTGATTAATTAACTGGTTCTCTCAAGTAGGGATTAAATCCTTTTCATTTATCACAGTAATCAGGAAGATTCATTTGGATTATTAAAGAAGAGCTCAGTAGTCATAATCTTGCATTGTTTATACAAGTTATGAACATATCATATGCCTGCAATTTGATTTTCTGCTAGAATAAGTTACCCACTTTTGTTTCCTTTGACTCCGCATACCCAACAAGGCACTGGTCTCTGCATTTGAATTCATTGAGCTTCTTTATATCTATTAATTAAGTATTTTAGGATTTAGATTTGCAAATTGCTATCAAGTTTGGTTTCATTTTGTTCACTGTCATCTACCATTGTGGACAAAGCATTTCAGAAGGATAATCATAAGATAAGTCTGCACTATTCAAATAGGTACACCCGCCTAGGTCTGGCAGCACCTGAAGAGTAGAAGGTTTAATTCATTTGACCTTGTCTATTACCCTAAAGCATATCAAGAGATTGGCAGCCTCTTGAGGCATTTATCCTACGTTTTTGAGAGCTAACAAGTGGTAAAGTTTAGATGGGAATACACACCAACATGGAATTATTAAATGAGTTTCTAAGAAGCAGTAAAATGATGAAGGGATTTGCATTAATGAAAAATGAAGAGGAAACCTTCGCTACCATTGTAATTCCCAACCTAATAGAGGGCTTCATTGGTTGCAAGTTGAAATGAGCTATCATTGAAAAATCAAAAGGGATATATATAAAAAAATCAACTCTTTAGGCTATCCAAATAGCTCTATCAGGGCTATAGATGCATGGCTAGATGTAGAGTTATGTTTGGGAAAATTACAAAGATAACCTTGTTGGGGCTATGGACACTTGACTAGTAGCAATGCTCTATCCATGGTTGGCTTTGGAGGATTACCAAATTATGTAGTTCAATGTCAATGAACTATTTTTTTTACCGAGTTCTAGAAACTAGAATTAATCAGAGAACACATGGATATTTCTAGAGAAATTTTACTATTTTTTATGTCAGAATCTAGGTAAAGGTAAAGAGCTATTGTTTTAAAATATGCATAAATTATAATTTGTGACTAGTAATTTAATCCCAATTTTTGGTTTAAATTTGGTTTTATTGGTTGCAAGTTGTTGTGTGGTCTCACAACACACCCTAAGACTGTAAAACTTGGGGACCCCAAGTGAAATATAACACTAATGGCAGGTACTGTCTAGTTGAAAAGATCACCAGAAATGAAAAGCAAAGAGAAATATTTAAAAGAAAGTACTTCATAATTCAAGTGTTCTAGGTACCAAGTACCGGGAACCGAGAAAGCCAGAAATGTAAAAGGTAAAGAAAAGTGTTGAGCAAAGCGTTCAAGTCCAAGAGTAAAGGTTTGGTAAATGTGGAAGTTCCAGTAAAAGCCAAGGTCCAAGAAAATTATGGGTGAAAGCTAAACACTGGGTACTGGGTACTAGGTAAAAATCTAAAGTAAAGTTTCAAAATTTTAAGGTTATCTAAAAGGTCCAATGGTCTAGTAACTCAGTTAAAAATATAATTACATGATAATATATGATTTTCTTGAAAGCATGTTATTTATGATGGATTTATAATGATAATGAATTAATGATGGTTGTATTTACATGAGATTTTTATAAATGTTTTTTAAAAGGGATTTAATAGGTGGAATTGGTGATTGTAGGAGTAGATTGCGATGCAAAGTTTGAGTATGAGTGGTTAGAAAAATTTATATTATGGATAGAATCATATCCAGATTAGGTAATATATTCCAAGAAATTATGCGAAGGAGAAGCTTGAGTTGTTGGAATACTTAGGAGCCTGGTATTACGCATATGACGAAGGAAAGCAATAACCTCTAGGGAAGCCCATTCTTGAGAGTAGAAATCCTAAGGAAGAAATGAGATATAGGAACAAAAATTCCACCTAATCATTCTGAATGTATGGGAAAGTTCCTACGTACTATCCGGATTCAAGTTATTATCCTGGAGATAATAATAAGATGAAACACCTAAATGACATCAACATGCAGATGAAGGTTGAATTTTGTTGACTTCATTTGCAATTCTCTTAGTAGTCACCACATTCCAGGTTCCTTGATGTGATTCATCCCTTGGATTTCCTCTCATGTATTTATCTTATGCTACCTATCTCTTTCTTTTATAAAAGACCAAGGGATACTTCTTTCTAAGTTAAGTTCATAATTTGTGGATGTCGAAAGAGCCAAAACTTCTCTAATTTTTGTTCTTTTTTCCTATTTTCTGAATCATTCTAGTCTAAGAACTTGTATGCACATAGAACTTAATCAATATCAAAGCCAACTTGATAGCTACCTATCTCATGTATCTTTTGTAGCTGGTTCAATGTTCATTTAGTCATAGAAGACTCTATGTTGCAGCATTTAAGGGTGCATACAGAACATACTTGGTGTCCAAACTAAACCCCTCTCTTTAAAAGCTTTCACCATTCTATGCCTAGTTGTGAAGCAATCTAGTGAAGTATAGAAAAATTTTCTTTGATTTGATTAAATCTTGGGGTATTGCGTGGAGAATAACTAGGAGCAATTTTTTTTTTTTTAGTATTTTTGATAATTTATTTTAGATTAGATGTTAAATTTTAGAAAATGTTCCAAAAAAGAGATGAATGAATGGAATTTTTTTGAAAATATTTTATTTCTATGAAATTGTTGAATGCTTAAAGCTAAATCTACTTAAGTGAAAGAAAAATTGTTTGATATTCATGAAATACTATTGCAAGTTTGTTGATTTCATGAAATTGTTTTATGATTGAGCAGAAAAGCTTTTATCTAATGATATTAATTCCTAAAGAAACTGGAGACAACCATAGACCTCCTGAGATTAATAGAAATATATAAAATCATACCCTGAAGCTAACCTAGTATGGTCAATACCTAACTACCGGAGCCTTGGGATTAAGCTAGGTCAACCTTTCCCTTTTACTCAGACTTTAAGGTTGCCCTAGTTCAGTCTTTCAAGTAAAGATAGGTTCTTCACTATTTTCTTGTGAGGATTTCATCTGCACTATTGTTGTGACTAACATCATCATCAATAGGCAGGATCATGATGGGCCAAAAAGTGGTGATATGTAAGTGATATGATGGCCCATATGGCTGATGACTTTTAAAATTGATGAAAAGGGTTTTAAAGGAGATTCTTAGCTTTCCACCAATATAAATTATGCTTTTCTTTGAATTTAATAAATAATTATTATTCATTTTTCTATTTGAGTTGGGCTGAGTTACGGTGACAAGCTGGGTGCTTTCTCGATAAAAGCTTTCAAATGGTATCACATTTTTTTGAATCCAAAACATGTGTCACATTCTATGATTTGCATACTATGGGATTAAAAATGATAAAATTCATGAAGTTTTGACCAAGTTAAGGTGGTTAGGCATATGAGTTTTTATATTTTTAAAAATTTGTAATAAAATATTCATAATTGATTATTTACTTGGAAAAAAATTACAAAAAAAATGCATCATATCGGGACATGAGTCCTCTAATTATATCTAAAATCTTATAAAAAAATATTATCATTTTATTGTGGTTAGGGTGGTCAGACAGACACCTCCTTATTTTTTCCCTAAAATTTAAGTACTACTGCATTGAAATTTCAAATTTTCACCAAATAGATTTATTTATTTTTTAAATAAACCTAGTAGTTTAGAAACAACATTCAATTTTCTATAGATTCTATTCTTACATATTTATGAAATAATATAGATAACTTATTCAAATTTTTATGTCAAGTTGCCTAACTCTGATTTTTCTAAATTTTTTGCCACTTAAGGGCCTGTTTTTTCCATGATGATCTTGCACATACCCATACCCACTAGTGAGATGACCATTACTCTGGAGGATTTTCATCATGTTCTTCAACTTCCTATTCGAGGTGAGACTATACACTTTGTAAAGGGTTGATCTCATTGGGAGATGAGGGCAAAAATTGAGTACTTCCTTGGAGGTCTGGTTCAGGAGAGTATCGTGGGGCCACATATTGAGCTATGGTGGCTACTTTGCACATGATCACCACTCCTTAGGTGGACTATGATTATGACTACAACATTAGTACTACTCCAAGATGGTTGGGGAGCTCACCTAGATGGAGGATTGGAGCACATGATTTAGGAGATGGAGCAGCATAGGACCGTCTACGCCTAAGGTCACATTATGCTAGCATATCTCTATTATGACATTGGGTAGCTCGCCTATCAGGAGGTGGAAAAAATGGTACATTATACACTATTACAAGTTTGGTGCCTAGTGTTGCAAGTATGAGCTAGTTTGGTGGTGTTACAGTCATTGATTTCAACAAAATTCAGTATGTTGTGAATTATACATGTATGGTTGAGATGTTGTTGAGATGTTGTAAGTACATGGAGCTATCTTTATGATGATGCAAAAGTGTTGGGTTAACAAGTTTCCAAGTTCTTTTGAGAAAATTAATGAAGAAAAGAAATCAAAGTGTTGGAAGTGTTTAGATTGCACTCTAGTATGTGGTCTGTATTTCTCCTATGTTGAT
The DNA here is from genome assembly GCA_007258455.2 of Sequoia sempervirens. Lineage (NCBI taxonomy): Eukaryota > Viridiplantae > Streptophyta > Pinopsida > Cupressales > Cupressaceae > Sequoia > Sequoia sempervirens. The sequence continues at coordinate 397,946,201 of VDFB02270651.1, read as the reverse complement.
CCTATGATTGTTCAATTCTAAAGATTTCATTATGGTGATCTAATGATGATATATTCTAAGTTTCAGTTTCTGGTGAGATGGTACGTGAAAGTTGTGTCCATCGGTATGTGTGTTCTACTAGCAGAGTTAGTGTTCTATGGACTAGGAGAAATATGTTTGCTCTACAGTCCTCCGATGTTTCATTTTAGAACATGTGGATCTAGGATATGTCTTGTGAAGGTCTTTCCTATGCTCTGGAAAAAAGGTTTGAAGTTTAGTGATCCAAAAATCATGTTTTAGTATTTCAGTGTGTGTCTGCACAGTCCAAATAGTCTGGTGAAAGAAATTCAGTGATTGAAGCCTGTTGTTTTCACTGTGGATGTATTTAGAAGGTTCTGAGATGTATTCTCATGCATAATGAAGCATGTTGAGTCATTCTCCTATCATCTTCTTGGGAAGCATGTGCATCAATGTTTATTTGTGTTTTCATTAGGTTTGGTCGACCTAGTGTTTACACTTCATTCGAAGAATAAAATTTAAATTGAGGAAGCGTGTAGAAAATTCAAGAGGGTATGTGCAAGAGCATCATAGAAAAAATAGGCCCTTAAGTGGAAAAAAAATTAGAAAATCAGAGTTAGGAAACTTGACGTAAAATTTTGAATAAGTTATCTATATTATTTTAAAAATATGTAAGAATAGAATATGTAGCAAATTGAATGTAGTTTCTAAACTACTAGGTTTTAAAATATATATATATATATATTTGGTGAAAATTTGAAATTTCAATGTAGTAGTACTTAAATTTCAAAGGAAAAATAGAGTAGGTGTTTGTCACGACCACCTAACCACAATAAAATGATAATATTTTTATAAGATTTTAGATATAAGTAGAGGAATCATGTCTCGATGTGATGCATATTTCTTTGTAATTGTTTTCCAAGTAAATAATTAATTTATGAATTTTTATTAAAACTTTTAAAAA